>CM035419.1:5637781-5967781 GCA_020310875.1 Ceratopteris richardii
ATATATATATATATACATATATGTATGTATGTATGTATGTATATATATATATATATATACATATATGTATATATATATGTATATATATATATATATATATATATATATATATATATATATATATATATATATATATATATATGTATAATATATATATATGTATATATATATATATATATATATATATATATATATATATATATATATATATATATATATATATATGTGTGTGTGTCCACACACATATATGTGTGTGTATATATATATATATATATATATATATATATATATATATATATATATATATATGTATGTATGCATGTATATATACATACATACATATATATGTATATATGTGTGTGTCTATATATATATATGTATATATGTATATATATATATATATATGTATATATATATATATATATGTATGTATGTATGCATGTATATATACATACATACATATATATACACACACATACATGTCTGTGTGTGTATATATATATATATATACATTCTCTCTCTCTCTCTCTCTCTCTCTCTCTCTCTCTCTCTCTCTCTCTCTCTCTCTCTCTCTCTCTCACACACACACACACACACATATATATATATATATGTGTGTATATATACACATATATATATATATATACATATACATATATATGTATATATTATATATACATATACATATATATATATATATATATATATATATATATATATATATATATACATATATATATATATATATATATATATATATATATATATATATATATATATATATATATATACATATATATATACATATATATATATATGTATACTTATATGTATACATATACATATACATACATATACACACACACACAAACACACACACACACACACATATATATATATATATATATATACATACATACACAAATAAATATACATACATTAGATGCATACACGAGTGTGTGCACATACACACATGTATGTATCGTAGGTATGTATTTAAACTAGGACAAATGCACCCATAAGAGATCCTCAAATGCAAGAGCCTTATGATTGAATGATATTTCACTGAGTCCATGGCATACCACAATAATAAAGTACACAGTTCTACATAACCAATGTGACATGGGACTACATCAGTTAAGCACCTTTATCATGGAGCAACCAGTGGATTTTTTAAATACATTTCTTGATCTTTCAGAGTAAATGCACAATAATTGTACATGTCATATCATATCTTAAACCATGATTGCTGATCAAATAAACCCACTCCTTAAGGACATTCCACAAAACAAGCATAATAGAGGCAGATGATATCCTGTAATGAGCGAAGATTCAGAAAAAAGGAAGCAAAAGTGGACCAGAAAAAAATCACAAAAATGTAAATAGATTAAACAGATTCTTATTGTAATGGTAGTTCATACCATTTTGTGTAACCAGTGATCTAATCACTCCCATGGGGAACCATGGACTAAGTTGTCATTGTTTGGAGTCTGAAGGGAGAGAACCACAAGCCCGATAAGAATTCACCAGCATTTCATAGTACAAACAGTAAGCTCATTTTCGCTACTAATTATGCAAAACCGTTCAATTTACATTAAAGAAGGGCTCTCTGCTGCTGTCTAGGTCTATTCCTACTGGTGATGTGGTATCCTTTGTTTCTATTATGACAATAGGCTGTCGTTCCTTGGAAGCCCTACAATTTACCGAAAAAGGAGTGTTAGAAAAACGGGTTTGGATATCCTTATTAAAAACCATTTCTAACAGACTGCCAAAAGCGGCTCTAAACAATCCAGAAAAAGCGCTCTCATATGTGTCAATATGTTTTTTTGCAACAAATAGAAGTTCAAATAAGGAAACGAGAATAGTGGACTAGAAACAAAAAGATGTATTGATTCCAGTAACTAAGACTAGTAAACCAGAACCTTTCTATTGAACACACTCAAAAACTTGCAAACTTATTGATGAAATAATGGAACCATATAATCACTAAGATTCTTGCTGGTTTCCGTTCGATATTCCTTTGATTAGGGTCAGTTTATTTCAGATGGTCTTAGCTTACACACATGTTCATAGTGTTTCAGGTCCTACAGTTTCAAGGAAGATAAACCAATTGTTGAAAAACCTGCAAATATACATGAAAGAATAAAGAAAATGCTCAACACAAATGCCAAAATGCCATCTGTTATGAATCCAAAAATATTTGTCACATTACAGTACATGTACCTAGACCAATGCTTGTCGAACTAACTACACCCCTGCAACAGTGTAACACAATCTTTTGTTATGGTCTTCCTGCATAACAATAGAATTTGTATTATTTGTTCTGTAAGACCAAAAAAAAAACTGTGACTAGTTCACACATTCTTACGTGCTGCTCTAAAACCTCAAAATCAGGGCCTGGAGCTATAGGGAAGAAAACCATCGAAAGTGCAAATATTGCATGTTGAAGGTCTATGGAAATGAGTGACTAACATAAATGGAATCAGTTCTAGGGCATAAAAGAAACTTGAAAAGAATGCTTCATAATGAAGAAAAATAGCATAAATACAAACATACAGCAGCACACTTCAATTATGGTTGAGAAATACACAATGGAATCAAACAGCAGAAAACCTTTGGGATACAATGCTTAAAATCAGTATTTAAAAGATAGCAAAACAACAGAAAGATATATGATATTCAACAAAATATTAGAAAGATTGATTGAACACATAAGAGGGAAATTATGTACAAAGCCCAAAAACTCTTTTCTTTCAGGATAGATAAGCACATAAGCAGTTGAAATTAAGTATCAAAAAAGAATGAACCATTCAAGAATTGGAAAACTAAACAAACAAATAAATTGAGAAGTATATAACGAAAGATACAAACACTAGAAAATTTGTTTTTCCAGCATTTTCTGAATATATAGATGGTCAATGCTATCAGAGATTATTTAATTCATCAAATACATCAAAACAATGAAACACTTACTAGCGATACAAACTACTACCTATAATCTAATATACAAATTTTATTGGAATTTCTGATATTCAAACTATTTCACAGAAAGAGGAAAAGAGACCATACGAACACTGAACATAAAGATTGAGAGCCTGATTATGAAATGAATTAAATATCACAAAATTTGATCATGAGTATGATTATGAGCATGGTCAAAAGAACCCAATTATCAATCAGAAGCAGCACTCGAGTCATAAAAGAGAACATGTACTGATTTGCGCATGGAAAGAGAGTGCACGTAGAAAGGGGGAAAAAAGGGGGCGGGGAGGGGAGGGGAGGGGGAGGAAGCATAGTGCGACCGAGAGATTAAAATCGTAAGGTTTAAATAAAGATTTAATCATTTGAATCATTTACATTGTCCAGACCACCGAGTGTGTGCACTGCACTGTGTGCGGACACTGGATACATGCCAACTTTGAAGTTTGAATTCTGCATGTGTGTGTGTGTGTGTGTGTGTGTGTGTGTGTGTGTGCATGGATACATGGCAGCTATGCTGTATGTGTGTGTGTATGTGTGGATATATGCCAGGTTGAAAACTGCAAAATTTGAATGTGTATGTGATTGTGTGACATGTATGTACTCAACACTGCAGTATGGATATATGGATGATGGCAGGCTGCAGCTGTGCAGTGTGTGCAACTATGCAATAGTACCATGTACATAGTACATGTGTCATACACACACATTTATAGTTACTAATTATATATACAAGTACAATGTATTACACTATTATGTATAAAGGCAGAATCCAGATGTACATTGCCCATCATCTGGATTCTGCCTTTACATAATAGTAAAATACATTATACTTTACATATATAATTAGTAATTTATAATGTGTGTATGACATATGTACTATCACAGTACTATTGATATATGTCCCAACTCTCTAATGAACCATGTATTGGAACATTTAACAGTGACTCGTGCATTCATAATACATATACGTCAAATGTGTCAAATATGTTTGGCAATGTGCATTCATATGTTTGGCAATGTGCATTCATATACGTCAAATGTGTCACTGTGTACAATTGTGGATATTTTTTGGGCTGAGACTGTAGACCTTTAGCATACCCTGACTAGAAAGACTGACAGTACCTCTAGGCCCTCTCTCTTGGGAATTGCAGCCTACATGTGACAACCCGTGGGCAAGAGCCCCCCCCCCTTCCTGTATTTCTATCTAGCCCCTGTTGGTGCTTGTGTGGTTTGCCGACCAGCGCCAAATTGCAAGTACTTATAGGGGGACATAGTGAGCCTCCGACCCAAGTGACCCAAGCGAACCAAGTGACTCTTGCGCTCCTCGTGCGATACCCTTCGTGCTAGTCCACTCCGCACGCACCTCTCGAAAGCGCCGTTGTGCCATCGAGGGGCCGTTGTACGTGTTTGCCTGCGACGCTTAACGCGGGCCGGCTCACTGTAACGCGTTTACCTGCGACGCTCAACGCGGGCTGGCTTAGGCCGTTCATTCTGTAATCGTTCTCTTTCTAATGCAAGCAAGTTTTTCATTCAACAAGTGACTTTCTGCTTTCAAGCAAGCGAACAAACACTCAAGCAAGACACCCTACCGACGGGCCGGTGCGAGTCACCGAGCGAGCCCGGGATGCTTGTTATCTTTTTTCATCACACTACAGCTCGCTCTCTCATAGGATACACCAAGCCCGCAAAGAGGGGAAACGAGCATCCTATAGAGATGGTCAGTTCATCATAGATGGCAAGTTCATATCATAGCATACGGACTCGCGGCCTAAGGGACACGAGAAGAGATCCACTTGGCAGTATGGAACTGCAATGGAGACCTATGGACACACTCAGAGAGACTTGAGGAGGTGATGAGAGGCAAGCACATCATCGTACTTACAGAGACACACGAGAGTCAAGAGAGAGGATTGCCCGAGATACACAGATTCATGAGGGAGTCTTTACACCGAGGATGCACACAATAGCACACATCCCGCAGATCAAGAGGGAAGGCCATACTTTTTAGACAAGGCTACACAGTAGATGACAGATTATTGCCCGCGACCCATTGGCAAGATAGATGTGGACCTGCCTTGAGCTATCACGTGACAGTTCCATCTACATAGCCATATGCTATTTCGCCCCCACAGGCTCTCGTTTCGCCTCCACTAAGAATGGCTCTTCACCACGGGAGACCTCACCTTACGCATGGGAGACTTCAACGCTCGCACACGCAATGAGCAGTGCGAGACATATGACCAAGAGGATCGAGAGGCACTAGATACCCTACAAGAGGAGACTGACACTCCAAAGAAAGCTCTCACGTCACAAGCATATGGATGACATCTACAGAGAGATTACAAAGAAAGAGAGACCAGTAGACAGATGAAGGCATTGACCCATCGAAAGCAGCGAGCATTCGAGGAGGCACAAGAGCTTGAGTTATACCATCTATTCATGAGCATGCACAGTGCGAGAGCATGGCGCGCTCTTCTGTGAGCCCGTCAAACTACACCCATTGAGGACCCACAAATTTGGCGAGTTTATGCAACGCGATTATATGATGTACCTCGACAACTGCCCATTCTAGAGTCACCCGAGCCTCGACCCCCACACTCCTCTTTCTTTACTACAGCAATGGTGAGGGGCCATATGCCGCATGAAGCACATACAAGCATCCGACCACACTGGTTTACAGAGTGAGCATCTCATCTACACAACCTCCACTATAACTCCATTGATTGCACATGTTTTCAACCGAGCTATAGGGGAGGATTTCCAAGAGGAGTGGGCACAGCATACTATCGTGCCTATCCACAAATTTGGCGACACTCTGGATTCGAGGACCTACAAGACTATCGTAATTGGCAACACAATGGCCAAGTTATACGGAGAAGTTCTTGAGGCAGAGCTTGGCTCATAAGCAAAGGTTGAGGGCCTCCAAGCACCATGGCTTGCCGAGTTCAGAAGAGCTTTTTCCATTATCGACCATATCTTCATCTTGCATTGTCTCATTGATGGGGCAAAGGCAAGGAAGAAGAGCCTTTATTGTTGCTTTGTTGATTTCCGCAAGGCTTATGATACAGTCCCATGCAAGAGGCTATTCCAACTCCTATTGAACCTTGGGATCCGGACATAGATGATCTCGACCATCTACGCACTCGGCTAGAAGTTGTTTGGTCGAGTCTGATGCCCTAGCGATTCATCAAAGCCCGTCGCTAGCACCGTTGGTGTCAAGCAATGGCTGCCCACTTTTCTCAAGACTTTTTGTGCTTTACATTGATGAGATCTCCACCTACATGCTATGAGAAGGCGGGGAGGGGATCGAACTAGGAGGTACCCAAGTCCACATTCTTTTATATGATGATGATATTGTTTTGATTTCAAAATCACCTCAAGGGTTTCAATGCCACCTCGAAGCTTTGGATGATTTTTGTACACAAAGAAAATTGATTCTGAACCTTGGCAAGACCAAGGTCATGATTTTTCGACATCCAGTGCAGTGAGGAGTGCAACCATCTTCACCATCACAAGAGGGGAGGTCGAGGTGGTTACTTCATATGTTTACTTGGGAGTTACTTTCACAAGCCTACCAAGACCTTTCACCATGAGACAAGAAGCTTTATGCTATAGGCACAAAGCTTTATTTTTGTAATGAATGTCAATATGGAAAGCAAGTGAAACGTTCCTTTTACTCTGGTGTGTCTTGTAAGTCTTGTGTACTTGATCTTGTTCATTCTGATGTATGTAGCATGCCTACCAAATCTATGGGGGGTGCTTTGTATTTCATTTCTTTTGTTGATGATTTCTCTAGAAAAATTTGGGTTCAATTGCTTAAGTCTAAGGATTAAGCATTTGCTGCATTTAAGCGTTTTCATGCATTTGTGACCACCCAAACAGGTAAAAGGCTGAAATGCCTACGTACAAATGGGGGTGAGTACACAAGTGCTGAATTTAAGAAATTTTGTGAAAATTTGGGCATTAAGAAGGAGCTTATTGTTCCATACAGCCCCTCTTCTAATGGTGTGGCTGAATGCTATAATAGGACACTTTATATGAGGGTGAGATGCATGCTGTCCAGAGCTAATCTCCCTCATGGATTTTGGGGAGAGGCACTCAAAACTGCCGTACATATATGCAATAGATCCCCTCACATGTCTTTGAAAGGTGACATCCCTGAAGAGGTTTGGTCTGGCAAACTTGCTTCATATGATCACTTATGTGTCTTTGGTTGCGAGGCTTTTGTGCATATAAGGCCTGAGCTAAGAAACAAACTTGATGTTAAGTCCATAAAAGGCCTCTTCATGGGATATGGTGAAGAAGGTGAGATGGGCTACAGAACTTGGATACCTCAGCTCAAGAAAGTTGTACGCAGGCGGGATGTTGTTTTTAATGAGGCGAGGCTGCTTCAAAACAATAGTGCCTCAAGAGATGACCATAAAAGGGTCAGATTTTAGCATGACCAGCCACTTGTTAGGCCCAATTTTGACCCTCAGGATGCACCACAAAGGACTGAAAATATTGATGATCCAGTGGTTTTTGAGCCAAAAGATAATGGACAGCAAGATGAGGCTCGTGAAGGGCATATGCAACCACCTATTCATGCTGAAAACAAGGCTGTAAATGATGTACAGCAACCCGTTAACAATGAAGAAGTTAATGTACCTCCTGATGTAGATCCATTGCCTGGTAATGTGGATCATTGGGTAAGAAGATCTATATGTCCTAGGAGGCCAGTGAATAGATATGATCCCTCTATACATTATATTATGTTATCAGATGAGGCTGAGCCTCTTACTTATAAAGAGGCAAAGCTACGTGAGCACAAGAAGAAGTGGGAGTTAGCCATGCAGGAAGAGATAAAGGCCAAATGATACTTGGGATTTGGTTGAGTTACCCAAAGGAAGGCCGGCCATTCCCAACAAGTGGGTGTACAAAATCAAAACTGTTGATGGCAAACCCAAGAATAAGGCAAGGCTGGTTGCTAAGGGATATGCCCAAAAAGAGGGCATTGATTTCCAAGAAGTGTTCTCTCCAGTGGTTAAAATGACCACATCACGTGTCTTGTTTGCTCTCACAGCTGCCTTGGATTTGGAACGATTCCAAATGGATGTTAAGACAGCCTTTTTGCATGGTGATTTAGATGAAGAGCTGTACATGAAACAGCCAGAAGGATATGCCATTACTGGAAAGGAGCATCTAGTATGCAAGCTGAAAAGAAGCTTATATGGGCTGAAACAGGCCCCAAACAATGGTATAAGAAGTTTGATGCATTTATGCTCAAACATGGCTTTAAAAGAAGCCATGCAAATCACTGTTTGTACACCAAAAAGGATGAAGATGGCAGCTCAATTATTCTTGTACTGTATGTAGATGATATGCTGCTGGATGGGAAGAAAAAGAGCACACTGAATGCTCTAAAACAGCAGCTGAATTCTGCATTCTCCATGAAAGACCTTGGGGAAGCTGAGCATATTCTTGGTATGCGAATGAAAAGGGATAGGCAGCAGCATACTTTGCAGGTATCCCAAGAAAAGTACATTGAAAAAGTGCTGGACAGATTTAATGTGGCTGATGCTTAGCATCTTGGAGTGCCATTGCAACCACATGTTAAGCTTTCCAAGGATGACTGTCCCAAAGATGATGATGCAGCCAATTACATGAAGAGTGTTCCATATGCATCAGCTTGTGGTTCACTTATGTATGCAGCATGCTATGGTTGCTACTCGGCCAGACATTGCTCATGCAATGGGAGTTGTTAGCATGTTCATGGCTAATCCTGGTAGAGCTCATTGGGACGCAGTCAAATCTATCTTGAGATATTTGAAAGGTACCAAAAGTAAATGCTTATGTTATGGAAAGGGTCCATTGGAGTTAAAAGGATATTGTGATTCAGACATGGCAGGTGATGTGGACACACGCAAGTCCACAAGTGGCTATGTATACATCCTTGTAGGTGGAGCTATTTCATGGTGCTCTAGACTTCAAAGGATAGTTGCACTATCTACTACAGAGACTGAATATATTTCAGCCACAGAGGCTTCCAAAGAAGCCATTTGGTTAGCCCGCCTCTACAGTGAGTTTGGGATGCCTGAAAAGGCACCTGTTCTTGGATGTGATAGCCAGAGTGCCATATGTTTGGAAAAGAATGCCATGTTTCATGCTCGCACAAAGCATATTGATGTGAGATACCACTTCATCAGAGAGGTGTTAGAGGATGGCCTGATCACTTTGATCAAGGCCAATACTTCACAAAATCCTACAGATGCTCTCACGAAGTGTCTACCCAAGGCACAACATCAGCTATGTATACAGATGGAGGGAGTTACTTAGCTTAAAGGAACCTCCTTGGTCCTTTAAGTGGGAGGTTGTTGGGGATAAAGGCCCCAAGGACTCTCCTTTTGTATATTTTGACCCTTCCATGTGAAAGCTCTCCCACACATATTTTCGTTATATTTTTTGGACCCCAAATTGGGGAGCTATAGGCATTTACATTATTTTTATGACTTTTGGTCATTGGCCATGTGTGAACAGGCCCAAATGACCTAAAAGTCACTTATCAATAAGACTTGGTCCCAAATCTATCATAACTTGATTGGGACTTCTTCAACTTCAGCTTATCCATCTTCTTCTCAAAATTTCTGCATAAGTTTCTCTCTACTTTCTCTCTCCTCACGCAACAGCCCACTCCCTTGGCATTTGGAGCAACTCTAGCACACCACGACGTAGCTCTCCGTGGCCTCTTTCACTTGGCTTGCCACACATGGGCTGGATATGGAGCATCTACCACCTTTTCAGTATGACTCAGACTCACCTTACCATCACCTCTCTAACAACGAGAGGAATCAAATGCTAAGACAAGACCTGTGGAGGCTCTACACAAGGAGCGTAAGGAGATCACCCAATTTAGAGGGAAGGATGTCAAACTATAAAGAAAAGCATCTCACCATTCTATCTCATGGCACACTATATGGACATCCATATGCCCGACAATTCACGAGTGACGAGGCCAACGAAGGGTTGCATCATAGAGACTAGAGATCCAGTGGGAGACACAACTCTCTCTCTCTCTCTCTCTCTCTCTCTCTCTCTCTCTCTCTCTCTCTCTCTCTCTCTCTCTCTCTCTCTCTCTCTCTCTCTCTCTCTCTCTCTCTCTCTCTCTCTCTAGCACTATCGGCATGAAGCAAGATTGCCCTCTATCACCCACCCTCTTCGGTCTATACATTGATGAGATAGTGGACTTCATACAACAACAAGGAGGGGATGGCATTGAGGTACACGGGTCCTCTGTCCATATTCTTTTATACGCTGATGATATTGTACTGGTTTCAGAGTCTACAAAAGGACTACAGCATCATCTACATGGCCTAGACGACTTTTGCAGACACAGAGGGTTATCTATGAACCTTGGTAAAACCAAGGTCATGATCTTTCATACATAAGCACAGGTACGCAGACATAGTTTGTTCACAACAGCAGGTGGACCAATCGAGGTTGTCGGCTCATATATTTACTTGGGAGTGACATTTACGGAGCATCAAGGGTCTTCTCTGTGTCTCAGGCAGCCCGTGATCGCATCACACGTGGGTATGCAGCACTAGCTTTGATGTAGAAACAGTGCCACCACGCATATTTTCAGGAGCCCCGCACAAAGGGATGGCTCTTCGACACTTTGGTTACATCGGCGCTCATGTATGGGGCAGCCATATGGGGGCCGAGATTAGCTACATCAGTATGGACAGAAGTTGAGAGGCCACAAATCCTCATGATTGCAAGACTTATTCGCAGCAAGCCGTCAATACCGCATGAGGCTCTAAAGAAGACCCTCAAATGAAAGTGCAACTATAAGCTCATGATTGTCAACCACAAGACTATATAGCATTTCAGCTCCGCTATGCACATTATCCACTCAATACTATGACATCCCCACTAACGTCATCCGTGCCCAATAGTGGGTATAGAGCTAAGAATGAATACATGCTCACACATGCACCCCACGACACACACACACCACGAGCATGAACTCACAAGAAGCTCTGCGAGCTAAGTTTCTATCACTTCTGGAAGTGATGGGCAAACTCAGCCATAATGAAGCCTGGCACCAACTTCAAACAAAACATAGGAAAATGAACAAAAAATGCATAGTTGATAGGGTATACACACCGAACAACTAGTCGCAACTCAAACGAAGAATCCACAAGTGAAGACTGCATGTCCGCTAATACAACAAGCATATATACCGGAATGGATCCGGGTAAACCCCAAATTCGCCCTCGAATGAAAGTGCAGCTATGAGTTCATGGTAGTCAACCACAAGACTATATAGCATATCAGCGCCAGTATCAAGGCAGTCCAGTGCGTTCGGTGCGTTCAATTCGGTGCGCGTAAGGTGCGAGGACCGAATGGTATCCCAAGGTAAGGTGCCTAAGGTGCGTCGTTACAAATACACTAATACCCAAAAGATGTAGTATATGCATATATTATGACATTTATACCACAAATAAAGAAAACACATATTATAGTTCACTATTAACTAATAAACTCTCTCTCAATGTATGTGTCTCTCACTCACTCTCTCCCCCTCTCTCTCTCCCTTCCCCCCTTTCTCTCCCCCCTCCTAGCTGAATGTATGTGCGGATATTGGCTATTGGCTAATAATCTTCTTGTGTGTGTGGGGAATCTCTTGCTCTCTCACAAGATTCAAGAATCAAGTCCAAATCAAAGGCTAAGGCTCACGACTAGTTATAGTTAAGGATTGATCAAGGCTATGCTCATCTGCTGATGGGTTCAAGTTCACTAAGGTCACAAAGTGGAGGAGGAATATCCGTCGCAATTGACATCGTTTTTTTTTTTTTCATAATATTTTTTAAAAATATGTAACGACGAATTTTTGGCACCGGATGGCACCGAATGCACCACACCGCATGAACGCAAAAAAGTTTAGGTGCGTAGCACCGAATCTGCCCTGGCTAGTATGCACATTATCGACTCAATACTATGACATCCCCACTAACGTCATCAATGCCCAATAGTGGGTATAGAGCTAAGAATGAATATATGCTCACACATGCACCCCACGTCGCACACACACCACAAGCATGAACTCACAAGAAGCTTTGCGAATTGAGTTTCCATCACTTCCCGAAGCGATGGGCAAACTCAGCCATAATGAAGCCTAGCACCAAATGCAAACAAAACATAGGAAACTTTACTGAAAATGCATAGTTGATAGGGTATAGACACCTAACAATTGGTCACAACTCAGACGAAGAATCCATAAGTGAAAACTTCATGTTCGCTAATATTATACCAAAATGGATACAAGTTAACCCCAAATTCACCCTCAAATGAAAGTGCAACTATAAGCTCATGGTAGTCAACCACAAGACTATATAGCACATCAGCTCCACTATGCACATTATCGACTCAATGCTATGACATCCCCACTAACGCCATCAGTGCCCAATAGTGGGTATAGAGCTAAGAATGAATACATGCTCACACATGCACCTCACAATGCACACAAACCACGTGCATGAACTCATAGGAAGCTCTGCAAACTGAGTTTCTATCACTTTCGGAAGTGATGGGCAAACTCAGCCATAATGAAGCCTAGCACCAAATGCAAACAAAACATAGGAAAAATTTCAGAAAATGCATAGTTGATAGGGTGTAGACACCTAACAATTGGTCTCAACTCGGACGAAGAATCCACCAGTGAAAACTACATGTCCGCTAATACGACAAACATATATACCGAATGGATCCATGTAAACCCCCAAATTCACCCTCAAATGAAAGTGCAACTATAAGCTCATGGAAGTCAACCACCAGACTATATAGCATATCAGTTCATACTCTAGTGTCCAATGCATCCATCCGTGTGGCCCAAGGCATTTGTCTAAAGAAAGTTCACGGCTCACTATAGAAAATCAATCACATGCCACTCCACTGTCAAAAAACACTAATGAACTGCTATGTCCACCACATGCGGACTAGAACTATGTTTGCTATCTCGATGTCCTCCATCATGAAAATGAAGATTCCAATAACCAAACAAAGTCTCTAATGGTCATGCACGCTAGAATCACCCATACTTTAGTGTCCAATGCACCTATCCGTGTGGCCCAAAGCATTTGTCTACAGAAAGTTATCGGCTCACTATAGAAAATCAATCACATGCCACTCCACTGTCAAAAAACACTAATGAACTCCTCTGTCCACCACATGTGGACTAGAACCATGTTTGCTATCTCAATGTCCTCCATCATGAAAATGAAGATTCCAATAACCAAACAAAGTCTCTAATGGTCATGCCTTAAAACATGATTCTCCCTAATGGTGCACACCACCATGTGAATGATCAAGTCATACCATAGCACCACTCTCCTCCTACTAGTCCTCCATCCTGCAAGATGTCCTAACATGGAGAATAATCAACACATGATTTGTTTGTAATGACTATCATGAGTCCACCTACTAGTGGTTACCCACTAGCCCCTCTCGTAGAGTGCATCCACATCATGCCAAAACAAAGAACAAAGCGTGCTCTCATAAGTGGAACAAAATGAAGAAGAAGAATAATGTAAAATCCATGAATGTTCTTCCAATCAAACAAACATGACGTGCAAATGATGCATCGAATCAATCATGCCATGTGGATGCATCTATCCCCACTCATCTATTGAGGAATAATTTCCTCAACCTCATGACAAGTACCCCTACATGACGCAAAACCATAGTCCTCGTCAAAGGGTAAATGTCATCGGTGGCTCAACCAAGGAATAAGTCCTCCATCACATGGTAGATCCCATTATTGGTGATGGAGGAAGAAATCCTCTAACATAGCAATCTCCATCAATGATACTGAGGCAACCAATATCCTCTCTCATAGCAAGCATCTTCTAATGCCTCCCACAAGGTATATACAACAAAAACATGTGCAGAGGTCCCATTCCAGGTGGTTTCAGGGCAAATACGGACTATGACACTCTTTGTGTAAATGCTCTCAAAATGTTATGCTTATGGATGTGCAGGTGGGTAATCATACCGCCTCAATAATCGTCCACCAATCCCTCAACTCAAATCCTTGATTACATATAGTGACCTACGAGAGAGAAACTCGACATTCCACACAGAAGCATGAAAATTGTACATGTTTGGAAGAATTGATCTTTGTACCCAAGATCGGGTCTCATCCACATGAGACCATATGAGTCAATAGCCTTGAATTTCACAAAAGATCCCCAAAGAATACCAATCAGTCATGTGACTCTTGGTCACACCATGTGGTATGAGGTAGACGATTTTCTCCCTCCATCCCATAGTAAGCCTATCATCCTGGATGCGGCTTGTATATATCCATAGGGTCACAAGGATGACCTGGATCCTCTATCAACCACTAGCCGTCAAGTGGAAATCCCTTCCACAATGGTTGTAGACAAAGTCACATGGGGACACGTCCCAGGGTCCCAGGGACATCGAGACGTCGTCCCCTTGAACCAAAATATGAGGATGTCTAACCGGGACGATCAACGTCCCCTTACAACTCTGTGATAAGGCAAAACGTCCCCGGAACGCGTCCAAAGACGAATTCACGTGATGGGACTATTTCGAGATGGCTATTCGAGACGTTTGGGGTTGTGGGACGACATTTTTTGGCCAAAAAAAATGTCAATTTTTGTTTGCTTGTTGGAATTTTTAAAGCTCACCTTAGGGGAACCCTCTTGAGGCCCATAAACAACCATAATTAGGGGCTATTGCTCTCTCAAAACACAAGCTTATCTTCAAGTTTAAGTTTTTCTCCTTGGATCTCACGTGTATGGCGGCTTCAACTACCATCAACCTTGCGTATTCAACAACCCTCGTCACCCTCTTAGCCCTTTCTTCACCTTTCTCCTCTTTTCTCCATAGTTACTACATTTATGTTGTAGTCTCTAGATTTTCTAATTCTACTTTTTAGACTTAGAATCTGCACTGCTTCTTTTGTCGATAACCATAATTAGGGGCTATTGCTCTCTCAAAACACAAGCTTATCTTCAAGTTTAAGTTTTTCTCCTTGGATCTCACGTGTACGGCGGCTTCAACTACCATCAACCTTGCGTATTCAGCAACCCTCATCACCCTCTTAGCCCTTTCTTCTCTATTCTCCATAGTTACTACATTTATGTTGTAGTCTCTAGATTTTCTAATTCTACTTTTTAGACTTAGAATCTGCACTGCTTCTTTTGTCGATCCATAGTGTAACATCTTTTTGCTTGCATGATAATGTGATATCATATATGTCACATGATCATTGACTCAAGTGTTAGTTCTTTTTATGTATATGATATGTTTATATGATGATGATAATGATGTGAAATCTTTTTTTATGAAAAATATATATGGCAAGTTGCAACTCCAAGGGCTCAAATTTCAACATGCTTCTTATATGTTTCTACTTGAAAAACACTTTGTTTAACAATTTTGTTGTTATTGGTCATTTCATATGTTAACACATTCATTGTACATTACTTTCATTTGATATTTTTTCAAGAAATCATTATTTTTCAAGTGTCGTTCAGAGGACGCGTCCCCAAGACACCTTAGGCTCCGTCCCCGTCCTCAGGACACCACCGTCCCCGAGACTTGTCCCCATCCCCTCGTGACTTTGGTTGTAGACCTTGCAAGGCATGACCCTCACCATAGGTCTCCTTTATTGTCTAGCTACAGTCCGACCTTGGTAGGCAAAATCCTCCCCAAGGATTTCCTTGGATTGTCAAGGCCACACCCTCATCAATCCCTCTCATGTCTACAATCCCACCCAGTGGGTTTGCAAAAAACTTCAAAGAAGTACTCCTTCCGACATCTCCACTCCATCTGAGCGGCTATAGGATCCAAAGGATCCTCGAGGATTTGGGTCAATGCCCAAGATCCTCCACGTCCCCATGAATAATGTGTCCAAGGTCTCATCCTGCCACTTTCTAATCAAAGTGTAAAGTGAGTGTACTCATGCCCTTCATCTCGAACACACCATGGGTATGCTCAAATCTTGGACAAAGGACCCCATCTAACCATGGCTCATCAAAATGGAGTCAAAAATTTGAATATACCCACCTCCTAATTTATGCATCCAGGTATAAATCTTGGTGTTTATGGAAGTCCCGTGAAAAAACCCCTTTCGAGACATAGCCCGTGCTTGATAGTAGGATGGGAAGAACAATCCTCCCTACTGGACTGGATTGGCTAGCTAATTTGACTTGGAAAATAATGGGCTGCGAAATTATTTCCCGAATCATGCAGGAGCTGAATGTGCAAGGATGAGGATAAAACATAGGACTTACTTTTAGGTCTGATTCAAGAGTAAAAAATTACTTTGACAAAAAGGGAGTAGTTCCCTTGTGACACTCCCTTTCTATTAAGGTAGAAAGTGTGTTCCATCAAAGATCAGCAGCCTCCTGGATCCAAAACTGACAAGTTTATTTTTTGCACAACACCCACTAAGTTTCCAGCCTCGAGGCAGGTTATGGGGAATATAGGGAGAAAAAGAAAATCATGCCAGAAAATTCCAGTCCATATGGCTGTCATGCAGCCATGCTGACATGGCAAGCAGGATGCTGAGGTGGCAACAAAAAATTCTGCTGCCCTGCCATAAACAGTCGCCCTGCTTCATGCCACTTTATTCTCTTGGGGGAATGAACCTTTACCACCCTGATGGGCGCCATGGGGCTTGAAAGTTGACTTCATGTCATAACGTGGCCGCGCTTAGGAAGCTCAGGCCAACTCACAGCAGACCACCAGCCACCCTCTGTGCTTAGGAAGCTCAGGCCAACCTCAGGCTGCCCTTGGGCTCCCAGGGATTGGCCATGGCAACAGCTAAAGCAGCCCACCATTCTTGAGGGCTGACCAAACAGCCTTAAGGCAGACCACCAGCCGCCCTATAAGCAGGCTTGGCTGCCTTGGAGGACTGGTCCAACCCTTAGGGCAGGTAATAGGCAGTCAACAATCAGCCCTTTATGCCCTACAGCTTACATCCATACAGAGGTGCTAAAAATCCCTTTCGCCCCACAAAAAAAAGAAAAAAAAAAAAGCTGCTGGAATCATATCGCCCAAATACAGACCCTCAGGTACCACCCCAAGGCATCAGCACCTGCCCTGTTCCTCCCTTCCCGACACGAGACAGGGTTGCTCCCACACAACTCCCCTCTTTCCTCTACCTGATCATCACTTTGGGCAGCCTATGGAGTTCTTCCCATTTCCCAATGCAGAAGAAAGCGGGAGACAGCCATAACTTCCTTCATGGCGATGGTGGAGAGAGCCAACCATCCAGACACCTACTGTCATGGAAAACACAAGAAAGCTGGAGAGTCTTGTGTATCCAATCACTGGCTTGCGTGTGCTCCCCTTGCTCATTCCTCCCGCTTGAAGTGACCCATACCACCCCATGCAGGAGGGTGACAAGCATGTCAAGCTGAGCCATCATGGCTCCATGAGCTCTGATGGTTTTGTGCAAGTTGTCCTGCCTCTTCCATACGAGCAGAGAGCCACTTGAATACCAATGTTAGAACCTCCAGGATCCTCCCTGCTAGACAAGACAAGACACAAGCTGTATTCACAAACAATAGAAGGGAAGACATCAGACTCACCTCCCAGCCATCGAGCCAATACCGGCTCACCCCCCGCCTGGTAACCTGCACCCAAGCGGGCAGCCACCTCCAAGGGACTGGTGTCCCATACCACCAGCCCCCCACCAGTACAGGTGACGAGGCTCTGCCAAAGGGCCAAGAGTCCAAGTGCTTCACACGAGGAATCCCCCCACATGAGCCTATCGGTCCTATTTATAGAGTCAAATGAGCAGGTGGCCTAGTTCACACTGGGCGACCAGTTCATATTTGGCTGGACACTTAACTACAGGCGCCCATCCAAATGTCCTTTAATTTTGGGGACGTAACACCCAATATACCAAGTAGAAGTTGACCTTGCAAACACATGTTTCAACCAATCAACCAAAGGGTCAAAATCAAGAATCTCGATCTTGAAGATTAAACCCTTTGTAAGTCCACAAATACCTCATTTTACAAACAAGCTTTATGATACATAGACGCATATGTGATAAAAAATACAACAGTAGACATAAAATATTAGGACTAAGAAAGTGTACATAATTAAAAACATATATCCATTAGATAATGTATGATTAAAAGTGCAAAAAATAACATCAGAAAAAGAGATTTCTTCTTTTTTTTTTTTTACAAATAACCACAAACACACACATGTATAGAAAAAAACATACAAAATAATCAAATTGAGATAAGTAACTGAAACTATACAAATGAGAAAGAGATCTTTAACCCTGAAATCCACTGAGAATTTTCTTTTTGAATGAGTGATTTTATTTTTTCAAAAATGACTAGGAATCGAAAAACATAATGGGCATACTAATATTAAAGACTGGAAATCAAAAGGTTCAACCTTTACCTCTATGTCCATACAAACAAATATCAAATTCAAAAACTTAACATGCATAATTCGGACAAAAGTCAAAGACATCCCACTCATGCCATCACCATTGAATAGGCACATGCTATGATAGAGTGAATTTCCAAATGTAAACTTCTAATTTCTATCACTCAGAAATTTTATTACTACCAAGAAGCAAGCTATTCAAAAATCAGTTTCATGAGAGACGTACTCCCAAATATCACAAGGATAGAGAATAAGTTAAAATTTGATTTTTAGGCGAACACAAGGGCCCCATATTGTCTTGCTGCTATCCTCTAAAGGGTTCATACACTTACATCTTCAATAAGAGATTTGTTACTACTCTCCCTTTTGAGAATCTTGCTATTCGTTTACAAAAGAGACAAATTTCTAAGGTGCAACGCCATACTTGTAACATAGAATGTCTTGGGACTCAAATTTTATCATGATTGAACGTAGTAAAAGGGAATTGATTCTCAAATAATGAACTTTTGTATTGATTTCTTGTGAAATGTTCACTACGACAAGGTGCATTAAAATAAGTATCAATACAATAGAACAGTAAGGGTATTGTTTGCATGCCCATCCTCTATTTAAATTTTGAATGCACAATGATAATCAGATGTATAGTTCTTCCACCTAACACCAATGAGTACATCTCAAGAAGAAACTTATAATGAAGATGAGTTTGACACCCGAAGAATATTTTCCAAGCATGCCACATGGTAGGATTAACAAGGAAACGCTTGCACGCTTAGAGCGAGCACCCAAGAAGTCCATCTAGAGGCCCTAACTGGACTGGATATAAAAGGACACAGAATATCTTTGATCGGTAAGTGGGAGGGCTAAAGAGGGTTGAGTTTTTTAAGGAAAAGAATGGAGCTCATTGTTAAGAGTGGAATCCCGTAGCTTAAATAAAGGATGCACGTCATGAATGAACACACCAAATGGTTCTGTACCACATGATGAGAGGGTGTCGATAACTCCGTAGGCTGAAAATTCTCGAATCCCACGTTAAGCCATAGCTTGGGTTTGGATATGGTCGCATTGAATTCCGCATACCTTACTACACATGACAATAAGAAAAAAACCTAGAGATGAGTTGTACATAAGGTTGGCGAAGAAGGAATGAGGTGGGAAATGGGGAAGAAAGGGGCTGAAAAAAGGAGAGCTGACAAAACATTGTCTGCTAAGCTTTATCATGATTAGTGATGCATTAAAATACCATACATCAAAGTGTCTGGCTAAAATCTATTCATCAACACTACTGAAGGAACATCATGAACTACCAGTGAAGTCTTTCGATGTTCCCTCAATAAGCCAGTCCTTGTACAGTGAATTTCATGTCAAATCGGAACGTCCTAAAAGTCAGACGCATAAAAAGTACACGCACAAAAGGAACGAGAAATGCATGGCGTATTATATGAGTACCTTGTCAGACGCGAACTCCAATGCCATTCGCTTCAGCTTCCAAATAGGTGCATAGATTCTCCATAACTTCCCGGCCTTTCACACTGTTCTGCTGGAATTTTTCTACACAACGCTGCTCGATCTTTTCAGCCATAGATGCCAATGCAGAGAATGTGTGGCAACTAATGCTGGTCTCCTGACGAAGTATAGTCCAGTCTGAATTCTCGGGGTGGGGAGAATACCAACATTTCTCCTCGACAGAAACGAAATTCTTAAGTGTGACGTTCCGTGTAACTATTTCCATGGATTTCTTCCCGGCATCAACAGTAGACTCTTCAATGCAATGACATACACTCTCTCCAACTATCTTCTGCAGCCACCATGGCCCCGGCGCATTGACGGTGATTGCTCTTTTCGTCAGAAGCCTTCCATTCAAACTATCAAGCTTCCGATCAAGGGTATCAACATCCAGGATATGTGAAAGGCGTGTCCGGTTCTCTGGATCTGTGTATTTTCGCCAGCATGCTGCAGTAACCCTCCCCCAGGGATGCAAAAACGTGTGCTCCTGAGTGTATCGACGAACCATGGTTAAACAAAACGTCTTCTCAATATCAAATAGATACACTTGAGCTGCAGATGATCGGCGATCAGGATGACAACTCCCCTTCGAAGCGTGCAGTGTGAACCCTAACCGAAAGGCATTAGTTGATAAGCGACCTACCTGGTCACGTGGTGCAATCTTGAACGTGGGGTTTTACGTTTTTTTTTTTTTTTTTTTTTTTTTTAAGAGTATAATGAATTGGAAATATACACTCACACCAACCTCTTAAGATAGAGACACCTTCATGAGAGACTCATAGACATGTCAACCCAAGACTTGAACTCAGGATTTCCTCTCACAGTTTCAAGACATCAGCAACTAGGCTACACTGGAAGCTTTGAATTATATTAGAGAATTATATTAGAGAAATATGTGGAAAGTGAACGTGCGAATTTTTATTATGCAAAATTGAAAGCTATGGTATGGCATGGTTCTTTGTTGATAGGAAGTGCGAGTCTCAAAGCTCTCACTTTGATAGATGCATACATCTTTATGTTCAAACCTACCTTATCTTTGCACAAATATGTACAAGCCTTTGGGTGCAAAACATCTCCATTTGTTTTCTTTATAAGGGGAGTTTGATCTTACAAGTTACATCTTCCTCTTCATGGGCTTGAATTAATTGAAACGTTGCATCTTCCTCTTCATGGCTTGAATTAATTGAAAGTGAAGGTATAAAATTAAGGGCAAAGTACCCATGGGGCCCATGGATCCCACACAAGCAAAACACAACACTGATTAGGAATGTACAAAGCCCAAAGGCTCTCTAGAGAAAATAACTAAGAAAGGACAGCCCTAAGGTCAAACAAAGAAATTAGAATGAATTATTGAAGCATTGCCACAACACGCACATGTACAACCCATGCTACTATCGACAAAGTCTACCAAGAATGCATGAAGACCAATGAGAGATGTCCCCAATGGCCACCACTTCATCTCATCACAAGGATAAGGACATGTCCAACCAATGCAAGGAATGGGGGTTGAACTCTCACCTCGCCCAAGAGAGATGAAAGACCCAATCAATTAAAGAGACTTTGGGTTCTCTATCTTTTAGATTTAATGTAACTGTTCCTTCTTGTATATAGGGGTTCTTGGGTTCTCTATCTTTTAGATTTAATGTAACCTTTCCTCCTTGTATATAGGGGTTCTATATCTTATATAGGGGTTCTTGTGTGTGTGTGTGTGTTATGGGATGTGACCTTATAACTTCAAAATTGACATATTGCAAATAATCGAATTCAAACTTTTCTTCAAGTAATGATTTTCCCTAGCCTTCTATTCTCCAAAATCCATGTTGTTGTATGTGTCGACCTTGGATCATATGTTCCTATGTCTTCATGTGTTATGCACACCTTGTAAAGCTCAAAATTCAAAGATTTCAAGGTGAAAGCTATCTACGTTTTGGATTGTGTATGTCACATACCTTTGGATCCGAGAATTCTCGCATCTTTTATGTACATTCACCTTGTACTTGCAAGTTTTAAAGGTTTCAATCATCAAAGTTACATACCCTTAAAGCTGTGTAGCATTAATGTTGTATTATGCTAATAGGTGGTTGGATAGAAGGATCTCTTGGGTGTTCTACACGGTTCTACCTAAACCGGTTCTAGTTTTTCTCCGAGGAATTTGAGAAGATATATATATATATAGAGAGAGAGAGAGGAAACCATTATGAACCTTATTTTTCATCTTATTTTCTATATCTCATGATTGGTTCAGCATTTGGAGAAACTAATGCAACCATCGCATTCGAAATGTGTCAAAACTTAAGATCGATTGTCTACTTGCTTGATTTTGACATCCAAAGATCCTACTTTAGTGTACTGACATCATCGATTCTGGTACAAATCAAGGCATTTACTTAACTAGTCGTTGAATTTTGATTTGAGATGTTCAAATGATTGCTAAGACTTAGTGAGATCCTCTCGACACTAGTGGTTGTGTTGGAACTGCATATTCCACCTCAAATGGATATCAAAAAGATTTCCTCATGATCCCATTGTAGAAAAGAATTTTCATCTTTTAACTTTTGAGTTTCAACTTCAACCTCGATGGTAAATGAAGAAGATTTTTATTTTTTATTTGTTTTTTACATAGTCTACATATATTCATAAATAAAGTCAACGACATGAAGAAGAGTTTTTTTTTTGTATACATAGTCTAGATATACTCTTAATGAAAGTCAACGACATGAACTAGTTTTTGTGAATTGAAGGAGCAATGTGTTACTCAGCAAAGGACAAGCCCATTTATTGGTGAGAATCATTATGAGAAGAACAGGAATCGATCAAGGTCGAGCTTGAACAAAAGGAAATGAGCACAAGGGAAAGGAAACCAATGTGGTGGTGGAGGAGGTGGTCGAGAAGGAGAGTAAGGGACTTTGGTGGAGGCGAAGGTGACTTCGCTAGAAGGGAAGGCGACTTGGGTGCACGCTAAGGCGAACGCAAAGAAGGAGATGGGGATTTTAGGAGTGCTCGAGTTGTTGAGTGAGAACTCGGGGTAGGGGGATAAGGGAGGTTCACGTGGCTCTGTATGAGTTGGAGGAACTCTTCCCAAAACAAGACAAATGGGTGCGCCAAGATATGCATTGACGCATAGACGCTCGTTTACTTGGTAAGGCATGTTCCAAAAATGAGTGCTAGCAAGGTACTGGGCAATAAGTAATAGAGTCCCTTAGGGTGAGGGTGAGAAGGAATAGCCGACCAATCAATAAGCAAAGTTATGTAGAGAGTGACAATCCAATGCTTCAAATGTGCCAAATGTAGTGAAGGGATCACACTCTCGTTGGGAATAACAAGGAAGCGTCCATGTGTTAGGTTGTTAGATGGACATTGTAATATAAGCCACCATTAATTTACTGGAAATATACCGGATTATCATTCTTTTTTAATAAACCATTGGCATCTAAAACATTCATCCCAAACAAATATAAAACATGTTGGATTGATTCTGATGTGAAATCCAAGGAACCACCCAGCCTAGAACTGAAGAAGAGACTATTGAAGCGGAGAATGTTGAAATGGAGAACGGGGACGCCACGGAAGACACTGTAACAATCATGACAAAACTACTACATATGGGCAAAGTGTCCCCTTTGGTGGCGTGGGAGAATGTTATTAAGGATATCCAGAAGTTATTCACCATATAGAATACTAAGGCTAAAGAGTTGAGGCTTAAAAGAAGGATGATGATTGTTCAAGAGATAGATGATATTAAGAGCTCTCAAAATGGGAGCAATGATTGTAGTCAGAGGGTCCTCAATCTTCAAACTAGTTTAAGATTGGAGCATTATCTCCTCACTAGTGGTGCCCTTGCCACGTCAAGAGAATTCTGGGCTGGTAAGATGGACAAACCGAATAAGCACATGTTTGATCTATTAAAGAAGAAAAAGTCTAGAGATTTTGTTCCTATGCTGAAAAGGTCCTCTGGAGGTTATGTTAGCTCTACCTCTAACAACTTGCAGGAGGTTGTTTGCTTCTTTATGAATGTTTTCTCTGTGCCTCCCAAGAGAGGGGAGGACATCCAGCATGCTATAGCCATGGTTGCCCTAAAGAGAAAGAAAATGATCTCTCGCTCATTGGCTACTATCTTGGACCTTCCCCTCTCTGCCGGCGAGGTTAGAGAAACCATTTGTAAATTGGAGCCCTGCAAGTTGCTGGGTATGATGGTATTCCTAATGAGTTTTTTTCAAGAACTTGTTGATTTTTTGGTGCCCATCATTCTCTTAATATGGCAAGAAGCCATTAGGAGAGGTACTCTTTCTTTCTTCATCAATTCTTGAGTCATCAAATTGATTCACAATAAAGGACCCAAGGATGACCTCAATAATTGGAGCCCTATCTCATGCTTGATTTCTCTCTACAAAATTTATGCTTCCTCGCTTGCCTGTAGACTTAGCCCCATCATGGATGACATCATTCTCCCAGAACAAAAAGGGTTCATAAAAGGTAGGTACATCCTCGATGCCATCATATCTATTTGGGAAGGATTATGCCAAAGAGGCCAATTTGGACACCTTCTTCTTTAAGGTTGACTTTGAGAAAGCTTATGATAGGGTGGATTGGGACTTTATTCTTCAGTCTTTGGATGATGTTGGATTAGGGAAAAAGTTCATCAAGTTTACTAGTATTCTCTTTGGAAATTCCAACTCTAGGATTGCTATCAATGGTCAATTTTTTTATCCCTTTAGGCTCCACAGGTCTATTCGTGAAGGCTGCCCTCTTGCTCCTCTTCTTTTTGCCATTTGCAGTGACGCACTTAGGTGGCTGGTTAGAGACTGCATGACACAAAGGGGCATCAAAGGCATTCATATCCCTAGCTCTAGTACTCAGCTTGGCCTTTAGATGTTTGCCGATGATACCAATATGATAACCCTAGCTGACGACGTTTCAGCTGATTCTTTCCTTTCTTGTCTGCATTCTTTTTGTTTAGCAAGTGGGTCCACTGTTAATCATAAAAAAATTGGTTTTTTCTCTACTAACAATATTGTTCCAGGTTCGGTGACTATTCATGGTTGTTCCATCATTAAAAGAAAAGGTGAAGTTTTTCATCTCTTGGGTATTCCTATGGGTTTTGGTATTTCCTTTGATCAGAGGTGGAATTGGGTCCTTTCCAAGTTTAGAGATAAAGTATTTAAGTGGTTATCCTTTCAACAGAATCTTGCTCACAGGGTTTTTTTTGAAGCACTACATTCTACCCACCATTACTTACTTCCTTGCTTGTTGGCAGCCTAGCAAAAAACATTTGTCCCAGGTCATTGCCCTATCGAAGAGGTTCCTTTGGGGTGGCACGCAAGATTCCAACAAAGTCCCCAGAGTTGCATGGAATGTATGTTGTATGAAGAAAGAAGAGGGTGGGCTTGGTATTATCTGCCCATCCAAGATGGCTACTCAGCTAGCAACTAAGTGGATTGTGAGAGCTTCTACCAGTAATGATTTTGGGCCTTATTTAGTGAAAAGGAATATAAATAAATTTTACATTGTTCGTTTCAAAAGTTGGAACAATTTTGACTTGTGGGTCATCTCTTCCCCTTACGTGTTCTCCCCCCTTGGTAGAAGGCTAATGTGTTCTTTTTGGCGGGCCTGGATGAAAGTTAAAAGTATGTACCAAATTCCTATTGCATTTGCTACTAACTTCTCCTTCCAGGTGCAACAGTCTGCTTGGATTGGTTGGAAGGAGGCCCCCCCCTTATTATCAACTATCCATTAGAATGAACAAACGTAGAAAAGTTGGCTTCTCCAAATGGACGGACTTCTTCATTGGGAATCAGGTAAACAATGTTGACTCCATTTATGCTACTAACGGCCTTTCTCTTGCTTGTAAACAGATCCTGAAGAGCAAAAGGATGAAATTGTTGGACATTCTGGCTGGCTGCTTTCTTGCTAGATTCTTGAATATTGGTGTTGTTGCCTCTGACATGTACAGACACTACAAAGTTAAGTCCTTTATCCCCATCTCCAAGATCACTCCCAAGCTGAACAGAAATTGGAAAGTGCAATGGTCCCCATCTTAGTGGAAGTTTAGATTCTTGTGTATTTGGGCTTTCCCCCACTCTGTCAAGCAGTCCTGTTTATAGTGGCTTATTGTGCACAAAGGAATTTGGACCGGGGAGAGAGCTAGCAAGATTAATATTGAGTATGGTAAATGTTCCCATTATGGTCAATTTGAAGACTTGGCACATCTGTTTATCAATTGTATCCAGGCTCAGAAGTTTTGGGCCGTTGTCAACCTATTTTGTTTGAACAATGGCCTTCCTCAGCTTGGGTACAGAGAAATTCTCCTTGGTGTGTGTTATAAGATGGATATGCTTCTACTTGATCAGAAATCACATCTTGTGGTCGATTTGGAAGAGTAGATGCTTTAGTATCTTTTCCAGCAAACCCAAAGACTTTAGATTCTCTTGTAATATTGGCATCCAAAAAATTATGTATTTATGTAACTCCTCAGTGATAGATGCTATTGATAGAGGCACGAGCACTCATGATGTTCTAAGAAAATACAACTACAGGAAATGGAAATATCTTCTGCTTAAATTGTATTCTAGGAAAAGAAGTCAATTATGTGCCTTTTTTGTGGCTATGTTGTAACTTGGCCTCTCGTGCCAATTTGGTGTATCTTGACCTTTACAGGGGGTTATGACCCGTCGTTATACACCTTTGTATTTTATCGTTTCTCAATATTAATCTTTCTAGTTCTGTCGAAAAAAAACTACTACATATGCATGGTTTAACTTTTTCCAAATTTAATGGTGCTCTAAAAAATGATCCGGATATATATATATATATATATATATTATGTATGGCCTGGCCTAGGATATCAATTTTCTAGGTCGATGATAGCTTGAATGATGAACAAAAAATTCATGCATTCATGGAAAATTTAGGAGGAGATGTAGTTAGGTGGCTGATTAAGTATCCCACTAACCATTTTGTGACCTATGAAGCGCTAATAATCGAATGCAAACTTTTCTTCAAGTATTGAATTTCCCTAGCCTTCTATTATCCAAAATCCATGTTGTTGTATGTCTCCATGTTGTATGTCTCGACCTTGGATCATAGGTTCCTATGTCTTCATGTGTTATGCACACCTTGTAAGTTCAAAATTCAAAGATTTCAAGGTGAAACCTACCTACGTTTTGGATTGTGTATGCCCCAACATGGTTGGATCCGAGATTTCTCGCATCTGTTATGTACCTTCACCTTGTACTTGTAAGTTTTAAAGGTTTCAATCATCAAAGTTACATAACCTTAAAGTTGTGTAGCATTAGTGTTGTATTATGCCAATACGTGGTTGGATAGAAGGATTTCTTGGGTGTTCTACACGGTTATCTAAACTTTGTAATTTGTATTGTGCCATTATGTGGTTGGATAGAAAGGTTCTAGTTTTTCTCCGAGGAATTTGAGAAGAAATATATATGTATATATATATATATATATATATATATATATATATATATATATATATATATATATATATATATATATATATAGATAGAGAGAGAGAGAGGGAGGGGAAACCACTCTGAATCTTATTTTTCATCTTATTTTCTATATCTCATGATTGGTTTAGCATTTGGAGAAAGTAATGCTACCATCACATTCGAAATGTGTCAAAACTTAAGATCGATTGTCTACTTGCTTGATTTTGACATCCAAAGATCCTACTTTAGTGTACTGACATCATCGATGACATCCTGCTTCAGTGCACTGACATCATCAATGACATCCAAAGGTCTTGCTTTAGTGTTCTGACATCATCGATTTCGGTACAAATCAAGGCACTTAGTTAACTAGTCGTTGAATTTTGATTTGAGATGTTCAAATGATTGCTAAGACTTAGTGAGATGTTCATCTTTTAACTTTTCAGCTTCAACCTCGATGGTAAATGAAGAAGATTTTTTTTTACACATAGTCTACATACATTCATAAATAAAGTCAACGACATGAAGAAGAGTTTTTTTTTGTATACATAGTCTATATATACTCGTAATGAAATTCAACGACATGAACTAGTTTTTGTGAATTGAAGGAGCAATGTGTTACTCAGCAAAGGACAAGCCCATTTATTGGTGAGAATCATTACGAGAAGAAGAGGAATCGATCAAGGTCGAGCTTGAACAAAGGGAAATGAGCACAAGGAAAAGGAAACCAATGTGGTGGTGGAGGAGGTGGTCGAGAACGGGTGTAAGGGACTTTGGTGGAGGCGAAGGTGACTTCGCAAGAAGGGAAGGCGACTTGCGTGCATGCTAAGGCGAATGCAAAGAAGGAGATGGGGACTTCAGGAGTGCTCGAGTTGTTGAGTGAGAACTCGGGGTAGGGCCTAAATTTCATGGCCAAGACAAAATGTCATATGACAGGCAAAATCTTTGCTTCGACTTTTGATTTTAGAAATTTTGACATGTTTATACAAGGCATATACATATAATGTATATACAGATCTATAAAAAATGACAGGCAAATTATCAATTAGAGCTTCTCATATGACATAAAGTTTCAAAAAACACGTGTTTTGACGGGCAAAATGGCCAATGACAGGCAAAATGCCTGTCAATACTAGGGGGATAAGGGAGGTTCACCCTGCTCTGTATGAGTTGAAGAAACTTTTCCTAAAACAAGACAAACGGGTGCACCAAGATATACAAGTTGCATAGACGCTCGTTTACTTGGTAAGGCATGTTCCAAAACTAAGGCATGTTACTTGGTAAGGCAATAAGTAATAGGGTCCCTTAGGGTGAGGGTGAGAAGGAATAGCCGACCAATCAATAAGCAAAGTTATGTAGAGAGTGACAATCCAATGCTCCAAATGTGCCAAATGTAGTGAAGGGATCACACTCTCGATGGGAATAAAAAGGAAGCGTCCATGTGTTAGGCTGTTAGATGGACATTGTAATATAAGCCACTATTAATTTACTCGAAATACCGGATTATCATTCTTTTTCAATAAACCATTGGCATCTCAAACATTCATCCCAAACAAACATAAAACATGTTGGATTGATTCCGATGTGAAATCCAAGGAACCACCCAGCCTAGAACTTAAGAAGAGACCATTGAAGCGGAGAATGTTGAAAGAGAGAATGTTGAAATGGAGACATAGAAGTCGTAACAATCATGGCAAAACTACTACATCTACATGGTTTAACTTTTTCCAAATTTGATGGTGCTCTACAAAATGATCTAGATATATATGTATGGGGCTGGCCTTGGATATCAATTTTCTAGGTCGATGATAGCTGGAATGATGAACAAAAATTCCATGCATTCATGGAAAATTTAGGAGGAGATGCAGTTAGGTGGCTGACTAAGTATCCCACTTACCATTTTGTGACCTATGAAGCACTAAATGTGGCTATAGATCCTACCCAAACTTTGGATGACACCATAAGCATAGTAATTTCATTTGAATAGCAACTCGAACTCAACCCAATTGGGTCCATTGTGATCATCGATCCGATGAATTCAGTACATATCACCTTGCAATCACTAAAGGATCGGTTAAGAAAACGGCAATGCACTAAATGTCATAACTTCGAGCATACGATAACAATGTATGTACTAAACCAAATGCTTTGTGTTATTTGTAACATGTAAAATCAAAACTCTAAAAATTTTCCCTACAATAGGTGGAAGAGTGCCCAAGTAACCACAACAAATCAAGTACAAGTTGATTTATGGAGGAAAATGAAACTAATATGCTCCAGTGGTGAATACGATGGCAGAAACCCAAGTTGTAGTGGGACCTTCTGACTAGAATCAAGGAGGTGTTGCAGGTCGACAATCAAAGTGATCAAGAATTCAACCTTATTGGAGGCTTGAGTGCAAGGGTGCATAGGAGCAAGCCACTTGGATAAAGTGAAGAAGCAACACATTAGTGGACTACACAAGCACTTGGAAGTACTTAATTGTATTTGTCTTTACTTTTTGTCCTAAAAATGTTACATACAATGCCTAATTTTGTCTTAATTTTTGAAAACAAAGACTATTGTAATAGCTTCTATCTTAATCAAGGCACATAAAACTTTTGACACAACGTGTCTTTCTCATTCTTCTCTACTCTTCTTCTATAAACACTCAAGACCCTTTAACTAAAGAATTTCTTCCAATAGACGAGCACAATAATACATGTGCAACTATTCATTGAATCGGATGTCTATTCGATATGTTTGTTCAAGACGCTACAAGTTTATTATAAAACAATGATCATTGGGTATTTATGGTGAATAAGTAGCTTATATTAAAATTACCATCCAATAGTTTAAAGTGGTATGTGTTGGATTTTGAGGTATGTGGAAGCATGCGAACAACACAAGGAAGAAGAAGAAGATTGGAGCACAACACACAACTGAATGTATTACCAAGTGAATGCACAAAGATAAATCACTCATTAGGGTTATAGGTGTATATACAAGCCGGGGAAAAAACCTCCTAAAGAGGGAAAAAAGTGCCTTCACAGTCCTAAGTGTGTTGACACACATCACTACCAAAATATATCAACAAATCCCCCTTGGGAGTGATGTGGTGAACAAGGAGCTGGCAGTCATGTATAAAGAAGTGCCAAGCTATGTGGAAAGAGATCAATCCACAAAAGGAAGTAAGCCCAAAGCTTTGCGAAAAGCTTAATAGTTCTCTCGAGGTAGAGCCTTTGTGAAAAGATATGCAATGTTATCCTCTATGGACACATATGCCAAATAGATCTCTCCAACAGATGCGCTCTAATTATTAGTGAAGATGGTGGTGGCAGAAGACTGACCAAAAGGCATCTCGACCACACACACTCAACACTTGTTGTGAAAGCTACCCTATACTCAGCCTCACAACTAGAAGTGGACACATGAGGCTGATTCTTGCTCAACCAAGATATGCATGAGCTACCAAGCAGGAAGCAAAAACCACTAGTGGGCACATGAGTGTCATAGCAACCAACCCAGTTAGAGTTAGAAAAAGCATATAAATCTGGTGGTAGCGATCCTCCCCCTTGGGATAAAAAATCTAAGTAACTGGCTACCACTCAAGTAGCAAAAGATGCACTTAATTTCTTGCCAATGCTTGACACCTGGGCATGCATAAACGTGTTCATCTTAGAGATGACAAACTGAATATCAAGTTGGGTAATGCATAAGTAAATCAAGCATCCAACAGCCTGCTGATAGAGAACAACATCAAATGCATTTCCAACATCATGAAGACTCAACCATAAACCTATTTCCATAGGAGTGGCAATAGGTTTGTAATCTTCAAGGCCAAAAGACTCCAATATTGTGTCAGTATATTTTGTTCGACATAAAGTTATTCCATGATCAACCTCCATAAAATGAATGCCCAAATAATGATGCAAATGTGCCAAATCTGACATCTCAAAAGAGGCATGCAAATCAGCCTTAAAATAAAAAATATGCTTCTCAGTAGGACCAGTGCAAAGCATGTCATCAACATAGACAACAATGACCAGAAGCACATCATTTGCACGCTTAACATATAAGGTGTTCTCAGTTGGACTATTCTCAAAACTATGTGTAATCAAGTAGGCATGTATCTTTTCATACCAAGCATGTGGTGCTTGCTTCAAACCATATCATGCCTTTTTCAACTTGCACTTTTTTTTTTCATGCCCTTTTCTGCACAAAACCATGAGGCTGAAGTACGTACACTTTTTCATGTAAGTCACCATTCAAAAATGGAGTTTTAATGTCCAACTGATGTACATTCCAACGTGATGAATTGCAAGTGCACAGATTCTAGGAACAATGGTCATTTGGCAAGTGGGTGCAAAGGTCTCATCAAAATCAATGCCTCTTTCTTGAGCATAACCTTTTGCAACAAGCCTAGCCTTATATTGTCAACTGTTCCATCAAGTTTATGCTTCAACTTGTATACCCATTTAGTGGCCTGTGAAAATCTATGAGCATGTAAAATGGGCACCCTCCATTCTGATCGGGGGGGGAATATATGTCTTCTGATTTTAATGCATTTCTGGCCGAACATGGGATAAAACACCAATGTACAGTGTCGTATACACCTCAACAGAATGGAGTTGCTAAACAGAAGAACAGGTCACTCATGGAGATGGCGAGGTGTATGGTCAAGAGTCGGGCTTTACCACATAGTTTCTGGCTTGAGGCTGTCATGTGTGTTTTTGGTTGTTTGGCATATGCATTAGTGCCTGAACAACATCACAGAAAATTGGATGATAAAGCAATAAAATGTATTTATGTTGGGTACAATTTTGAAAGTAAAGGCTATCGTTTGTATCATCCAAAGACTAAACACATATTGGTTAGCGGTGATGTTGTTTTTATGGAAGATGCTATTCAGCCATTGCTTTCATGTACTAAGGAGACATATGTTAGCTCCAAAGACATGTATGATACTTTGCTGCCTCTTTTTAGAGGTGGACAGTCTAGTCTTGGTCCTAATGAGGCAACTTCTCAACCTTTGCAGGTTTCATGTGATGATGCAGATCATCCCATTTCTGATGCAGATTTACATGATGCACTTGTTGATGAGAGAGCTGATATTGAAGAGGCAAAAACTATGTCAAAATGGTTAGTACAGACTTTGCATGACAGCAAATTAGATACACATCTGTCATATCATACTCGATCAGGCTCTCATAGTGCCTCTTTTGCATCAGATTGCTATGCTATGGCTGCATCTAATCTCTGTGATGAGACTAAGCCTGTTTCGTTTGATGAAGCACAAAATTCAGAAAATTGGATGGCTTCTATACAATCTGAATATGATGCTATCATGAAAAATGGTACTTGGTCTTTATGTGACTTGCCTCCTGGCAAGAAGTCCATTGGCACTAAGTGGGTATACAAGCTGAAGTGTAAGCTTGATGGAACAGTTGATAGGTATAAAGCTAGGCTTGTTGCAAAGGGTTATGCGTAGGAAAGAGGCATTGATTTTGATGAGGCCTTTGCACCTACTTGCCGAATGACTACTATTCATAGCATCTGTGCACTTGCAACTCATCATGCTTGGAATATACATCAGTTGGATATCAAAACAACATTTCTGAATGGTGACTAGCATGAAGAAGTGTATGTTTTTTAGCCCCGTGGCTTTGTGTAGAAAGGGCATGAGAACTAGGTGTGCGGGTTAAAGAAGGCATTATATGGTTTAAAGCAAGCACCACGTGCTTGGTATGAAAAGATACAGCCTATCTGATTGCACATGGTTTTGAGAACAGTCCAACTAAAAGCACCTTATATGTTAAGCGTGCTAATGATGTACTTCTGATCATTGTGGTTTATGTTGATGACATGCTGCTCACTGGTCCTCATGAGAGGCATATTCCTAATTTTAAGGCTTGCATGCCTCATTTGAGATGTCTAATTTGGGGCATTTGCATCACTATTTGGGCATTCAGTTTATGCACGTTGATGATGGAATGGTTTTGTGTCAAATGAAATATATTGACACATTATTGTAGCATTTTGGCCTTGAAGACTGTAAACCTATTGCCACTCCTATGGAAACATGTTTACAATTGAGTCTTCATGATGCTTGAGATGCATTTGGTGCTGTTCTCTATCAGTAGGCTGTTGGATGCTTGATTTACTTATGCATTACTCGGCCAGATATTTAGTTTGCTATCTCACATATAAGCAGGTTTATGCATTGCCTAGGTGTCAAGCATTGGGAGGCAGTTAAGTGCATCTTTCGCTACTTGAGTGGTACTCGACTACTTGGGTTGTTTTATGCTAAGGGGGATCACTACCGCCAGATTTGCATGCTTTTTCTGACTTTGATTGGGCTGGTTGCTATGAAACTCATGTGTCCACTAGTGGCTTTTGCTTCATGCTTGGTAGCTCATGTATATCTTGGTTGAGTAAGAAGTAGCCTACCGTGGCCACTTCTAGCTATGAGGGTGAGTATAGGGAAGCTTTCACAAGGACTTCTCAGTGTGTGTGGCTCAGATGCCTTATGGTTGATTTGGGTGTTGGTCAGTCTTCTGCCACCACCATCTTCACTGACAGCTAGAGTGCATTGGCAGTTGCGAGAAACCTTGTGTTCCATGCTCGCACTAAGCACATTGAGATGCATTATCATTTTGTAAGGGAGAGGTTCTTTGCTGGGGAGATCATCTTGGCATATGTGCCCACGTAGGAGAACATTGCAGACCTTTTCACGAAGGCTCTGCCTAGGGAGAAGTTTGAAGCTTTTCGCAAAGCTTTGGGGTTACTTCCTTTTGTGGAGTGATTTCCACATAGCTTGGCACTTCCTTATACATGAGTGACAGATCCTTGCTCAATGCATCATTCCCAGGGGGGATTTGTTGATATATTTAGGTATTGATGTGTGTGAACACACTAGGACTACTGAGGCACTTTTTTCCCTCTTTAGGAGGTTTTTTTCCCCTGGCTTGTATATATGCCTATTGCCCTAACGGGCTGCTTATCTTTGTACATTCTCTAGTAATACATTTAGTATTATGAGTTGTGCTCCAAGCTTCTTGTTCTTCCTTGTGCTGTTCGCGTGCTTCCATAGATGTCTGACTCCAACACTTCTCATGAATAGTGTATGTTTGTAGTAGACTCATATATTTGGTACTTTGATAGTGGGGCAACCAAACATATTACCTTGCAGTGCAATTTCTTCACTTCACTTGAGGTTGTCCCTACAATGAATACTATCATATGTGGCAACAACTCCTCTTATCTTGTTATGGGAGTGGGCAAGATCATTTTGACTACTACGAATAGTTGTTCTTTTACATTGTTAGATGCTTTATTTGTGCTAGGGATCAAGAAAAATTTGTTATCAGTTTTAGCATTATCCAAGATCGGCTTGGTTGTGAAATTTATTGATGATAGATGTATAATTCATGATCTGTCAAATGGTGACATCATTATTGCTTCTGGCATTTCATGTCATGGGTTGTATAAGCTCCTAGATTATGCAAAATTTGTGAATGATTCAGCATGTGCAGTTCAAGATTCTCAGGCTATGTCAGATGCAAAGCTTTGGGATGCATGCTTTGTTCATCTGAATTTTGCTAGTTTGCTACACGTGTAGAAATATGAAATGGTGTCCTCTTTGCCCAAATTTGAGGCACCTGTTAAACATGCCTGTGAAGGCTGTATTTTGGGCAAAATCCAATGTTCCTCCTTCCCAAAAGTTGGATCAATTCGAGATACCAAAAACCTACAGCTTGTTGATAGTGATATTTGTGGTCCTATGAAGACACCTTCTTTTAGGATCTATATTTACTTTGTGACTTTCATTGATGATTTTTCCAGGCATGCATGGATGTATCCATTAAAAGCAAAGTCCGAAGTGTTTATGTGCTTCAAATAATTTCTAGTTTTGGTTGAAAATCTATCAACATGTGAAATGGGCACCCTCCATTCTGATTGAGGGGGGGAATATATATCTTCTAATTTCAATGCATTTCTGGATGAACGTGGGATAAAACATCAGTTAACAATGTCGTATACACCTCAACACAATCGAGTTGTAGAAAGGAAGAACAAGTCACTCATGGACATGGTGACATGTATGGTCAAGAGTCATGCTTTACCACATAGTTTTTGGTTTGAGGATGTTATGTGTGTAGCATATGTACTTAACAGGTATCTCACTAAAGCATTGCAATCTATCACTCCATAAGAGGCTTGGCATGGTCATAAGCCATCTGTTGCTCACCTGCATGTTTTGGGTTGCCTGGCATATGCATTAGTGCCTAAACAACAATGCAAGAAATTGGATGATAAACCAATGAAATGTATTTTTGTTGGGTAGAGTTCTAAAAGCAAAGGCTTGTTGATATATTTAGGTAATGATGTGTGTGAACACTTTAGGAATGCCGGGGTACTTTTTTCCCTCTTTAGGAGGTTTTTTCCTCCTGCTTGTATATATGCCTATTGCCCTAACATGCTACTTATCTTTGTACATTCTAGTGGTAATACATTCAGTATTGTTTTGATGTGCTCCAAGCTTCTTCTTCTTCCTTGTGATGTTCATATGCTTCTGTAGATGTCTAACTCCAACAATTGGTATCAGAGCAGGTCGTTGCTTCATCTAGGGCATTGTTGACACCTCTTCGGTTGCAGTCTCAGAATCGCAAGAAATTTGGTGAGCATACTCAAGGTGTTTTTGAGATCAAAACTGCAAGGAATTGAACTCACAACCTCTTGGTTAGGAATGTGATGGGCTAACCACTTGCCCCAAAAGCCATGGTTGAGGATTACTTCCTAATCCTCTCTCTTAGGGTGTGGTTCAACCATCTCCTACCAGGATTATGTTACATTCTTCCCCCCTTGGTTGATCATTGTCCTCAATGATCTACTCTTGTATCCCTCTAGCCTCGGTGATCAGTCCCTTGAACCCCTAGGTGCCCTTGAATTGATGTCCCTCAACCTCACATAGTTTCTTGAACCTTGTTCGCAACCTTGGTCTCTTGAACCCTTGCTCTCAACCTCGGTGTCTTGAACCTTCTTGTTCGCAACCTCGGTGTCTCGAGCCCTTGTTCTCAACCTCAGTCTTGAACCTTGTTCTCACCCATGCTTGGTATCTTGAACACTCAATCAAGTGCCACCCAAGGATTCCCAAGGAATTCACACTTCCAAGCTAGCTCATTGGAAAGTTCGTTCCGAGAGCTTTCCAACGGTATATTACATGCCTCAATCCGACATACGGATTGAGAGATACACCCCAATCATTGTAAGGTCCATCCTTGAAACCGATGCGCGCGCCTTCCACAATTCCTACCCTTTCACATAGAGGATGCCCAAGCGCCTTTTTTAGAGGCCATTGGATCATTCCACCTTGCCCAAGCCTACTTCCTAGGCTCTGATACCAATGCAAGGAATTGAACTCACAACCTCTTGGTTAGGAATGTGATGGGCTAACCACTTGCCCCAAAAGCCATGGTTGAGGATTACTTCCTAATCCTCTCTCTTAGGGTGTGGTTCAACCATCTCCTACCAGGATTATGTTACAAAAACCGCTTTGCTTTGTGGTGCCAAAATCGCAGTCTGAGCTTGTTTTGACCTCTGAATGCACTATCACAATGCTTGTGTAGGCTATTTTGTCTTTTTGTGCCAAAGGCATATACCAATTTTGGTTCGCAATTATAAGCGTCTTGAAGTATGCTATAGGTTTAGCAGAATTCATATGGGCAGTTCTGTTCAACTTTTTGAGATACAATCAATTTTCTGCATCAAGGTATCTTAATCATCATCCATGGCTGAAAGTAGTGATGTATTTCGTATGTTGGTTGTTGAGGATAAGCTAGATGGTACCAACTACCGATTATGGGATTATATGATGCGACATGTATTGGTTGTAAAAGGACTGTGGAACATTGTGGAGGGTGTTGAAAAATGCCCTGTCACATCTACAATTGTTACAACAATTGGTATTGAAGCTGATGCAGAAGGTGTTGAAGTTTATTATATTTTGCAGATTCCTATTCGTGCTTTGATTTTTGCTGCACCTACTGTAGAGCAAATTCGTTGGGATGGCAGAGATTCCCAAGCACATGCATTGATAGCTTTGTTTATCAAACATGCCATTATTCCTCACATTCGGTCTTGCAGAACAGCTAAGGATGCTTGGGATACACTTACCACATTGTACTAGGCTAGGAATGAGGTTTTTGTTGCTTACTTCCGAAAACAATTGGAGAGTGAGCACATGAATGAAGGAAATTCTATGCACAGTTTTCTGACAAAGATCAAGGATTTGAAGGAATAGTTGATTTCTGTAGATGAAGTCCTTCCTAAAAGTTCACTTGTGCAGACTGTTTTGAATGGTCTTCCCGACTCATATCAGAGTCTTGCTTCTACTCTTTGTTTGATGATGAAAGGAAATCCAAATGCCTTAACATTTGAAGAGCTAGTTTCTTTTTGTTGCAGGAAGATCAGTCCAGGTAGAACATGTCTATTATGCATGTTGTAGATCAAGCTTTCCTGGCTAGTTGGAAGGGCAAAGGAAAATGGAGCTCTTCTACTAGTAAGCAGAAATTTGCAAATGTTGCACATTCGAAGAAGGAAGACGAGGATGAGAAGAAATAAAAAAAACACAAATTGTTTTGCAAATACTGTAAAGCAAATGATCATGTCATTAAGAGCTGTCCAAAACTGGCTGCTAAAGAGGCAAAGAAGAAAGAGACAAGAATGGTTGTTAGAGAGGCCTCTACACCGAAAATAGAGTCTGCTAATCTTGTGCAGGATGAAGAATGGGCATTTACTATTGTTTGCAGTTTTGATCCATCTTCTCATGATTAGTGCATATCTGTAGTAGACTCAGATGTTTGGCACTTTGATAGTGAGATGACCAAACATATTACCTCGCAGCGTAGTTTCTTCTCTTCACTCAAGCCTACCCCTACAGGGAATACTGTTACATATGCAAGCAACTCCTCTTATCTTGTTATGGGAGTTGGTAAGATCATTTTGATTAATGTTGATGGTAGTTCTTTCACTTTGTCAAATGCTTTGTTTGTGCCAGGGATCAAGAAAAATTTGTTATCAGTTTCTGCATTAGCCAAGATTGGCTTGGTTGTGAAATTTGTTGATGACAGATGTACAATTCATCATCTATCAAATGGCGACGTCATTATTGCTTCTCACATCTTATGTCATGGGTTGTATAAGCTCATAGACTATGAAAGATCTATAAATGATTTGGCATGTGTAGTACATGATTCTCAAGCTATGTCAGATGCAAAGCTTTGGCATGCATGCTTTGGTCATCTGAATTTTGCTAGTTTGCTATGCATGCAGAAATCTGAAATGGTGTCCTCTTTGCCCAAACTTGAGGCACTCGATAAACATGTATGTGAAGGCTGTATTTTGGACAAAATGTAGCGTTCTTCCTTTCCAAAAGATGGTTTAGTTCGAGCTACTCAAAAATTGTAGCTTATTCACAGTGATGTTTGTGGTCTTATGCAGACACACTCTTTTGGAAATTATCTTTACTTTGTGACTTTCATTGATGATTTTTCCAAGCATGCATGGGCATATCCATTAAAAGCGAACTCCGAAGTGTTTATGTGCTTCAAACAGTTTTTGGTTTTGGTTGAAAATCTGTCAGCATGTAAAATGGGCACCCTCCGTTCTGATCGAGGGGGGGAATATATGTCTTCTAACTTTAATGCATTTTTGTCTGATTGTGGGATAAAACACCATTGTACAATGCCATATACACCTCAATAGAATGGAGCTTCTAAACAGAAGAACATGTTACTCATGGAGATGTCGAGGTGTATGGTCAAGAGTCAAGCTTTATCACATAGTTTCTAGCTTGAGGCTATTATGTGTGTAGCATATGTACTGAACATGTATCCCACTTAAGCACTATAGTCTATCACTCCATATGAGGCTTCACATGGTCACAAGCCATCTATTGCTCATTTGCGTGTTTTTGGTTGTTTGGCATATGCATTAGTGCTTGAACAACATTGCAGAAAATTGGATGATAAAGTAGTAAAATGTATTTTTGTTGGGTACAATTTTGAAAGCAAAGGCTATCATCTATATCATCCACAGGCTAAACGCATTCACTACTAGAAATAGGGGGGCATAGCGATGCCCCCTAATGAAAAAAAAGCAAATGTCATCACTTACGTGATGCTAGTGTCGCATAAGTAACGAGACTTAAAAAAAAAAAAGACAGTTTGTTGCATAAGCAATGCATAGCATCACTTATGCAATGCTACAAATGTGCATCGCAAGGAGTGTCACTAGCTAGCGATGCTTTTATCGATGTTGGCAAAATGCCTGCAACACTGGAGCATCGCATACTCGACATCTGGATATTTCAGAGGGCCGCATAAGCGACGCTTTGGAATGTTAAAAAAAAAATTGATTTCTCCCGGAACATTTGTGCCGGGATTAGGACGAGAGAGAGATAGAGATAGATAGATGGATAGACAAAGAGAGAGAGAGAAAGAGAGAGAGAGAGAAAGAGAGAGAGAGAGAGATCGACCCTACCGATTTTAGCTCACACCTCAAAGGAAGCAAGGTACACATGTTGAAGATAAATGTACAAGCTCATTTTCATATGAGCCATGCTTGGATAAATTTACCAACTATAAAGATAAAGAAAAAGTGGAGGAAAAAAGGAAAAAATAATAAAAGAAAAAGTCTAGTCAAAATTCATGATGAGTAAGAGATACAATATCTTGCCTTGTAGTTAGTAGCATGTAGTGGAGAAAGTGGTGAGTTAAGAAGGAGGCACAAACTTCTTCACATGCTCATTGGTTATAAAAGTGAAGTGGGAGCACATTCAAAACAGGGAGAGAAAGAGGCAAGAGCTCCCAGTAGTCGGATCTAGCCATTTTATCATTTTGGTTTTCCCTTAGACTCCTTCCAGCCGCACGTTAGTTTGTACACAGCTCTGTTGCAGAGCTCATATCTCAGTGCATATGTAACCATTTTGTGCGTTTAAAGATTCATTGGAAAGCTTATCTTGTGTACTTTCTGCATATCAAATATCTCTTTGAAAGCTTATGTAGTTTGTGAGATACCAGTGAAAGAGTGAAGCCCAGTTTTTCAGTATACCTGTGTAGATAGGTAGTCTATTTTGGTCGGTTCAGTTTCCTGACCAAAACATATCCAAATTGTGTGATTTTTGTCTAGTTGGAAAGTTCTTGGCATCCACTTTCACTGTCTCAAATATCTCATTCAGATCGTTCATATTCTGTGAGATATCTGTCAGAGAGTAAAGTCCAGTTTTATAGTGTACTTATGTGTGCAGGTGGTCTATCTTGATGAGTTGAGTTTCTTGATCAAAACTCATCCAAATTACTTGATTTTTAGCTTGTTGGAAAGCTATTTATGTCTACTTTCTCTATACCAAATATCTTTCTCAAAGGATATATGTTCAGAGAGCTATCAGTCCGAGAGTGAAGCTCAGTTCTTCAGCATACCTGTGTGGACAGGTAGTTCATCTTTGACAGTTGTGTTTCCTAATCAAAACTTGTCCAAATTAAGTCATTTATATGTTGTTAGAAATCTCTCTTTGTCTACTTTGATTGACTAAAGCATCAAGTCCATTTGAGTTTTGTGTTGAGAGCAGCAAGCTATCTAAGGTGCAGATGTTTGTCCAAGTGCTGGACATACAAGGGTTCACTAGACACTTCCGTTGCGCATAGGAGAACTCATTCTCCACAACACACACACACACACACACACAGATTTACACACATATGTACACATGCATACACACACATATATACACATAGACACACACACATACACATAGACACACACATACACATAGACACACACACATACACACACATACACACACATACACACACATACACACACATACACACACATACACACACATACACACACATACACACATACACACATACACACATACACACATACACACATAGAGACACACACATACACACATAGACACACACATACATATTAGACACAAACACACTTACACACACACACATCCACACACATTTCCACACACACATACAAGTGCATACACACGTATATATACACATACACACATATATACACACAAACACACATACACACATAGATACACATGCACACATAGATGCATAGACACATAGACACATACACACATATTTACACACACACATATACACACTAATTTACACACACATACACATGCATACACACACACATATATACACACATAGACACACACACATACACACATAGACACACACACATACACATACACACACATATATGCACACACACGCATAGACACATACACACTTACACACACACACATCCGCACACATTTACACACACATACACATGCATACAGACACATATATATAGATACACACGTATATACACACATAGACACATAGACACACACACACATACGCACATAGACACACACACACACATATACACACATACACACACATACACACACATACACACACATACACACACATATAGACACATACACACACATATATGCATACACACACACACACGTAGAGAGACATACACACACATACGCACACATGCATACATATGCATACATAATGCATATGCATATGCATACATAATGCATATGCATATGCATACATAATGCATATGCATATGCATACATACATACTTACATGCATACACACACATGCATACATATGCATACGTAATGCACATGCATGTGCATACATACATGCTTACATGCATACACACACATACACATGCATACACAGATACACACACACATAGACACATACACACATAGACACACACACGCATACACACACAAATACACACACACATACACACATACACACACATATATGCATACACACACATAGAGAGACATACACACACATACACACACATATTCATACATAATGCACATGCATATGCATATATACATGCATACACATACACACACATAGACACATACACACACAGAGACACATACACACACATAGACACATACACACACATAGACACATACACACACATATCACACAGATTTACACACACATACACATGCATACACACACATACACACACATACACACATAGAAACACACACATACACACACATACACACACATAGACACATACACACATAATGCATATGCATACATACATACTTACATGTGTACACACACATACACACATATGCATACATAATACACATGCATATGCATACATACATGCATACACATACACACATAGACACATACACACACATAGACACATATACACACATAAACACATACACACATACACACACATAGACACATACACACTTACACACACTCACATCCAGACACATTTACACACACATACACATGCATACAGACATATATATATATATATAGATACACATGTATATACACACATAGAGACACACATACACACATAGACACACACACATATACACACACACATACACACACACATACACACACATGTAGAGAGACATACACACACATACACATACATGCATACATATGCATACACACACATAGAGAGACATACACACACATACACATACATGCATACATGCATAGTTACATGCATACACACACATACACATACATGCATACATATGCATACATAATGCACATGCATATGCATACATACATGCTTACATGTATACACACATACACACACATACATATACACACATAGACACACACACACACACATAGAGAGAGAGACACACACACATAGACACACACACACATAGAGAGAGAGACACACACACATACACACATATATATGCATACACACACACATGTAAAGAGACATACACACATACACATACATGCATACATAATGCATATGCATACATACATACTTAGATGCATAAACACACATACACACACATGCATACATATGCATACGTAATGCACATGCACATGCATAGATACATGCTTACATGCATACACATACACACATAGACACATAGACACACATAGAAACATACACACACATAGACACATATACACACATACACACACATACACACACAGATTTACACACACACATACACATGCATACACACATAGACACACACACACACACTTACAGACATAGACACACACACACATATACACACAGATTTACACACACACATAACATGCATACACAAACATACACACACACATAGCACACACACACACACTTACACACATAGACACACACACACATACACACATAGACACACACATACTTACACACATACACAGACACACTTACACATGCATACACACAAACATACACACATAGGCACAGACACACTTACACACATAGACACACACACATAGACACACACACACACATACACACATAGACACATTCGCACTTACACACACACATAAATACACACATACACACATAGACACATACACACTTACACACACATCCACACACACATCCACACACATAGACACACACACATACAAACATAGATACACACACTTACACACATGCACAGACACACTTACACATGCATACACACACACTTACACACATAGACACACACACATAGAAACACACACATAGACACACAAACATACACACATATACACATACACACTTACACTCTTACACACACACACACACACAGATGCACACACATATATAAACACACACATACACACATACACACATAGACACATACACACTTACACACACTTACACACACATACACACAATTACAAACACATACACACACATACACACACATACACACATCCACACACACACATACACACATAGACACACACACACTTACACACATACACAGACACACTTGCACATGCATACACACACACACAGACTTACACACATAGACACACACACACATAGACACACACACACGTACACACATAGACACATACACACATAGACACATACACACTTACACACACACACATATATAAACACACACATAGACACATAGACACATAGACACATAGACACATAGACACATAGACACATAGACACATAGACACATAGACACATACACACTTACACACACACATACACACATCCACACACATTTACACACACATACACATGCATATAGACACATATATACAGATACACATGTATATACACACACATACACACACACATACACACATACACACATACACACTCACACACACACATACACACATCCGCACACATTTACACACATACATACACATGCATATAGACACATATATACAGATACACACATATATACATACATAGATGCACACATAGACACACACACACATACACACACATGGACACATACACACACATATATGCATAGACACACACATAGAGACATATGCACACATATATGCATACACACACATAGAGACACATACACACACATACACATACATGCATATGTATGCATACATAATGCATATGCATATGCATACATACATACTTACATGCATACACACACATACACACACATGCATACATTTGCATACATAATGCACATGCATATGCATACATACATGCTTACATGCATACACACACTCACATATACACCTACAGACACATATACACACATACATATGTATGCGTACATATATTGATTTCTAACCCATTTTGTTTTATATGTACATGTATTATGGATCCTAGTAGAGAGAGAAAGGTGAAACTCACTCTCATAAAAGTCTTATGAGAAAGAGTTTCGCATGATACTTTAGGGAACATCATGCATGAGTACTCAGAGATGCCTGATGATGAGCTGGATTTTACAATCCAGATGCTTACCCAGCGATCCGAGGAGGGCTCTTCTATGAATCCACATGAAGGAAGACAACTATCTGCTCAGGTATGTTTTTTTTTTCATGAATTTTTTAATGATATTATAACACATATTTTTATTTATTTTTATCTATCTATTTTTAGGACACCTATACCACCTCCGGATCATGATAGCAGAGCACAGGTGCCTATGAGGACATGCATAGGCACCTTAGGGTAAGAGTGCGATATAGAGCTATAGGGGAATATAGTGTATATAGGGAATGGATTGGAGTTCAAGAGAAGAATGCAAGCATTATGCGACTCTTACCTACACCTTGTCCACTTGCAGTGGAAGTAAGTATACATTTTACATATAAATTGAAATAAATATCTTATGTTTTATTTACATGATTTTTTTAAAATTTTTATAGTGAGCACGATGAGAGGGATAAAAAATAGGTACTTAGTTTACTTGAGACAGAGTTTGGGACAGGATGGTCGCATTAGTGGTGTCTAAAAGAGATGCGAACACTTATGGCTCATTGTCGTGATAATGCACATTACACATTGCTTTTATGTATATATATGTGGATATGAGTATGTGTGTTTATGTATGTATGTATGTATATGAGAGAGAGAGAGAGAAAAGAGTGCGACTAGAGGTACAAATACACACATACACACACATATACATCATACATGCACATTTATACATATATACACATACATGCACATTTATACATACACACACATATATTCACATTTTTACACACACATACACATGCATGCAGTTAGACACATATGAATACACACATAGACACATACACATACTCACATACACATACACATACTCACATACACATACACATACATAATCATATGTACACACACATAGACTAACATAATCATATTTAGATACATATATACACATACACATGCACACACACACACAACACATGCATACGCACATATAGATACACATACATACACACACATGCATATGCACATATAGATGCACATACATACACACATGCATACACACATATAGATACACATACATACACACACATGCATACACACACACACACACACACACACACACACACACACACACACATATATATATATATATATATATATATATATATATATATATATATATATATATATATATATATATATTATATATATATATATATATATATATATATATATATATATATATATATATATAAATTACAGTATATTTATCTCATTTTATAACAATACACACACACACACACACACATATATATATATATATCCTAATTCAAAAATCCTATTATAATTATTCTAATTCCGAAATCCTATTTCAAAAATCCTAATTCAGAAACACTAATTTTGATATTAGGGTTTTTACAAACCCTAATTTAGAAACTCTAATTCAACCTTTTAGCCATATGATTGAAGTATATGTACACATTACATCTATTCATTTGACATCCTACTAGAGTGATGTCTCTCCTCCCAACCTTATGCCTCTATATATAGCTACTCGAATCAACGAGGATCATAATATATATAAAGATATATACACATCATGTAGATATACATACATAAATATAAAATGGAGTAGATACATTATGCATCACACATACATGCCTATATGCACACTTGTATATATATACATGCATACATATTTACATGTACACATTTACACATAGACACATATACATATATACATGTACACATCACATATACATGCCTACATGCACACATGTATACTTATACATGCATACACAATTATAAACACTTGTATATATTACACAAATGCATATGCATATATACACATGTGCATACTAATAGATGTGTATGTATATGACACACATGCACACACATACATATACATGAAACACATATATGTGCATACTAACACATGTATACATATAATACACATTAATACACACACATATGCATACATGCATGAGAAAAATTTTCTCCTCAAAGAGAAAACTATATATAAAATAATTAAGCATATCCCCGAGCTTCATTTTCTAACTTAAAAGAACATGATTTCATCTCTCTAGTAGGATTCATCGATATTCTAGTTGAATAAAGAAGAATCTATTATCTGATATCCATTCAAATGATTCAAGTTATTGATCGATAACTATAGTAGAATTTACTATCTAATCTGATCATATGTTTTCATTATTGCCATCATTTTGGTAAGACATCAATATAGTCTCATCTTCATTATCTTTATTGATTTCATTTATTTCTTCTATTGTTAAATCTGTGTTCTCATGAATCACATCATCTATTGATGGATTAATATCGATTCTGTAATTCCTCTTCCTCATCATTAGAATCAGCATGTAGAGTATTATCCTCTTCATCAACAAGATTAGTATCATTATCATGTATAATGATTCTAATTTCTCTTTCAGATGTTGATGTATTAGTATTTTATGGTGAATCATCAAGAGGACTTTCTTCGATCTTTCTAACAATAAACTGTTCAAACAATGACCTACCTCTAGGTTGAACATTAATGACTTGCCACCAAGGATGAGCATTTGGGTTTTTATAAAAAAATGTTTGTTCAATATGCCTAGGAAGAATATATGGTTCTTTAGTAGATCGCATTACCTTCGAAGAATCAATTGCCCAAAACCTAGATAATTCCTTTCTTAATGTGGAATTACTCCCTTTATACTCGGCTTGAAACTAGTCAACCTTCAAAATGACCTATCAAAATATATAAAAACAAAAAGCCATTATTAGGTGCTTAAGAAAATAATAAACTCTATCATAAAAAATATAAACTTTTTTTCTACCTGTATGAATGTACGAAATGATATTTCGTAGACACCAACAATAGTTCCCACATAACCAAGTTTTCCATCTATAAGGTTCGTGTCTTTTGAGCTAGCACGTGATAATTGCTTGAAAAAAACAACAATACCAGAATCCTCTGTTTTATGTAAAGAATTAATGGCTTTGATTCTAATATGCTGTCCAAAAGCCCACATATTAGTGAACATTCGAGCCTGCAAAAAAAATTAAATTAGTAAATAGAAACTAATATACATATATGAGAAACATAAAATATTATTAAAGTAAAATTACCTTTCGTTCACAACCTATCATTAACTCTCTCTGCTCATCTGAGATTTCTTCATTATTTGCATTGGTGCATTGCAAATGACTATATAGCCAATCCGTGAAAGAAGATATATTTGTAATCTCATTATTATTGAGAGAATGTCTATATCTTTTGTTTCTTCATCTTTTACTTCGGAGATTTTGAAGTTCCTATTCGTACTCGCTAAGGAATGCTTGCATGCATTCACTGTTATATGCTACAAAAGTAGAAACATCATTTTTTTCTTGAAATGTAAATAAAAATGGAACTCCCTTACCTGATAATACCTCATCTGTTATTTTTGAAGAAGACTCGTTGGCCCATGCATGTGGAGCTTCTTCAGGAACTCTTTCAAGGTATTCACTAACATAATACATGCACTCTTCAAGCATCCAACCCTTTACCATGGATCCTTCTGGTTTCGCTTTTTGTCGCACATAACCTTTTAATATTCCCATAAATCGCTCGCCTCAAAACATCCATCGAGTGCTGACAACACCTGCAATCTCTATTTCATCTACAAGATGGACTAATAAATGAGCTTGAATATCAAAAAATGAAGTAGAAAGCTCTTTCTCCATCAAACATAGTAGCTCTTTGCATTCATGTTTTTTTTTGTGGGATCAAGTTTTTATCAATGTCTTTTGATGTAATCCATCTATACATATCATTAAGAAAATGATAAAGAAGTTAACTAAAAAATAAAAGATATGAAATATTCATATATATTAAATATAAAAGTATCATAATTACCTTATAAGCGATCCAAGATGATAGATCACATCTCATACTCCTTTCGTTGTACATCCATCAATAACCAAAGGTAAAATATGTTTCAAAACGTTATGCCAATCATGGGTCTTTAACCCAGATAAGCTCTTATCATCCATAGTAAACATGTTCTAGAAAGATGCTCCATATCTTATAGGAGTCCGAGTCAATTGAATCCTATTATTGATAGTCTGTATCTCTTTTGTCGTAAGTATCCAAGGAGCAGGTGCATAAGTCATTTCCTGTCAATGTCTATCAAAAACTCGCCATAACTTTGGTTTTGAGTTTTGATCTTTCAAATCATTCCTTGATCCTATGGTATCTTCTAGTCCAAGAGGATGCTGCCATAATGAATAACCAATATTCTTAAATATATGCATAGGATCAAGAAGATAACATACTTTTAACGCTTTCCAAAACTCCAAAGAATACCATATTGATATCTTCTCTGCGAGTACCAATTTTCCTTTACCTCTCTTCACATACTCATTATCTTCATCATCACTGACGATTTCTGATTCTGGATCTATCAGAGATCCATCTGTCCATTTTTTATACCAATCCATAGGCGTCATCGGTTTTGGACATTGACGTGTTTCAACCTTTTCTTTAAAATGTATTACTTCTCTTTTAGTTCTTAATAGATGATCATCAAGCAAGAATCGTCGATGTCGAAGATAAATATTTTTGTTGAGATTCTTACTATAGATTGATCTCAACCAATCACCATAATATGGGCAAGATTTATAACCCTTAGTAGATATTCCTACTGTTGGAGATAGACGTCTGCGAAAGCATGCGAACAACACAAGGAAGGAGAAGAAGCTTGGAGCACAACACATAATACTGAATGTATTACTAGAGAATGTACAAAGATCAGTAGCCCATTAGGGCAATAGGTGTATATACAAGTCGAGGGAAAAAAACCTCCTAAAGAGGGAAAAAAGTGCCCCGATGGTCCTAGTGTGTTCACACACATCACTACCTAAATATATCAACAAATCCCCCCTGGGAGTGATGCGATGAACAAGGATCTCGCACTCATGTATAAGGAAGTGCCAAGCTATGTGGAATTCACTCCACAAAAGGAAGTAAGCCCAAAGCTTTGCGGAAAGCTTCAAACTTCTCCCTAGACAAAGCCTTCGTGAAAAGGTTTGCAATGTTCTCTTGCGTGGGCACATATGCCAAGCTGATCTCCCCAGCAGAGAACCTCTCCCTGACATAGTGATAATGCACCTCAATGTGTTTAGTGCGAGCATGGAACACAGGGTTCCTTGCAATTGCCAATGCGCTATGACTGTCAGTGAAGATGGTGGTGGCAGAAGATTGACCAACACCCAAATCAGCCATAAGGTGTCTGAGCCACACACACTCAGCAGTCGCTGTGAAAGCTTCCCTATACTCAGCCTCACACTATGACTGTCAGTGAAGATGGTGGTGGCAGAAGACTAACCAACACCCAAATCAGCCATAAGGCGTCTGAGCCACACACACTCAGCAGTCGTTGTGAAAGCTTCCCTATACTCAGCCTCACAACTGGAAGTGACCATAGTAGGCTGCTTCTTGCTCAGCCAAGATATGCATGAGCTACCAAGCATGAAGCAAAAAACCACTAGTGAACACACGAGTGTCATAACAACCAACCCAATCAGAGTCAGAAAAAGCATGCAAATCTGGCAGTAGTGATCCCCCCTTGGGATAAAACAAACCAAGTAGCCGAGTACCACTCAAGTAGCGAAAGATGCGCTTAACCGCCTGCCAATGCTTGACTCCTGGGCAATGCATAAACCTGCTCATCTGTGAGACAACAAACTGAATATCTAGTCGAGTAATGCATAAGTAAATCAAGCATCCAACAACTTGCTGATAGAGAACAACATCAAATGCATCTCTAGCATCGTGAAGACTCAGTCGTAAACCTGTCTCCATAGGAGCAGCAATAAGTTTATAGCCTTCAAGACCAAAACACTGCAATAATGTGTCAATATATTTTGTTTGACACAAAGCCATTCCACCATCAACATGCATAAATTGAATGCCCAAATAATGATGCAAATGCCCCAAATCAGACATCTCAAAAGAGGCATGCAAATCAGCCTTAAAATCAGCAATATGCTTCTCAATAGGACCAGTGAGCAGCATGTCATCAACATAGACAACAATGATTAGAAGCACGTCATTATCATGCTTAACATATAAGGTGCTTTTAGTTGGACTGTTCTCAAAACCATGTGCAATCAGATAGGCATGTATCTTCTCATACCAAGCACGTGGTGCTTGCTTTAAACCATATAATGTCTTCTTTAACCTGCACACCTGGTTTTCATGCCCTTTTTGCACAAAGCCATGGGGCTAAAAAACATACACTTCTTCATGTAAGTCACCATTCAGAAATGCAGTTTTAATGTCCAACTGATGTACATTCCAACCATGATGGGCTACAAGTGCACAGATGCTCCGACTTGTATACCCACTTAGTCTCAACCGCCTTCTTGCCAGGAGGCAAGTCACATAAAGACCAAGTACCATTCTTCATTATAGCATCATATTCAAATTGCATAGCAGCCATTCAATTTTTTGAATTTTGTGCTTCATCAAACGAAGTAGGCTCATTCTCATCACAGAGACTAGATGCGGCCATAACATAGCAATCTGATGCAAAAGAGGCAGTATGAGAGCCTGAACGAGTACGATATGACATAGATGCATCTAAGTTGCTGTCAAGCAAAGTCTCCACCATCCATTTTGGCATAGTTTTTTCTTGCTCAATATCAGCTCGCTCATCAACTAGTGCATCATGTAAATCTGCATCAGAAGTGGAAATGATCTGCATCATCACATGAAACCTACAAAGGCTGAGAAGTTGCCTCATTGGGACCAACACTAGACTATCAACCTGCAAAAAGAGGCAGCAAAGTATCATACATGTCTTTGGAGCTAACATATGTCTCCTTAGTACATGAAAGGAATGGCTGAATAGCATCTTCCACAAGAACAACATCACGGCTAACCAGAATGCATTTAGTCTCTGGATGATACAGATGATAGCCTTTACTTTCAGAACTGTACCAACCAAAAATACATTTTATTGCTTTATCATCCAACTTTCTGCGATGTTGTTCAGGCACTAATGCATATGCCAAACAACCAAAAACACGTAGATGAGCAACAGATGGCTTGCAATCATGCCAAGCCTCATATGGAGTGATAGAATGCAGCACTTTAGTGGGACACCTATTAAGTACATATGCTACACACATGACAGCCTCAAGCCTGACCATACACCTTGCCATCTCCATGAGTGACCTGTTCTTTCGTTCAGTAACTCCATTCTATTGAGGTGTATATGACATTGTACATTTGTGTTTTATCCCACATTTAGCCATAAACACATTAAAATCAGAAGACATATATCCCCCCCCCTCGATCTGAATGGAGGGTGCCCATTTTACATGCTGACAGATTTTCAGCCAAAACCAAAAACTGCTTGAAGCACATGAACACTTCGGACTTTGCCTTCAATGGATATACCCATGCATGCCTGGAAAAAACATCAATGAAAGTCACGAAGTAAAGATAATTTCCAAAAGAACGTGTCTGCATAGGACCACAAACATCACTATGTACAAGATGCAATTTTTGAGTATCTCAAATGGAACCATCTTTTGGAAATGAAGAGCGCTGCATTTTGCCCAAAATACAGCCCTCACAAACATGTTTTCCAGGTGCCTCAAGTTTGGGCAAAGAGGACACCATTTCAGATTTCTGCAGGCGTAGCAAACTAGCAAAATTCTGATGACCAAAGCATGCATGCCAAAGCTTTGCATCTGACATAGCCTGAGAGTCATGTACTGCACATGCCGAATCATTTAGAGATCTTTCATAGTCTATGAGATTATACAGCCCACGACATAAAATGTCGGAAGCAATAATCACATCGCCATTTGACGGATCATGAATTGTACACCTATCATCAATAAATTTCACAACCAAGCCAATCTTGGCTAATGCAAAAGCTGATAACAGGTTCTTCTTGATCCCTGGCATAAATAAAGCATCTGACAAAGTGAAAGAACTACCATCAGCAGTAGTCAAAATGATCTTACCAACTCCCATAACAGGATAAGAGGAGTTGTTGGCGCATGTAACAGTATTCCCTGTAGGGGCAGGCTCGAGTGAAGAGAAGAAACTACACTGCGAGGTAATATGTTTGGTTGCCCCACTGTCAAAATACTAAACATCTGAGTCTACTGCAGACATGCACTGAACTGCAAACAGTAGTAAACGTCCATTCTTCTTCTTACACAAGATTATCAGACTCTGTTTTTGGTGTAGAGGCCTTTGCAACAACCATTCCAGCCTCTTTTTTCTTTGCCTCTTTAGCAACCACTTTTGGATAGCTCTTTATGATCATATCATTCCCTTTACAGTACTTGCAAAATAATATCTGATTTTTTCTCATCTTTATCTTGGTTCTTCGAATGTGCAACATTTGCAGATTTCTACTTACTAGTAGAAGAGCTCCATTTTCCTTTGCCCTTCTGACTAGCCAGGAAAGCTTGATCTGCAGCATGCATAATGGACCTATTCTACCTAGACTGATCCTCCTGCAACAGAACAGAGACTAACTCCTCAAATGACAAGGCATTTGGATTGGCTTTCATCATCAACCGAAGAGTAGAAGAAAAACTCTGATATGAATCAGGATGACCATTCAGAATAGTCTGCACAAGTGAGCTATCTGGTATAACCTCATCAACAGAAATCAAATGTTCCTTCAAGTCTTTGATCTTTGTTAGAAAACTATCCATAGAATCACCTTCATTCATGTGCTCACTCTCCAACTGTTTTCGGAGGTAAGCAACACGATCCTCATTCCTAGCTTGGTACAATGTGGTAAGTGTATCCCAAGAATCCTTTGCTGTTCCGCAAGAGTGAACATGAGGAATAATGGCACGTTTGACAAACAAAGCTATCAATGCATGTGCCTGAGCATCTCTGCCATCCCAACGAATCTGCTCTACTGTAGGTGAAGCAAAAACCGCAGCACAAATCGGAATATGCAGAATATCATCATCTTCGACATCTTCTGCATCAGCTTCAGTACCTGTAGTTGTAACAATTGTAGGTGTGATAGGACGTTTTTCAACACCCTGCACAATGTTCCACAGTCCTTTTGCAACCAATACATGTCGCATCATATTAGCCCATAACGGGTAGCTGGTACCATCCAACTTATCCTCAACAACCAACATACGGAATACATCACTACTTTCAGCCATGGTCGGTGACTAAAATACCTTGATGCAAAAAATTGACTGTATCTCAAAAAGTTGAATAGGACTGCCCAGACAAATTCTGCTAGACTTGTAGCAGACTTCGAGATGCTTATACTTGTGAACAAAAATTACTATATATTTTTGGCACAAAAAGACAAAATAGCCTACACAAGCACAAATTTTATGCAATTTTGAGATTGCAACTGGAGGAGTGTCGATGGCACCCTAGATGAAGCGATGACCTGCTCTGATACCAATTGTTGGAGTTAGACGTCTGCAGAAGCATGCAAACAGCACAATCATTAGTATTCCATAAATGAATAAAAAGTAAACTTTAAACATAAAATTAAATATATAAGTTATTAAATATGGATATAAAATTTTCATTCTCTCTCTAGCTAAAAGGTGCTCTTGGAGGTCTATACCATCCATAATTCACTAATAATTCATCACCAGCATGTAATGTAGTAACAACATTGACAACTATGTATCTTGATACATCTCTACTCATGCATGGTGATTCATGACTATCTTCACGCTCCTCAAATGTGCAATTAGTCCTTGAACTATTATGTAACCCTCGACTACTATTTATTAAACCTATTATATTTCCATGCATGTAAGGCCTTCCATCAATATATAATCTTTCATTTTCTGCATGTGAAATCCTTCTACTAGTAAGAGATGCTGCATTCAAGCATATTCCATAAGTACTCATGATTTGAACATAACGTGCAAGTCAATGCCAATCTCCCCATCCATATATAGGACCACAAAATGACATAAGAGTGACTTCAGAGTTTGGAGGCACATACAAATCCTCTACAATAAAGAGACCACGACCAACATTAGTAATAGTGGATGGAACAATCATATAGCGATTACCCCAAAAATTAAAAACCTCTCCATTTAAAGGAAGTGGTCCTCTATTTCATCCTGTATATCTTCTTCTATCATGTGTTTGTACTAGAGAACGATCACGAGCTGGCAATGGATAATCTTTAGCCGTTTCAGTCTCTAAACCAAGAGGTAGAGGATTTCTAGAAACCTGTGCTTGTAATTGATGAACAACAAGGCCATGATGTGTATGAGGTATATTAACATTATGAGTATAAGAATTATTATTATCATCATCATCGTATTCCTGTATATCAACAATAATTTGATTTTGTATATGGTTTTTAAATAAAATAATGACATTAATTTATAGAAAAAATACATACCCAAGCATTATCACGTTGACGAAGTGGTGGTACATGCTCAAAAGTACCATACTCTGCCTCATGTTCAATACATTCCAATTGTGGTCTTCGATACGTGCCATAGCAAGAGTTACTTCAACATATAATATGCTCTTGATAGTAAAATTCATCATAATTCCTATCGAAGGACACATGTGAAGTTGTTGCATGGGTAGGAGGTGGTGCAGTGCCTTGATCAGAATCTGATTATAACAAGAAACAAAAAAAAAAATCAGTTATGTATCTATCAAATATATTTAAAATTAAAAGTTTGATATACTTACAGTATATAGTCCTTGCACGATTAGGAGACGGTGGTGGAGTTCCATCTGATTGATCAAAATCTACAAATAATGGTATTTGATATTAATAATCTGATTATTTACACACATAAACATTCACATATACATATTTAGAACATTCACATATACATATTTACACATACATACATATTCACATATACACGTTTACACATACACACATATTCACATATACACGTTTACACATACACACATATTCACATATACACAAATACACATTATTGTGGGATAAATGCATGTATTTTGTATGAATGAGTGTATATGCATGCATGTGTATGTGTGTACATATATATGTGGATATGTATATGTGTGCTTATGTTATATGTATGTATATGTGTATATGTATGTGGATATGTTTGCATGTATATGTGTATGTGGGTATGTCTGTGTATATATGTGTATGTATTCTGATTCTTTTTTTCTGTTTGAGATTGAGTTAAGAGGAGATATTGTATGGTGAAAAAAAATAAGAGGCGACCTAACATACCACCTGAGACGTGGCAATTTTTTTGTAGACAGCTATGTCTTCAGGAGTCATTTCCTAAGCAGAAGGTATACAAATTAGTAGTCTATATTTATAATTCTCATATATTTTATTATTTTTTTATATTTAATTTATGTATTTCTTTTTCCTTTAAATAAATAGGCTGCTGTAAAGAAGAGAGTTGAGTCGGGCCACACCTCGCACCTAGGCCAAATAGGCCATCATGGCTTTGTAGCTACATTTGTAAGTATATGTGTTATTGTGAGTATATTTTTTATTTTAGTTAAAACACAAGAAACTAATCTTTTTTATTTGTTTCAATGCAGCGAAAGGATTATGGTTGATATCGTACAAAACATGAGATTGAGTATGCTACACATTTTGGATATCGGTGTTTGAACGAGTATATGCGAGATCATTCGGATGCATTTGTGAGTATTATTAAAATTTATATAATTATTTTATTTTTATGGATGTTTTAATTATTTATGTTTGTTATATGTAATAAAGGAGTATTATGGAGAGGCAGATATGGATGAGGTGGAGAGACAGACATAGGAGGGATGATCTCGATCATCACAGGGTGCTCACACAGATACATCAGATCATGCAGATGATCGTGATGATGAAGATGAGGATGAGGATGATCATGATGCTGATGATGATGATCATGGTGATGATGATCATGGTGATGATGATCATGGTGATGATGATTAGGATTTATGATTATGACATGGATATATATTTACATTGATATATATATATATATATATATATATATATATATATATATATATATATATATATATATATATATATATATATATATATATATATAATCTATATATAGTTCATTTTAGTTATGTTTTGAATTGTGTGTATGGTATTAAGTAATGAGAAGTTTTGTTCTATTAATTGTTATTATTGTTTATATTAATCATGTGTTTTATTACTTTAATTATATAATTCATTCATATTTATGTGTGCTTGTGTGTATATAAAATGTATATATGCACATGTAGGTATATATCTATATGTGTAAGTGTGTCTATATGCATGTATATGTATGTATCTATGTATATATGTGCATGTATGTATGTGCACATGTATATGTGTATATGCATGTATCTGCATGTGCATGTGTAAGTGTATATGTGTATGTATGTGTATGTGCATGTGCATGTGCATGTGTATGTGTGTATATGTATGTATGTGCATGTACATATGTGCAATATGTGTGTGTACGTATGTGCATATATGTGTGTAATATGTGTGTGTATATGAATGTATGTACATATGTATATGTGTATATGCATGTATGTGCATGTGCATGTGTAAGTGTATGTGTATGTATATGTATGTGCATGTGCATGTGTATGTGTGTGTATATGTATGTATGTGCATGTGTGTGTATGTGTATATGTGTGTGTACATATATGCATATATATGTGTATATGTGTATGTGTGTGTATATATACATATGTGCATATGTATGTGTATGTGTATAAACATATACAAGTGTATGTATATGCATGTGTATATGTATGAAACATGCATGTGCGTGTGGATGCATTTCCATTTGCATCCATGTGCATGCATATACATGTATTTAAGTATATATTAATGTGCGTATGCATATGTATATATGCAATAATGCATGCATGCAAGTCTTTTTATGTGGTTGTAGAAAAGTTTGTGCATATGCATGTGTATGTGTGTGTATGTGTAAGTGTATGTGCACATGTATGTGTGTGCCTCCAACGTTTTAATTTTTTTTTGTCAAAAACCTATCGTGTAAGCGATGCTAAGGTGTCGTAAAGGCCCATCCAATTACCATCGCATAAGCGACGTTAATGACCATCGCTTATGCGATGCAAATAGTGTCGCATAAGCGACACTTTCTTAAATCGTCACTTTAGCGATGCTCAATGTGAGTGTCACATATCCTATTGCATGACACTTCGATAAAAACATCGTATTTCTTGTCGTTTGACCGACGTTTCATGCTCAACGCTTCTTACAAGACTTTATGCAATTTTATAACAACGAAATTGTGTTGCGTTAACTGCCGCTATGCATCTATATTCCTTGTAGTGATTCTGGTTAGCCGTGATGCTGTTTTTATGGAAGATGCTATTCAACCCTTACTTTCATGTACGAAGGAGACATCTATTAGCTCCAAAGACATGTATGATACTTTGTTGCCTCTTTTTACAAGTGGATAACCTAGTGCTGGTCCTAATGAGGCAACTTCTCAGCCTTTGCAAGTTTCATGTGGTGATGGAGATCGTTCCATTTCTGATGCAGATTTACATGATGCACTTGTTGATGAGAGAGCTGATATTGAGCAGGCAAAAACTATGCCAAAATGGATGGTGTAGACCTTGCATGACAACAAATTAGATGCACCTCCTTCATATCATAATCGTTCAGGCTCTCATAGTGCCTCTTTTGCATCAAATTGCTATGCTATGGCTGCCTCCAGTCTCTGTGATGAGATTGAACCTATTTCGTTTGATGAAGCACAAAATTTTGAACATTGGATGGCTGCAATGCAATTTGAATATGATGCTATCATGAAAAATGGTACCTAGTCTTTCTGTGGCTTGCCTCCTGGCAAGAAGGCCATTGGCACTAAGTGGGTATACAATTTGAAGCATAAACCTGATGGAACAGTTGACAAGTATAAGGATAGGCTTGTTGCAAAGGGTTATGCATAGGAAAGAGGCATTGATTTTGATGAAACCTTTACTCCTACTTGCCAAATGACTACTGTTCGTAGCATCTATGCACTTGCAGCTCATCATGGTTGGAATGTACATCAGTTGGACATTAAAACAACATTTTTGAATGGTAACTTGCATGAAGAAGTGTATGTTTTCCAACCCCGTGGCTTTGTGTAGAAAGGGCATGAAAACCAGGTGTGCAAGTTAAAGAAGGCATTATATGGTTTAAAGCAAGCACCACATGCTTGGTATGAAAAGATACATGCCTATCTGATTGCACATGGTTTTGAGAATAGTCCAACTGAAAGAACCTTATATGTTAAGCGTGCTAATGATGTGCTTCTGATCATTGTGGTGTATGTTGATGACATGCTGCTCACTGGTCCTCATGACATGCATATTGCTGATTTTAAGGCTGATTTGCATGCCTCATTTGAGATGTCTGATTTGAGGTAGTTGCATCACTATTTGGGCATTCAATTTCTGCAAGTTGATGGTGGAATATTGTAGTGTTTTGGCCTTGAAGACTATAAACCTATTGCCACTCCTATGGAGACAGGTTTACGACTGAGTCATATATTGATACATTATTGCAGTGTTTTGGCCTTGAAGATTGTAAACCTATTGCCACTCCTATGGAGACAAGTTTGCGACTGAGTCTTGATGATGCTAGAGATGCATTTGATGCTGTTCTCTATTAGCAAGCTGTTGGATGCTTGATTTACTTATGCATTACTCGATAGATATTCAGTTTGCTGTCTCATAGATGAGCAGGTTTATGCATTGCCCAGGAGTCAAGCATTGGTAGGTGGTTAAGCGCATCTTTCGCTACTTGAGTGGTACTCGGCTACTTGGGTTGTTTTATCCCAAGGGGGGATCACTACTGCCAGATTTGCATGCTTTTTCTAACTCTGATTGGGCTAGTTGCTATGACACTCGTGTGTTCACTAGTGGCTTTTGCTTCATGCTTGGTAGCTCATGTATATCTTGGTTGAGCAAGAAGCAGCCTACTATGGACACTTCTAGTTGTGAGGCTGAGTATAGGGTAGGTTTCACAGCGATTGTTGAGTTGTGTGGCTCATACGCCTTATGGCTGATTTGGGTGTTGGTCAGTCTTTTGCCACCACCATCTTCACTGACAGTTAGAGTGCATTGGCAGTTGCGAGGAACCTTGTGTTCCATGCTTGCACTAAGCACATTGAGGTGCATTATCATTATGTCAGGGAGAGGTTCTTTGCTATGGAGATCAACTTGGCATATGTGCCCACACAAGAGAATATTGCATAACTTTTTACAAAGGCTGTGCCTAGGGAGAAGTTTGAAGCTTTTCGCAAAGCTTTGGGCTTACTTCCTTTTGTGGATTGATTCCACATAGCTTGTCACTTCGTTATACATGAGTGCCAGCTCCTTGTTCATTACATCACTCGGAGGGGGATTTGTTGATATATTTAGGTAGTGATGTGTGTGAACACTCTAGGATCGCCTAGACACTTTTTTCCCTCTTTAGGAGGTTCCCCCCCCCTTGTATATACGCCTATTGCCCTAATGGTCATCTTATCTTTGTACATTCTAGTGGTAATACATTTAGTATTGTGTGTTGTGCTCCAAGCTTCTTCTTCTTCCTTGTGCTGTTCCTGTGCTTCCACAGATGTCTAACTCCAACAAGGCTATCGTCTTTATCATCCACAGACTAAACACATTTTGGTTAGCCATGATGTTGTTTTGTGGAATATGCTATTTGACCATTACTTTCGTGTACTAAGGAGACATCGGTTAGCTCCAAAGATATGTATGGCACTTTGGTACCTCGTTTTACAAGTGGATAGTCTAGTGTTGGTCCAAATGAAGCAATTTCTCAGCCTTTACAGGTTTCATGTGATGATGTAGATCATTTAATTTCTGATGCAAATTTACACGATGCACTTGTTGATGAGAGAGCTGATACTGAGGAGGCAAAAAACTATGCCAAAATGGATGGTGCAGACTTTGCATGATAGCAAATTAGATGCACCTTTGTCATATCATACATGTTTAGGCTCTCATAGTGCTTCTTTTGCAATAGATTTCTATGCTATGGCTGCCTCTAGTCTTTGTGATGAGAATGAGCCTGTTTTGTTTGATGAAGCATAAAATTTTGAAAATTGGATGGCTGCTATGCAATTAGAATATGATGCTATCATGAAAAATGGTATTTGGTCTTTATGTGACTTGCCTCTTGGCAAGAAGGCCATTGGCACTAAGTGGGTATACAGGTTGAAGTGTAAGCATGATGGAACATTTGACAGGTATAAGGCTAGGCTTGCTGCAAAGGGTTATGCTCAAGAAAGAGGCATTGATTTTGATGAGACCTTTGCTCCTACATGCCAAACAACTATTGTTCATAGCATCTGTGCACTTGAAACTCATCATGGTTGGAGTGTACATCAGTTGCACATTAAAACTACATTTCTGAATGGTGACTTGCATGAAGAAGTGTATGTTTCCTAGCCTCGTGGCTTTGTGCAGAAAGGGCATGAAAACCAAGTGTGCAGGTTGAAAAAGGCATTATTTAGTTTGAAGCAAGCACCACATGCTTGGTATGAAAAGATACATGCCTACCTGATTGCACATGGTTTTGAGAATAGTCCAACTGAGAGCACCTTATACATTAATTATGCAAATGAGGCGCTTCTGATCATTATTGTCTATGTTGATGACATGTTGCTCACTAGTCCTATTGAGAAGCATATTGCTGATTTTAAGGCTGATTTGCATGCCTCATTTGAGATGTTAGATTTGGGGCACTGGCATCATTATTTGGGCACTCAATTTATGCAAGTTGATGGCGGAATAAATTTGTGCCAAACAAAATATATTGAAACATTATTGCACTGTTTTGGCTTTGAAGACTATAAACCTATTGCAAGTCCTATGGAGACATGTTTATTATTGAGTCTTCATGATGCTAGAGATGCATTTGATGCTCTTATTTATCAACAGGCCATTGGATGCTTGATTTACTTATGCATTACTCAACGAGATATTTAGTTTGCTGTCTCATAGATGAGCAGGTTTACGCATTGCCTAGGTGTCAAGCATTGGCAAGCAGTTAAGTGCATCTTTTGCTACTTGAATGGTACCCAGCTACTTGGATTGTTTTATCCTAAGGGGGATCACTATTGCCAAATTTACATGCTTTTTTTGACTATGACTAGGCTAATTGCTATGACACTCATGTGTCCACTAGTGGCTTTTGCTTCATGCTTGGTAGCTCATGTATATCTTGGTTAAGTAAGAAGTAGCCTTCTATGGCCATGTCCAATTGTGAGGCTGAGTATAGGGAAGCTTACATAATGATTGTTGAGTCTGTGTGGCCAATATGCCTTATGGTTGATTTGGGTGTTGGTCAGTCTTCTACCACCACCATTTTCAGTAACAATCAGAGCGCAATGGCAATTGAAAGGGACCTTGTGTTCCATGCTCACACTAAGCTCATCAAGGTGCACTATCATTATGTCAGGGAGAGGTTCTCTACTGGAGAGATCAATTTGGCATATGTGCCCACATAGGAGAACATTGCAGACCTTTTCACAAAGGCTCTGCATAGGGAGAAGTTTGAAGCTTTCTGCAAAACTTTGGACTTACTTACTTTTGTGGATTGATTCCACATAGCTTGGCACTTCCATATACATGAGTGCCAACCCCTTATTCACTGCATCACTCCCAAGTGGGATTTGTTGATATATTTAGGTAGTGATGTATGTGAACACAATAGGACTATCGGGGAAATTTTTTCCCTCTTTAAGAGGTTTTTCCCCCGGCTTGTATATATGCCTATGAACTTAATGTGTCACTTATCTTTGTACATTCTCTTGGTAATACATTCAGTATCATGTGTTGCACCCCAAGCTTCTTCTTTTCCTTGTGCTATTCCCTTGCTTCCACAAACCTCAAACTCCAACACCTATTACCCTAAGATGTTACTTATCTTTGTACATTCACTTGGTAATACATTTTGTATTGTGTTATGTTCCAAGCTTCTTCTTCTTCCTTTTGTTGTTCGTGTGCTCCCACATACCTCAAACACTAGCAATTGGTATTAGAGTAGGTTTTTGTTTCATCTAGGGTGTCCTCAACATCCCTTTGATCATAGTCTGAGAATTGCATGAAAATTGGTGAGCATACTCAAGGCAATTAGGAGTTCAAAATAGCTTCATTTTTTGTTGTCAAAGTTTTGATTTGAGCTCATTTTGGCCTCCAAATACACTGTCATAGAAACTATGCAAGCAATTTGATCCTTTTATTTCAAACATATATACAAGTTCACCAATACAAGCATATCAAAGTCTTCTATAGGTTTAACAAAGCTCAAAATGGTGTTTCTATTCAACTTTGTGAGATATAGTCATTTTTCCATATTTGAGTATTTAGTCACTCACCATGGGTGAAAGCAGTGATGCATTCCATGTTGACTATTGAGGATAAGTTGGATGGTACTAATTACCCACTGTGGGCATATAATCTATTGGTAGCAAAAGGATTATGGAATATTGTGAAAGGTGCATCCTCTTTGTTGTAGTTCCTTGGCATGTTGTTTTAGAGTGTATACTAATAATATATCACCAACCTTAATACCTTTGTCTTTAATGTGAGCATCATAGTATGCCTTTTGTCTCCTTTTAGCAGCATAGATGCCTGCTATGCTACTAAAAGGTGCATCCTCTTTGTTGTAGTTTCTTGGCATGTTGTTTCAAAGTGTATACTAATAATAGATCGCCAACCTTAAGACCTTTGTCTTTAATGTGAGCATCATAGTATGCCTTTTGTCTCCTTTTAGCAGCATAGATGCCTGCTTGCATTCTAGTTTCACGTAATTTCTCAATTTGATCCAATTGGTTAGACAACTCATGTCCTATCCATTTATATTTCTTGGCTACTCCGAGAGTAGGAATCAAGGAATAAATTGGTAGAATTGCATTTTTCCTATAAACTAGTTTGAAAGGTGTAGCTCCGATAGCCGTCTTATATGCTACTTGGAATGACCAAATTGCATGGTGCAATTGTTTATCCAAGTTGGATCTACCATTGTTGACTATCTTGGTGAGAATTGTGTATCTCCAATAGCCATCTTATATGCTACTCAGAATGCCCAAATTGCATGGTGCAATTGTCTGTCCCAATTGGATCTACCATTATTAACTCTCTTAGCAATTCTATAAGTTCTAATTCCTCTTCTATGGACACATCAATGTAAGTGCATCTCTCTTCATCATTTTCTTGGGCCACTACAATTTTCTTTGTTTGTTCCTTGTTGTTGTATGCCACTCCATCTTGTGTTTTTCTCTTAGGAATTTGTACGAAAATCTTTATCTCTTCTACTTTCTACCTCTTAAAATGTTTTGGGACTTTAAAATATTTTTGTTGCTGATTTTCTTTATCTATTCCCTCATTATCCTTATCCGAGTTTTCTAAGTATTATTCTATGGTGAATATCTTTTTATTTTCTAATGAGTTTTCCCTTTTCACTTCTGTTAAATATTGTTCTTCAAAATTCAATTCAAGTTCCATTTCTATACTTTCATATTCCTCTTTCAATTCCTTCTCTACCATTTGTCCTTCTTCTGCCTCCTAGAGTACTACCATGTAGAAGCTCAAATCATACCCCTCTTCATCCACACACTCATTCATGGTTACCACGTCTTTGTTTACACTGACATCTAAGGGGGCTAATATTTCCATCCATCCATGGGGATCAAAAGCTTCATCGAGAAATATGTGAGGCATATACGTGGGGTCTTCTATAGATCATTATCCCTCCAGTCCTAGTCTCCAATGTTGTAATCTTTTATCCTCTCTTTGTGCTTCCTTGCAAATCCAAATGTATCTTCATCTATCGAGGATTGATCACTAGATCTAGTACTATGGATTGACATGTCATACTCCTTTTCATGGATGGTGTTCCATTGAAGAGGTGGATCATGCCTATAAGAGAAGTTTTGGAGATTTATTTTAGTGGTCCTGCCCTGATGTTGAAGATATAAAGCATCTCATCCCCAATCTTGAGCTATCTTTGGTTATTGCATGAAAGGTCTTCCTACAATCATCTCATAATTACCCGCCTTGCCAAATTGGCATATGGCTAAGGTGTGTTCAAACTATAATCCACATGTAGTCAAAATTCCATTCTCTCGGAGCCCTAAAGGATGTTCTACATGACCGTCTGCTAGTTGTAACTTCATTTGTGTTGGTCTTAATGTTAATTTTCCCCATTTTTTCCAAATCTCTCTCATAGCTATTCCTACTCTAGCCTTGGTGTTTAATATGGCTCTGGTGATATATCCTTGAAAGGTAATTGGGAGACATGTATTTCATTCATCACCTTCACTGAGGTCTCCAACTTAATCCACTTGTATTCTAATAGTTGGGGTTTTTTCACTCCTGTCTTCTTGGGCTGATATATTATGCTCCTTCAAATTCAAGTGGGTTGCTAGTTTATTCCATAGGTGAGATTTTACTTGCAAGAGATCTTCTAAGGTTAAAGAGCAATGAACTTTAGCCTTTTTCAACCCTTGAAGAGAGGTTGACATTTCCTCAAGAGTTCTCTTCTCCTTACATCTTATTTTAGGGGCATGGAAGAAATATGACTTTTATTCATATTCACCCATATAGTTTGGAAGTGTAGATAAGTAAATTGCAACATCTCTTTCCTAAACAAGTTTGGACAGATTCTTTGAGTTTATTTCTTGCTCCAACATAGGTTGATTCATAAAAGAATCTAGTTCAATGAAAAGAAGGATCTCATCTTCATTTTTCTCCACTCTGTTCTTGAAATTTGGCCCACGTCATCTGGACAGTTAGCTTCTACTTCGAGAATCACATAATTTGTTTCTATGGTTTCTTTCCCTAACTTTTCTTCAACTTCCTCATTCTGTTCTAACTTCTTTTGCTTTGACTTGAAGTTTTCTAAACATCCCTGGAATACCTCTTCTAGAATTCTTATCTTTTGAAGGTTTGGGGCTGATTGTTCTAGCGTAGTCCGAGAAATTTCAATTAGTTTCTTAAATATTTCCAATCTTTCCTTCTCTAGGTCTCCTCTTGGGTAACTAGGATGGTGTTACTCTATACTAGGTCCTATCTCTATTCTAGAGTGATAAGATTTTAACCACATTTGTAAGTCTTTAGGCATAGGATCTACTAGATTTGATCCTTAGTCTTTTGTTCTTTCTCCTTTCACCACATTCATATTTTGTTTGGTTGTACTAGTTTTATTAGGTTTGATTTCTTATACATATTTTTCCTTTTCTTCAGCCAACTTCTTAATCCACTTGCTCTTTATTTTCTCCTATTTAGATTTCTATTTTTGATTCTTCATTCTCCTTAAGTTTTTTGATGGTTCTTTTGAGTCTTTTGCTACTTGAGGCAAGGATTCTACATCCTTCTCACTCCTAGGACTATTAGGTTTTTTAATTTTCAGGATTTTCTTTAGCTCTGGCTCTCGTGATGGCTTATAATGGTACTATGTATTCCTTGTCACTACCTAAGGACTCTATTACTTCAATCACATTAATTTGGGTAGTGGAAGCTACTTTCAAGAGATTTTTGGGGGGATTCTTGAACATATGTTCTTTTCCACAATCACTAGAATATCCTTCCCATATTTTTTGAGGTGGTGGATGATAGGGCATTGTGCATTCCCTAATGACATGGTCTCCTCCACATTGATAACATGGTCCTCTATGTGCAGGTGGTCTGACTGTCAATCTTCCTCAAGCTTGAGCTCTAGGTGCCGCATACATTAGATTGGCATATTCAGATCCATGTGAATTTTCTTAACCATCATGTTCATAGGCTAATTGTAAAACGACTCATATTCTATGAGATTTTGGTCATAGGAATAATAGTCACCATAGCTCTATTCATAGCTTTGATTTAGATTTTCTATGTTGGTTAATGGAGTCATAGGTACTACAACTCTTTCCAAGTTTCCTTCTGGCTATGTATACTTGATTGAAACTATGTTTTGAGGGTTGGGGTTGTTCTCCTAGCAGTGGTTGAGGTTGAGTATATCCTTCATATTCATAGGGCCTTTGATCCATGGGTGGTCCTTGATATGAAACATACCTTGGAGCCTCCTTGGCTTGATCTCTTGGTTGGTATCCATAAGGCTTGTATTGTGGTGGTTCATATGTCCTAGATTTTCTATTATAACGACAATTTTCAATAGTCTGATTAGTGTATCTCTACTCAATATGATAGTAGAGGTTTGGTCCCTACATCGGTTTCCTAATATACTGGTATGGTTGTGGGAGGACTAGTCCTGCTCTTGCACAAGCACAAGATGGGTGGTCTCCTCAATGTATACATCTTCTTAACATTGACATTCTCATAGGTTGAGCCTGATAGGGCTTTTGTCCTTGCTGATTTTGAACTCCTAGCTTCTTGGCCACTAAATCTACTAGCTCCTCCACATTGTTAGATTGGAAGGATATGCTACTAGAAGTACCATTTGACTTGGTCGAGGTCTAGGTAATCTTCAAATCATCTCCTAAGTTTTCCAAATCTATGCACTCTCGTATACACTCATCCAATGTTTGTAAGTGTTTCACATTATTGGGGGATTCTTGTGCAGAAAGGGACTTGAGTGTTTGTAGGAGAAGGAAGATAAGAAGATAATTATAGACATCAGAAGCTTTTGTAGATTGATTATGAAGAGAAAAATACAATGATGATGTATAACACAAAGCCAAATGATCTCTATGCATAATGCGTAATCCCAAAGAGTACACAATCAAACAAGGTTACAAAATACCCAAGGTTCTTTCTGCTGTCGACCTTCTCTGCACCAGACCTCCACCTTCTCCAAGAGCTTGCACTTGTGCACACCTTGCATTCAAGCTTCCAATAGGGGAGGAGGGATGGACACCTTCTGTCAATGCACACAGAGCTTCACTGGGACCTTGTGACCCTTGATTGCCTTGGTTATCACTCCTCTGCATGCACCTAAGTCACACTTCTTGCACACTTTGCACTTGCTTCTCTGCATCGCACACTGACTGAATGTCTCTTGCTCTTCTCTCTCCTAGTGTAGACTATGCTCACCTTGCTTAGTCTAACCAAGAATAATGCATGTCTTGAGTTGAGTGCTGGTTCACGTACATATGCTCATAACTGATAGAGTATCCTGGAGCTCACTTTTATGTCCCATGATTGTTTCAAAATGTGCATAGCCAATGAATCCTTATTTTTTACTGTAGTGACTTTAGGACAACAACAAAATTTTAAATGGGGGGCCATACTTCCACTTTTACATACCACTTCCGCTTCACATACCTTCACTTTTATCCTTCAATTCCCCAAATGTGTACCTAAGGGAGGGTTCACCTGAACCTTCCAAACACTTTAAAAACCCTTTGAACTTTAGAGAAATTATAGAAAGACAATCTGCAACCTGCCTCCACTTTCTGCAAAACATAACCATTATGAACAAATTGATTGTGCACTACGTGTGCACCTTGACAGCTGAACTTTGAACCCTTTAACTTTGACCATGTTGGCTCTTGACCACTTTGAATTTTTATTGTTTTGATTTTGACCATATTGACTTTGACCAATATGACTTTGGTGGGCTCAACAGTTCCCACCACCTAATGGGCTCTCTCTCTCGAAGAGCTAATAGCCAAAACTCTGAGCAGAGATGTCACCATGATTCTTGTTCTACAAAATCTTCAAAAGGACACTTGAGTAGCTACCAAGTCCATCAGGAGCAGTAAAGAACAAGCACCAGTGAAGAACCAAAAGTGGAAATTGTGCATTGAAGAGCAGATGAGGGAGAATGGAGGTAGGAGGAAAGTTTAGGGAGGGTTTAGAACACTGAGAGGGATAGGGTAAGGAGGGGTAAGGGTGGGGCTGGGTAGAAGGATAAAGGGAGGGCAGGGAGTAAAATTAGGGGCTTTGGAGAGGGCCAAAATGATAAAACATGAAAGCTACAGAGGGTGCATAGGAAAAAATGTGAAACATATGGGAAAATAGGTGAGAATAGACCATGTGGACCATGTGCAAAATAAAAAACACATGAAAAATGTGCATGAAACATGTGGGTTTGGACCAAAAAGAGAATTAAAGTCTGGATTTTGACAAAACTAATGCAAAAATGAATCCATCATGGTCAAGAAACATGAAAATGACCCCAAACTTGAAGAAAATAGCCATCCGAGGCACAATCTAGAGCGAAAACTATGTTTTCGAGAAAATAAAAAAAAATATAGTTAATCACCATAGGATGAATTTTATCCTATGGTTGGGGGGAGGGGGGGAGCATGCCGGGGAGGGGGGAGGAGAGAGCATATTGGGGTGGGGGAAGGGGGGTAAGAGCACATTGGGGTTGGGGGGACGAGGGGGTGGGGGAAAGAGAGAGATTCGAGAGACGGTAGAGGGAGGTAGATAGAGGGTTTTTTGGAATAGATAAAAATAGAAAAAAAATCAACCATCGGGGGCTTTTTTTTGAAAAATACCATAAAAATATAGAAATATCCAAATAAAATCCAAACAAATAAAAAATCCAAAAAAATTAGAACAAATTTTCAAAAAAATTCCTAAATTTCTACACCACTAATCCCACTCAAAACCATAAAGAGATTCCTTTTTTCCTCCATTTTATCAAGAAAAATGACATTAAAAAAATAAAAAATTATAAAAAAAATTCTAAAACTGCTTAAAAAATTGAAAAAAAATCTAGAAAATTGTTTGAGTGTCGACTGCAGAAATGTACACCATATTCGCCATCGGGTGTTGTTGTTCCTTTTTCCTTTTATCGTACTCAGCCGCATCTTTATAATACCTATGTATATGCCCTATTTCACCGCAAAAATGGCATTTAGGTGGTGGAAGAGATACACCTTCACTTGATGGACCTGCATTCCACCGAGTTTGTCCAAGTTAGTTGACCGTACTCCTCTATGACCCTTGTATCCTTGATAAGGAGTATTCCTCATTTGTGGTGGTATGTACGGTTGCCCTTGTTCTTGAATGATAGCATTGACAGCCGCTCTACTCTGTACCTTTGCGTTATAAGGGCAAGTCTCCATAGCGTGGTCCACAGTGTGGCAAATGGTGCAATACATATGATTCAAAGTGCATGCTGAGCTGCTGTGTCCTGTGTTTTTACATTTAGTACAGTAAATTTGCTTCAGAGGATCTTGGTTTGAATGCTTGGATGCCTTCAATCATTCTAGATCTTCAGTGAATCCACCCACTTTATTTTCTAACTGTCAAGCCAGTGCAATTATGGCATCCAAGATCATTCCTCCCACACATCGTATGATCATGATCTGTTTCAATTGGGGATTTAATCCGTTTATAAACCACTGAGTAATGACGTCGTCTGGTAGATTGGCGCTAGTGGTAACTTCCATAAATGAGTCCGTAATAGAGTGGCATAATCCTATACATTTTGGCGTGGCTTCTGCCTGTTATTCTGCAGATAATAAAAAATTTATGCTGGGTTTTTCTTTAACCAGAATCGTTGCAGGAATGCATCCTTCACATCATCATACTGCCGGAAATGATTCAAGTCATACTCGGTTAACCAGTGTGCAACTTCATTAACCAAAGTTGATTGGAACATGATAGCTTTATAAGCAGGGTCTGTTGGATAATTCAAAACTGCATAATTAATTTCAAATTTCTGCACATGCGCGTCGGGATTGTCTCTCGAAAAACCTCCAAATTTTGTGTACGTGACTCCGGCTGGCACTGGACATGGTGGAATAATCTGTTGTTGTTGTTTTTGTTGTTGTTGCTGCTGTTGTTGTTGTTGCTGTGAACTACTCATGTTACCTGAACTTTGGGGACTGATTTCTTGATGTCCCTGGACTGTATGGTCACTTTGCCAATATTTCGATCCAAAAATGTCTTGAGCCAATTACTTAACTCAAAATCTAACAGCCCTTTCTCAACCTTAATGTCAAAATTGGCTAAACTTGCACCTAAAAATGGCGAATACAGTAAATTCCTGCCGAACAATAATGCACTATCACCGAAAATCACTAAATTATCACCGTAGAGTACCAAGTTGTCATCGGACAATACCAAACTGTCATCGAAGATCACCAAATTGTCACCAAATAGCGCTGAACTGTCACCAGATAGCACCGTAATACCACCAAAAACTAACGTACTGTCTACAGAATGTACTGGACTATCACCGGAACGCACCGGATTACCGCTGCACTCTACCAAACTGCTTTTGCACAGCATCGAACTGCCACCAAAATTGCCATTGGCTTGCTGGACTGGACCTTCTGCAACTGAAATTGCTTGTTCTTCACTTCTACCACCAGAGGGTGTTCCTAACAGATTAGGAACTGCCCAAGGATGTGGATCACTTTGCTATTTGGGATACGATTCACCGGAACATGTTACTGACATATATCAAAGGATTCTTCTTCGCTCCTTAAAATTTTCTTCAATTGGCTACTCCATTTCCCACAGATGGGGCCAGTGTTAAACTGTTAAACTATTATTAAACTGTTTAACAAATCTGGGTTCTTGGGATGGTTAGGGGTCTGTAAAACAGAGGCCCTGTTTGTATTTTCCCAAATTCTACAGATTTAACTTACAATACTGTACCGACTTAACGTGCTGAATGAAATTATTCTTCAACTACTTATCTTCATGCACATTACAACATACTTCAACACGAGACAATTAGCTGCACAATTTCATCACTCCACCGTAATATTGCTTAACTTAATACTTCATCAATCCTTAATACATTACTGAACTTAATTACTAAGAGACAAAGATGCAGACTACTCAGGGTACACCAAATATCTGTAATGCGCGCTCCACTTCAGGCATTCGCCCAGACTCACAGTCCGACAACATACCTTTGATCTCACGCATGCTTCTTTGTATTAATAAAAAAGTCACAACTGTTGCACTATGCCCTTTTGGTATGTGTGTGACTTTTCAGGATTACATATTACATTCCGACGGCTCACAGCCCTGATATGATGACTAATTGAACCTCTTTTCCCTCCATAATCTCCAATTGTATTGCACTCCTTTGATCTATCCTCCTTTTGGGCACACTAACCATTTGATAAGGCCACCCTGAATCTTTCATTGGAATAATATCTCCCCCATACTCCATCTTTTGTATCTCTGTTTTAGCTACTATGTGACTTAATATGCAAAATTTCATTTTTTCCATTCTAGCTTCTTCAGCCAATGGAATCCTCTATTTCCAAAGATTTGTAGGTACTCCTTCCACATCCTTGTAAAGCCCTGCACTTATTGCCATACAAATAAACATAACAGATGATATCCATACCAGTATCCATAACAAAGTGGCCACTGATATAGGATTTTAAGTTGTTTCATCAGTGTTGCACTTAAATGTTTTTCTTTTCTTCTCTCTTCTATGAATTTTGCTTGGTTCACCCGAATCAATAACCTGAATAAGCTCCTCTTTTTCTTCATAGACTTCATCTATACTTGAGTGGTTTGGAAAAATTCCATAGCAGGAAGATGGGTCTTCTGCATGGAGCCAAGTCAACATGTTTTCTTCTTCATATAAAATTGCTTCTTCATATAGATCTACCTCTAGGATGTCCAACAATTCTTCTTCCATACAAATACTAATTGTCTGCATGGTGCTGGTATGTCTTTGGTTGTCTGGTCCTGTTGGAGTTAGATGTCTGTGGAAGCACACGAACAACACAAGGAAGAAGAAGAAGCTTAGAGCTCAACACACAATACTGATTTTATTACCTCGAGAATGTAAAAAGATAAGTAGCCCGTTAGGGCAATAGGCATATATACAAGATGGGGAAAAAACCTCCTAAAGAGGGAAAAAAGTGCCCCGGTGGTCCTAGTGTGTTCACACACATCACTACCTAAATATATCAACAAATCCCCCCTAGGAGTGATGCGGTGAACAAGGAGCTGGCACTCATGTATAAGGAAGTGCCAAGCAATGTGGAAATCTCTCCACAAAAGGAAGTAAGCCCAAAGCTTTGTGGAAAGTTTCAAACTTCTCCCTAGGCAGAGCCTTCGTGAAAAGGTGTGCAATGTTCTATTGCATGGGCACATATGCCAAGCTGATCTCCCCAACAGAGAACGTCTCCATGACATAATGATAATGCACCTCAATGTGCTTAGTGCGAGCATGGAACACAAGGTCCCTCGCAACTGCCAATGCACTCTAACTGTCAGTGAAGATGGTGGTGGCAGAAGACTAACCAACACCCAAATCAGCCATAAGGCTTCTAAGCCACACACACTCAACAATCACTGTGAAAGCTGCTCTATACTCAACCTCACAACTAGAAGTGGCCATAGTAGGCTGCTTCTTGCTCAACCAAGATATACATGAGATACCAAGCATGAAGCAAAAGCCACTAGTGGACACACGAGTGTCATAGCAACCAACCCAATTAGAGTCAAAAAAAGCATGCAAATGTGGCAGTAGTGATCCCACCTTGGGATAAACCAACCCAAGTAGCCGAGTACCACTAAAGTAGCAAAAGATGCACTTAACCGCCTGTCAATGCTTGGTTCCTGGGCAATGCATAAATCTGCTCATCTGTGAGATAGAAAACTGAATATCTGGCCGAGTAATGCATAAGTAAATCAAGCATCCAACAACTTGCTGATAGAGAACATCATCAAATGCATCTCCAGCATCATGAAGACTCAGTTGTAAACCTGTCTCCATAGGAGTGGCAATAGGTTTACAGTCTTCAAGGCCAAAACACTACAATAATGTGCCAATATATTTCGTTTGACACAAAGATATTCCACCATCAACATGCATAAACTGAATGCCCAAAGAATGATGATAATGCCCCAAATCAGACATCTCAAATGAGGCATGTAAATCAGCCTTGAAATCAACAATATGCTTCTCATGAGGACTAGTCAAGCACATGTCATCAACATACACCACAATGATCAAAAGTACATCATTAGGACGCTTGACATATAAGGTGCTTTCAGTTGGACTGCTCTCAAAACCATGTGCAATCAGATACGCATTTATCTTTTCATACCGAGCACGTGGTGCTTGCTTTAAACAATATAAAGCCTTCTTTAACCTGCAAACCTAGTTTTCATGCCCTTTCTGCACAAAGCCACGGAGCTGAAAAACATACACTTCTTCATGCAAGTCACCATCCAGAAATGCTGTTTTAATGTCCAACTGATGTACATTCCAACCATGATGAGCTGCAAGTGCACAGAAGCTATGAACAATAGTCATTCGACAAGTAGGAGCAAAGGTTTCATCAAAATCAATGCCTCTTTCTTTCGCATAACCCTTTGCAACAAGCCTAGCCTTATACTTATCAACTGTACCATCAGGTTTACACTTCAACTTGTATACCCACTTAGTGCCAATGGCCTTCTTTCAAGGCGGCAATTCACATAAAGACCAAGTACCATTCTTCATTATAACATCATATTCAGATTACATAGTAGCTATCCAATTTTTTGAATTTTGTGCTTCATCAAACGGAATAGGCTCAGTCTCATCATAGAGACTAGATGCAGCCATAGCATAGCAATCTGATGCAAAAGAGGCACTATGAGAGCCTGATCGAGTACGATATGACAGAGGTGAATCTAATTTGCTGTGACGCAAAGTCTGCACCAACCATTTTGGCATAGTTTTTGCTTCCTCAATATCAACTCTCTCATCAACAAGTGCATCATGTAAATTTGAATGAGAAATGGGATGATGTGCATCATCACATGAAACCTACAAAGGCTAAGAAGTTGCCCCAATAGGACAAGCACTAGACTCTCCACCTGTAAAAAGAGGCAACAAAGATCATACATGTCTTTGGAGCTAATAGATGTTTCCTTAGTACATGAATGCAATGGCTGAATAGAGTCTTCCACAAAAACAACATCTCGGCTAACCAGAATGCATTTAGTCTGTGGATAAATACAGGCGATACCCTTTACTTTCAGAACTATACCCAACAAAAATATATTTTATTGCTTTATCATCCAATTTTTTGTGATGTTGTTCAGACACTAATGCATATGCCAAACAACCAAAAACACACAGATGAGCAACAGATGGCTTGCGATCATGCCAAGCCTCATATGGAGTGATCGAGTGTAGTGCTTTAGTGGGACACCAGTTAAGTACATATGCTGCACAAATGACAGCCTCAAACCAGAAACTATGTGGTAAAGCCTGACTCTTGACCATACACCTCGCCATCTCCATGAGTGCCCTGTTCTTTCGTTCAACAAATCCATTATGATGAGGTGTATACAACATTGTGCACTGGTGTTTTATCCCACGTTCAGCCAAAAATGCATTAAAATCAGAAGATATATAGTCCCTCCCTCGATCAGAATGGAGGGTGCCCATTTTACATGTTGACAGATTTTCAGCCAAAACCAAAAACTGTTTGAAGCACACAAACACTTCAGACTTTGCCTTCAATGGATATACCCATGCATGCCTGGAAAATCATCGATGAAAATCACGCAGTAAAGATAATTTCCAAAAGAAGGTGTTTGCATAGGATCACAGACATCACTATGTACAAGCTATAATTTCTGAGTAGCCCGAACTGAACCATCTTTTGGAAAGGAGGAATGCTGCATTTTGCCCAAAATATAGCCTTCGCAAACATGTTTTCTAGGTGCCTCAAGTTTGGACAAAGAGGACACCATTTTAGATTTCTGCAGGCATAGCAAACTAGCAAAATTCAGATGACCAAAGCATGCATGCCAAAGCTTTGCATCTGACATAGCCTGAGATTCATGTACTGCACATGCTGAATCATTTACAGATCTTTCATAGTCTATGAGCTTATACAACTCACGAGATGAAATGCCAGAAGCAATAATCATGTCGCCGTTTGAGAGATCATGAACTCTATATCTGTCACCAACAAATTTCACAACCAAGACAATCTTGCCTAATGCAAAAACTGATAACATATTTTTCTTGATCCCTTGCACAAACAAAGCATCTAACAAAGTGAAAAAACTACCATCAGCAGTAGTCAAAATGATCTTAGCAACTCCCATAATGGGATAAGAGGAGTTGTTGGTGCATGTAAAGTATTCTCTGTAGGGTCAGGCTCGAGTGAAGAGAAGAAACTGTGCTGCAAGGTAATATGTTTGGTCGCCCCACTGTCAAAGTACCAAACATCTGAGTCTATTGCAGACATGCATTGCTCGTGAGAAGATGGGTCAAAACTGCAAACAGTAGTAAACGTCCATTCTTCTTCCTGCACAAGATTAGCAGACTCTGTTTTCGGTGTAGAGGCCTCTACAACAACCATTCCAACCTCTTTCTTCTTTGCCTCTTGAGAAGCTAGTTTTGGATAGATCTTTATGATGTGATCATTTCCTTTATAGTACTTGCAAAATAATTTCTGCTTTTCTAATTTCTTTTCATCTTTGTCTTCCCTCTTCGATTGTGGAGAAAAAGCATATTTATGCTTACTAGTTGAAGAGCTCCATTTTCCTTTGCCCTTCTTACTAGCTAGAAAGCTTGATCTGCAACATGCATAATGGACATGTTCTGCCAGGACTGATCTTCCTGCAACAGAACATAGACTAACTCCTCAAATGACAAGGCATTTGGATTTCCTTTCATCATCAACCGAAGAGAAGAAGCAAAACTTGGATATGAATCAGGAAGACCATTCAGAATGGTCTGCACAAGTGAGCTATCTAGTATAACCTCATCAATAGAAATCGAATATATCTTCAAGTATTTGATCTTTGTTAGAAAACTATCCATAGAATCACCTTCATTCATGTGCTCACTCTCCAACTGTTTTTGGAGGTAAGCAACACGAGCTTCATTGCTACCTTGGTACAATTTGGTAAGTGTATCCCAAGCATCCTTAGCTATTCTGCAAGAGAGAATGTGAGGAATAATGGCACATTTGGAAGACAAAACTATCAATGCATGTGCTTGGGCATTTGTGCTATCCCAACAAATTTGCTCTACAGTAGCTGCAACAGAAACCACAGCACGAACAAGAATATGCAGAATATTATCATCGTTGACACCTTCTGCATCAGCTTCAGTACCTACAGTTGTAATAGTTGCAGGTGTGATAGGACGTTTTTCAACACCTTGCACAATGTTCCACAGTCCTTTTGCAACCAATACATGTCGCATCATGTAAGCCCACGATGAGTAGTTGGTACCATCCAACTTATGCTCGACAACCAACATATGAAATACATCACTGCTTTCAACCATGGTCGGTGACTCAAATACCTTGATGTAGAAAATTGGCTGTATCTCCAAAAAGTTGAAAAATTCTGCTAAACCTGTAGTAGACTTTGAGATGCTTATAGTGGCGAACCAAAACTGGTATACAGCTTTGGCACAAACAGATGAAATAGCCTACACAAGCACTGGCATAGTGCATTTAGAGGTCGAAACGAGCTCAGATCGCAATTTCGACACCACAAAGAAAAGCCGTTTTGATCTCAAAAACATGTTGAGTATGTTCAACAAAATTTGTGTGATTCTAAGACTACAACCGGAGAGGTGTCGACGATGCCCTAGATGAAGTGGCGACCTACTCTGATACCAATTGTTGGAGTTAGATGTTTGCGGAAGCACGCGAACAACACAAGGAAGAAGAAGAAGTTTGGAGCTCAACACACAATATTGAATGTATTACCACTAGAATGTACAAAGATAAGTAGCCTATTAGGGCAGTAGGCATATATACAAGCTGGGGGAAAAAAACCTCCTAAAGAGGGAAAAAGTGCCCCGATGGTCCTAGTGTTTTTACACACATCACTACATAAATATATCAATAGGTCTTTCTTTTAAAAATATCTACTACAACTCTTTTCCCTCTTGCTTTACCCACATTGTGTCCTTACCTTAGTCCTGTGGCACATTGGCATGCCTTAAACAAGGTCTCCCAATCAACAGGGGAAAACTTCCATCTACCTGTGGCAGTGTTAGAACAACAAAATCCAAGTTAAAGATGATACCTTGTATCTCGACTGGAACTCATTGGACCACTCCCATAGGCCTTACTATGTTTTGGTCTGCCAATGTTACAGTGAAGTTGGCAGGTCTTGAAGGTTGTAGTCCAATCTTTTTCATGGTATGTTCCGGCATCAAATTAATGCCAGAACTGCCATCCACAATAACTCCTTGAAACTCATGTCTTCTGATAGTGACTGTTAGCCGAGAGCTCTTATAATCTATGAGGGGGGCTTCCCCTACAATTCTATCTTTATGCATAACAATAGTCTTTGCCACTAAACTTGTTGTGGAAGCCTCATCAATTATTTGCAAGAGCTCTGTCTTGAATTTCACATCCACCTTTATTAAATAAAAAATACTGACCTCCTTTTTCATGGAATTGAGTAGTCTTGAAGCTTCCAATTCCTTAAGAGCATGGGCTCTATTTGACTTATCAAACTCCTCATGAGCCCTGTTGAATGCATGTCCAATGGCATCACAAGTACCTATGAGATCTTCTTTTTGCCTTGTATCTGCACATGTGTTGGCTTTTTCTTCAAATGTCTCTTTTTCTTTGTTCAGTCCTTTAATCCTTGACTCTTGACCTATTTCTAATTGAGTCTTCCCCGTGCTTCTTGCCTACACTGCAAAAGATTCAATTTCTTCTAACTACACCACTCTTGTAGATGGTGATGGCACATTGACTTGTTCTACAACTTCTTTGCACACAAAAATCATTTGAATGGCCTTCTAGGTCCATTTCCTAAATTACTCCTAGGCCATGGGTTATAATTGTTACCTTGAGTGGGTGTTGCTGCCATCACATTAGTTGGAGGTTGGGCTCCTCCTTGTGCCCAGTATGGTTGTACATGCATCCCTCTTGAATGAAACTCCTGGACCTCATGCCCAACTTTCTCGCATAACTGGCAAGTTACACTTAAAAGTGGACACTCACTTACCACATGACCCTGGTTGCTACACATGGTGCACCCATAATCCATTTTTGATGCTGCCTCCTCAGAGTTCCTGTAACTCCTGTCTAAGCCATGCCAACTCTTTTGCTTGGGCTTCCTCTTGTTTTTGTAGCTTTAAGGCCTCAATTTCTCACCTTAACTAAGTTACTGCACTTTCCTCCTCTTTGTGGGGTTTATTCCTTTTCAAGCTCTCAAGTTCTTTCCTTAGCTGAATTACTAGGTCCTCAGGTTCTGCAGGATATGATAAATTAGAAGAGCTTGTCCCATATTGATGCCTAATTTTCTCCAATCTTATGGTTGTATTAATAAACTCCTCTATTGTTGCTGTCGGTAACACTAACTCCTTTATTTTAATAAACTTCATGGGGAGGGTCTTGCAATTTAGCCATCAATGCCTTGGCTTTGGTGACAAATTTTGGAAAGGTCTCCCCAAGACCTAGTCTTAGATTTTCTAACTCCTCAATAATGTTTTCAGTTGTGTTCCCTTGTTGGAATTGTGTCCTAAATGCTTCGTTCATCAGGTCCCATGTGGTGAAATGATTATCGATTGACTAAACCATTTGTCTGCTAGCCCTTCGAATGATGTAGGGAAAAGGATAAAAAATGCATCTTCTCTTCCCATGAGACCCCTTGTCTTACATAAGGCCAAAAATCTCCTAACGTATTCATCTGGGCCTTCTTGTGCTAATCCCTTGAAAGATGAAAATTTGATATTTAATCTAGAGAGTAAAGTTTCCAAGTCTACATGGGCTGCCATATTCTTTACTGATGATGCTGATGACAATGACTCTTTGATCTTCGAATAACATTCCTTCTTGTTGCTTTGCAAGGGACCCTCAAGGTTTGAGACCAAGTTGCGGTAATTAGCTGCTCATACTCCTCTTAGGCTAAGAGAATTCCAATAGAAGAAAGATTACCTCTTAAGTCAGTACGATACTGTCAGTACCCTTGCACTCTTCTACACTTTGCAAATATTGCTTCTCCTATGCTCAAGTCTCCTTGTGGTCCCACCAGACATGCAAATTTTGTTGGGGGATTCTTGTGCAGAAAGGGACTTGAGTGTTTGTAGGAGAAGGAAGAAGGATAAGAAGAGAATTATAGATGCCAGAAGCTTTTGTAGATTGATTATGAAGAGAAAAATACAATGATGATGTATAGCACAAAGCCAAATGCTCTCTGTGCATAATGCATAATCCCAAAGAGTACACAATCAAACAAGGTTACAAAATATCCAAGGTTCTTTCTACTTCTGACCTTCTCTGCACTAGACCTCCACCTTCTCCAAGAGCTTGCACTTGTGCACACCTTGCACTCAAGCTTCCAATAGGGGAGGAGGGATGGACACATTCTATCGATGCACACACAACTTCAATGGGACCTTGTGACCCTTGATTGCCTTGCTTAACACTCCTCAACACACACCTAAGTCACACTTCTTGCACACTTTACACTTGCTTCTCTACATCGCACACTCACTGAATATCTATTGCTCTTCTCTCTCCTAGTGTAGACTATGCTCACCTTGCTTAGTCTAACCAAGAATAATGCATGCCTTGAGTTGAGTGTCGGCTCACGCACTTATGCTCCTAATGAAATGATAATGTACCTCTATATGATTTGTTCTAGCATGAAAAACAGGGTTTCGCGCTAATTGTATGCTGCTAAGATTATCACAATAGATATTGATAGGCTTTTGCACTTCTACATATAAATCTACAAGTAGCATCTCTAACTAGGATGCTTCACATGCTGCCATTACAACACCTCTATACTTAGCCTTAGTACTTGACAAAGAAATAGTGGGTGACTTCTTGCTACTCCATACATGTAATAGTTGCACTTTTAAGTGAGAATAGAAAGCCATTAGTAGATCTTCTATATGGAATACTACCAACCCAATCTACATCAATGTATCCATGATCCTTCAAATCTATACCAGCTTCATAAAATAATGCATAATGCAAAGTAGCACTCACACAATGTAGAGTGTGCCTTAGAGCATCTAAATGTGGCTACCTAGGAACCTACATAAATTGACTTTCAAGTCCAAGAGTGTAGCTTAGATTAGGCCTTGTAATCGTGAGATATATCAAACTTCCCACAATTTTCTTGTACATAGTAGCATTTTCCAATGCTTCACTTGATGTAGTATCCAACTTCAAATTTTGATCTAATGGAAAAGAAATTGGCTTAAAATCGTCCATACCATAATTTTGCAGCATACTCAAGGCATATTGCCTTTGTGACATCCATGTGCCTGTTTTTGTATGTATAAACTCAATGCCTTAAAAATAGCGCAACACACCAAGATATTTCATATCAAATTCCTACACATAGAGTTGCTTTACCTCTTTAATGCTCTCTTCATTATCGCCACCTATAATCAAGTCATTAACATAAATAGCCACAATCGTGATGTCATCATCACCCTTTCATGTGTCTAGAGAGTTTGCTCCAAATACACAATGCAACAATGATTTCGATTCTCAAAATGAACGTCGTGCAGTTGGAGAAAAGAGTATTGATCTTTGGACTCATGGTTCACGATATTTGCCTGATCCAGTATCTTCTTACCATCAAACATTCCATAACCTCTCAACTTTACCTCCGTCTATTGGTGCGGGTGAAGCTGGACCATTAGGCTACTGCAAGCGATTATCTACACATTCACATGCTACTGCTAAGTATTGGTTCCAAAAATATCAACTCTATCATATGAGGGTGGTCACTTTAGAAAGCACAATCATATCTTTACAAAAATAACTTGTAGATTTTGAACAGGAGATGGAAGCAAAGGAATGCACAATTGCAAAGTTAAATGCCAATCTCAAGTAGCTGAAAGAGACTCTACTTGGTATGAGATATAGGAAAAGAGCATTGTCATCGTTTGAAGCTCTTTCAATAGGTGGTGGAGATGGAAACGACATATATATGCAACAAGGTGAGTATTTGTTTTACTTTCATATGTTTTAATTAAGGTTTGTAATGGAATCTTTCATTGTGTGGATCATTTATTCAAGACATAAGTGCTTCATCAACAACACAAGACCAATTCAAGCTGATGAATAGTTGTATAAACAAGAAAGAAATCACTTCTACGATAGACACACCCATAGGAAAGTGCATTAGAGTGTTGTTGAAGCTGAGTTTTCAGAGAAGTTAAAAAACCTTTCAAAGTGCAAGATGTGCAAGCAATATGTGATTAAGTGGGCATCAGTAGAAATGGGTATACTACAATGTACACTCTTCTGAGGCAAGCCTTACAAGCACAAGGTATTTCTCAAACTATATTTCCATGCCCATATAAAGTGTCTATCAAGAAAAAAACTTCTAATGAGGATATGACTCGTACTATTGGACAATATTTATTCATAGAAGACACTATGCCTACCTTTTTTTATCATCCAAATATTCCCAAGAAGCAATCAAAGATCCTATCTACATAAAGATTTACTTACACTTAATTCAACAACAGATTTGTGGATGTTCAAAAGCTTCAACAATTCACTTTTATAGTTCAACAATCAAAGGTACCCCTACTACATTTTAGTTGGTGTTGAAGTTTTACTGCATTCAAGTGCCATATTAAGGTAATGTTTTCTCTTTTGTGTAGAATGTAATGATAAGTTAAAGTTCATACTAAAGCTTGATGAGTGCCAAATCATAAAGGGTCAGCCATTGAAAAGATTGAGTGTGATGCTAATGAATGAAGTTATGGACCATGCAATGAGTGATGAAACTTTAGGATCCACTTCCCATTTTACTTATAGTGTGCAATCAGAGAGAGATATCTAGTGGTTAGGTGCTATAGAAGTTCTCAAAGAAACATTATTCTATGGATTTTTAATAGGAGTCCATGGATTACAAAAGTAATCTCTTCTCAAATACATGGGAAAAAGCTTTCTGTAGATGATATAGGTGATTTTGAGGTAGAGTGGCATTTCGATGGAAACCTTAAGAGTATAAAATGCATGTTCGGTTGTAAACAAGGAGCATTTGCTCTCTATCCTTGCCAATATTGTACACAAGGTTACAACGTATCTAAGAGAAAGTCTAAACCTGCAAGGGCATTGATGAGAGTTGATGACTATGAAGAAATTGATGACACAGACGCATGGAATCATAGGGAATTGGGAGATATCACTTTTGAGGTGTCCAATGTTGAAAGAACCGATTTGTGACAAAATAAGCAATGATTGGAACCCCATTATTCCATTTCCATTAGTCAATGTTCACTCTTATACTTTTCATGCATTCATGAGGATCTTTGATAGGCTTTCGAAGCTCCATGTTGAATATGGATTTGTAATGAGACCACTAGAGAGGTCTACAATAGCAATCCAAAAAATAGAAGATCTTCTAAATTCTATTGGTTGTCATGGTGGCCATGTATCTTTAGTTGTTAAAAAGTATGGTGAGTCTCAAGAGATTTTTACAATAAGTTTCAATGATTGGGAAGAAGGTAAGATGTTTCTTTAAAAAAGATGTGAATAGTTAAGATGATGGGAAATGGGAGCTTTGGAAAGACCCCTGTTGAATGACGATAGACAATGGTAGTTAGGTTGATCTCATTAATAAGCGAAAGAAGGTTTGGTCGTCGTTAAATCAATTGTTAAATTTGATGGGTTTGGTTTCCACTAATGCTTCACGATGAGAATATTCCAAGTGACTTTGAAGGAGTTTGCACAACCATTCATCCTATCATGGGGAGAAAGCAACATTTAACATTACATAGTAATTTTTGCTTACATTTTTTTATTTGGTCTTAAATACCATGTGTATATCTTATTGACCATACCATAGCATATTCTTTTTGCACATGGAGCATATTTTATGAGTTGATATGGATCACTAGACATTTTTAGTACACAAGGAATGGAGAAGTCACATTACAGAGCTAGATGTGTTTACTTTAAAAACACCCATCATCGGGGTGGTCTACTGCAATTAGACTATTTAGAAGAAATGTTCAACTGGTTTTTCCCTACGACATTGGCTAGAAAATATGCAATGGAACGAGCATGCGAGTCATGAATAGCCAAGATTTCAAGAAAGATACAACATGATATTGCAAGAGAGAAGCAGATGTCATCATCAGGATTGTTACATCATGCCTAATGGCGTGCACAAAGAGTCCATGAGGGTTCTTCTTGGAAATGGTTTACCAACTCTCAAAATGCTGTAAGGTCGCCGGATTGGCATTCTATAATTTATATTTTCCATTACCGTACGTACCAAAAGGTCGTAGCGAAGTGTTGTACCTTTTTATCAATCAATGAAAAGACATTACGGTGACACTCCGATAGCGCAGAGACGAAGGGGATCGCCAGACTGTCTGTCTGGGCGATTGGTGATCTGCGGAGATGTCATCGTAGTGCAGTGCTATCAAATCCTGAGTACTGTTAACTCTTACTTTGTTTAATTACATTAACTTGTGATTAACACAGTAATGTTGAGTTGCGGATAGTAAGTCTGTGTGACGGTAATGAATAATTCCTGTGTTACGTACTGTGAAAAGTATAACCAAATGTTTTTAACAGTAACCTGTACAAGAGTTCGATACTAAACATTAACATACTGCTTATTGAATAAGTTAACTGGGAAAATAAGATACAGGGCCTCTGATTTATCAGACCGCTATCACTCCCAAGAACCCCAAATGAGTTTAAAAGTGCCTGAGACGGAAATGCACTTTTAACACTGGCGCCATCTGTGGGAAGGTGACAACAGATTGTGAATAATCAGTAAGGTGGAGCAGTACGCAAGTGGTGTAGAGGTGATATATGCCGGTTACTCGGTCCGGCGAGTCTTATCCGAAGTACAGGAGAGGCCAGCATCCCTGGACAGTACCAAATTTGTTAGGGACACCCCCAAGCGGCAGAGGTATAGATCGATTAAGCCTTGTTGTCGAGGGAGCGGAGCCAGTTAGTAGTGATTCCGGTACCATTTCGGTGACACATGATGAGATTCCGATAGATTCCGGTGTAATTTCGGTACAGTCTACAGAGAGTACAGTAACTTCGGAGTGTACAGGGACGCAGTGCGCAATTGATTCGACACCATCGGGCCAGAATTTGAATCTTTGCGGGGATAAAGTTGTGTTACCCAGAGAGATTGTTGCCGGAGGAAGTATACCCTGTTTCAGTGAAAGTTCGACAAGTTCCGGTGAAAGTTCGATACCAGTTGGTGGGAATTTACAGTTTTTCGGTGCCTGCCAAAGGTGAGAGCGAATGAACAAAATCCTAATCCAGTAACAACAGAATCATCATCAAAAGCGGGGAGGAGTCCGATTCAAACAGAGCAAGTATGGGAAATTCTATCTAAGGCTTCAATTACCCTCCCTTTGGGACAGTTGCTCGCATTGGTGCCAGGAGTCAGGCAGCAGTTCCAACAACAGGTTAGTCCTGAAACTTCCTGTATTCTGACGACGGTTGCAATACAACCGAAAACTGATTCTACGGTGGATCATTCAGCCCCATTGATCACGGTATGGTATAAAAATCACAAGATTACTCAAGTGCTAATTGATGGCGGTTCAGGTGTGAATATAGCAACTGCAGCTCTCTGCAAGAAATTGGGGTGGACCCAAATTGAGCCCGTCCAATTTTTTGTAAGAATGGCAGATCAATCCCGAGTTCATCCGGTGGGACTCATACGGAATATCCCGATTACTTTGTAGGGTACCACGTTCAAAATGACTTTTGTAGTCTTAGAACTGCCAGAATCCAACCTCGACTACAATCTACTTTTCGGTCAGCCATGGTTGAAACAAGCCAAAGTTATACAGGATTGGTCAGTGCAGGAATTGACTCTCAAAGATAATCACCGTAAATATGTTGTTAAACTGGATGCCATCCAGCCTTGCGAGCTTCATGCCAGAACATATGTAGTGGAGCTAGTCCACATGTTTGATGGCTTATCTGACGATGAGGAAGAGGCGTTTTTGAAGAACAATAAAGATTTGATCTCCTTAGGTACTGCAGATCTTCAGTCAGTAGCGGACACGTGGAGTCCGGCAGCATGTACAATTGTTCCAGTGACCGGAGAGGCGGATGCAGATAATAGTGTTGCTATGGATGGAGCCACCCTACATCAGCTTTTACAGTCAGCTGACGATCTGGTGAAACCTCGACAATTTTATGTCCCGGAAGATCAGTTAGTAACATATAATTTGGGTGATGAGGTTAACCTGCGACCTGTTAAGATTAAGGCAGGATTGTCTCGAGCATTCCAAGAAGATTTGATCCGACTCCTGCGTGAGTTTTCCGATGTTTTTGCTTGGGACTATCGCAATATGAAAGGTCTTGATCCGCGAATCTATCAACATCGGGTAGTGCTCAAACCTGAGGCAAAACCAATTAAACAATCCAGTTACCGAATGAACCCCAATTATGCAGCACAGGTTAAAGCAGAACTCGATCGGTTATTGAAGGTGGGATTCATTGTACCAATCGAGCACGCTGAATGGATATCGCCGATCGTGATTGTCCCGAAGAAAAATAAACAACTGCGTATCTGTGTGGATTACCGAAAACTGAATGCGGCCACGATACCTGATCCATTTCCTCTCCCCTTTCTCGACACAATGCTAGACAGAGTGGTCGGGCATGAGATGCACTCCTTCCTGGACAGCTACAGTGGTTATAACCAGGTGCGAATGGCAGAATATGACATACCGAAAACAACTTTCATCACGAATTGGGGTGTTTATGCTTGTACGGTAATGTGGTTTGGGTTAAGGAATGCTCTTAGCATGTTTCAACGGTGTATGAAAGAAATCTTTTCACCCTACCTGACTACTTTTATGCAAGTATATCTGGATCAATTTTCCTTATTTGGGAAAATTGCGGCGCACCTGTATCATTTACGGTGCTGCTTTCAAAAATGCCGCGAATACCGGTTATGCTTGAATCTAGCAAAATCTATTTTTGCGGTCTCTTGTGGTAAACTCCTCGGGCATATTATATCTGCACAAGGAATCCAAGTTGATCCGGATAAAGTCGCAGCCGTGTTGGAGGCTCCAGTCCCCACAACACTGAAAGAAGTTATGTGCTTCCTGGGTCAAATCTGGTGGCATGGCAGACATTTACGGTGGTTAGCTCATTTAGCAACACCACTTAATCGGCTAATGACTAGTACTCCACGGCAGTACGAATGGACTTCAGAATGCCAAATTGCATTTGATCGTTTAAAAGGGTTATTAACGCAGGCTCCAATTTTGCAAGCCCCGGATTGGGAACGCCCGTTCCATGTCTTTGTCGATGCATCAGACATAGCTATTGGAAGCGTTTTAAGCAGCAAACTGACAAGTGGTTTCCGCCTATCTATTATGCAAGTCGCCGACTAGCTCCTGCTGAAAGAAACTATTCAGTGACCAAAAGAGAATGTCTCGGGTTGGTGTACTCTGTGAAGAAATTCCGGCATTATTTGTTGGGCCGAAAATTCACCTTCCACGTGGATCATGCCGCACTTGTGTATCTAGTCCGGCAGCAACATTTAGGCGGTCGCTTGGCTCGATGGATTTTATTGTTACAGGAATTCGACTATGAAGTTATTCATCGACCCAGTACCGCATATGCCTTGGTAGATTTCCTATCTCGGTTGGATTCCGGTGAAGCTCCGGCGGGGTTTGATGACACTACACCAGCAATTTACGCTACTGAGCCGGCTGGGGATGAATCTACAGAACCTCTTGTGCTGCCTACCTACTATGATACGCTACTCACTTTTCTAACTGAAGGGTGTCTTCCTCCTCATACTCCTCCTGCTCTGCGGCGGAAAATTGCAATTTGTAGTCGCAGATTCCGGTTGATTGTCGGTCAGCTATACTACATGGATCATACTGGTGTCTTACTTCATTGTATTCCACCACATGAAGCAGACTCGGTTATTGCTATGGCACATTCAATACCCTCCGGTGGACATTTTGCAGCCGATCTTACTCACCGGAAAATTCTGCAAAGTGGGCTTTGGTGGCCTACCATGTACAAAGTCGTGAATCAGTTTGTGCAGTAGTGTGACACTTGTCAAAGGTCTGGACAACCATACAACGCCACTTCTTTCCTCTGCAACCTGTATTACCTTTGGAACCCTTTTAGGAGTGGGGTCTCGATTTTATTGGGGCAATCACACCACCCGCAACCCTTAGCAATAATCGATATATACTGACTTATACAGATTACGCCACCAGGTGGGTGGAAGCTTGGGCTTTACGGTCAGCCACAACTGTTTCGGTGGCAAAATGCCTGATGAAGGACGTTTTTCCGCGTTATGGATTACCTCTGGAACTTGTGACAGACCAAGGCACACATTTTTCCAACAATTTAATGCGAGTATTAACACACACTTTTCAAATTCTGCATAAATTCAGTTCACCATACTATCCACGTGCTAATGGATTGGCTGAAAGCACCAATAAAACTCTGTTGACTATGCTTCGTAAATTGATCGTGGAATCTCCAGAACATTGGGATCAGTTATTACCCGCAGTGTTATGGGCATACCGAACTACATACAAAGTTGCAACTGGAATGACCCCTTTCAAGCTTGCTTATGGGTTGGAAGCAATCGCGCCGATGGAAATTGTAGTGCCAAGTCTACGCGTGGCCCTCACTCAGAAATTGTTGCTCGAAGACTCTTTGCCATTTCGGTTTGAAGCACTCAGAACCTTGGATCAACACCGTTGAGAAAGCTTCCTAACTCTTCAAGAAGTTCAGTTGCGGCAAGCCCGGACTCATGATCGTTTCCTCAAGACTCTTGTGTTTATGGTGGGCCAACTTGTGCTATTTTATAATGCTAAAGCAAATCGTTCTACTGGGAAATTTAAATTACGGTGGTTCGGTCCTTACCGGATTAGTGCGCAAGTGGGATCAGCTACTTTTCGGTTGCCTACCTTGACCGGAGTTCCCCTTCCCAAAGTAATTAATGGTTCAAAGCTACGCCCATATCACCAACAGTCTGATCATCGCTGCCGTGTTCTTCGTTTTTCCGCATGTCACTTATTTTCTTTTAATTTCTGTATTTCAGTGAATATAAACTGTAACTCTCCTCGTTTTGATATCTAAATATGATTAATCACCGCCCTGTGTTATTGATTCTGCTCATGCATGCACGCCGTAATTATGGTGGTTATCATTTCAATACCGCACGATGAGTAGGGTTTTCGATCGCCTCACGTTGTCGTGTGTCTACTTAATCTTAATTCTTTCACTGTTAATCGCTATTGTGTCTGTGTTTTTCTGTGTTATTGTACTTTCACGTGCACGTCATGGAAGCACTAGCCAATGTTGCTACCTTCCATGAAGGACTCACCCCGGACGTGAGTTTCTGCCTATCTGAGGCCTTTTGAACTTCGCTGAATTGCCTTGGCATTCAGTGGAGTGTCACCCTTTTTACGCACAGATTATTGCTGCCATTGCCGCCACACCTGCTACAGAGCAGAGTTGGCCTATTCTTTGTTCGCCGTCACGTGTCATTATCACCCTGGCGTCGTTTGTTGCAGCTTTCCATCTCCCTATGCAAGGATTGGAAAATGGTCCTCTCCTTTCGGTAGCCACCATGATCGAATTATTCCCACTGCACTCATCTAATGAGTATGCCATTCTCTGTCGCCCTGATCCTGAACGGACCGCATTACAATTTTTAGTTGCTATCTTGAATTTGCAGAAACGTACCTACGGCATTTCGCGTCCATTTTATTCGATGATTGACATGGCTTCTCGTGAGCCTGTCAATTTCGCCTCTTATTATTTTCGGCGCATTCACCGTGAATGTGTTACGGTTATTAAACATGTCAATAAGGGTGATCTTCCACAATCACGTCTTCCCCATATCCTCACGTTTCTCTTTCCAGCCATTCAAGCCGCGCAACCTCCGCCCAATGCTCCCTTCTTATTACGTGAAGAATCCACTCGGATGCTCAAAGATGAAGAGGATGAGGATGAAGATCTCTTCCAACTTCTTCATCGGAAACGCACCCGTATAAGTCCGTTTGAGAGCCAGGTGCAAGGATCTAACGCCACCCATGAAGAAGAAGTTTTCCACGACACCGCCACTTCTATCCATATTGATTCTTCCGCCCAGTCTTCTCCAATCCAGCAGCAGGAACAGTGCGTTCACCATCGAATCTAAAGAAATTTCTTCCAAGGAGGATTCTCAGCAGCAGACCCACGATAATGTGCAAGCCATTGTTGCTGAGATTGTCAATGAAGTGATGGCTTTGGTCGATGCTGTAATTGACGGAACTGCAGCAACCACGCAGCAGACTACCAGAATTGTGTTGGTGCCCAACATGACTATTGTTGCGCCAGTTGCTCCAGTCCAGCCTATTGTTCCCGACGTACCCCCTTCTTCATCTTCTTCTCCCACCTATTCCCCACCATCTTCCCCTCATCTGTTCTCTGCTTCTACATCCCAATCCCTTCCTACCATTCCGGTTCCAACCCCCATGTTTCATGAACTTGAGTCAATGGGTCGCATGTTGATCCAATTCTTACAATAGTTACCAATGCAATTGAAGATGGCAACAGATAGAATCCGTCAAGACTTACAGCACAAAGTGGATGTCTTAGAGGCCAACATTGCGCCATTACAAGAAGAAACTAATGCGGTGAAAGCAGAAAACCATGCCCTGCAATTATAGATTCAACAACTTCAAGATCAGCTTGCACAGAAGGATGCTTTACTGTGTCAAAAGGATACAGACATAACCACGCTGAAGCAGGAACTCATTGATAAAACAGATGCGATGACCGCCATACGTAATGAACTTCATAGCGCGCGTGAAGCATACAATATCTTAGAAGAAGCCTCTCAGACCTTGGCCGCCAATGTGCTTAAAGCTGAAGCGGAGCTCCATAAGACTACTGAAACACTGTTCAGGCGTGATCAAGAATTACAAGAAGAGATTGGAAAATATCTCAAATTGAAGAAAGAATTGGAAGGAGTGCAGAATGAAAGAGAAGCCTATTTTAAAACCATGGAGTTCCAATCTGAAGAACTGGAGAGAAGAGAAAAGCAGTTGGGATATCAAGCAGAGCGTCTTTCGCGCATCGATAAACAAATTGAAGATATGAGATTGAGCCGTGACGCAGCCCTTGCCAATGATTTTTATTTGCAAGAGGCATTTTTGCAGACTCAGGCTGAAGTTTTGATGAGTCAAGTAATTGCAGCCAGTTTTGTTCGCACTGACGCCCAATTAGTAGAGTCGGAAACCTTAAAGCTAATGCTGGATTCTTTGAAACAGAAGATCTCCAGAACTTTTAAATTAGCCAGAACCATGTATATACAAGGCATCGTAGACGAGCCGTGCTTTTGTTTCTGTTGCGGGTTCAAGTCCACCATGCGTGCCAGTGTAAGGTCGCCGGATTGGCATTCTATAATTTATATTTTCCATTACCGCACATACCGAAAGGTCGTAGCGAAGTGTTGTACCTTTTTATCAATCAATGAAAAGCATTACGGTGACACTTCGGTAGCGTAGAGATGAAGGGGATCGCCAAACTGTCTGTCTGGACGATTGGTAATCTGCGGAGATGTCGTCGTAGTGCAATGTTATCAAATCCTGAGTACTGTTAACTCTTACTTTGTTTAATTACATTAACTTGTGATTAACACAGTAATGTTAAGTTGCGGATAGTAAGTCTGTGTGACGGTAATGAATAATTCCTGTGTTACGTACTGTGAAAAGTCTAACCAGATGTTTTTAACAATAACCTGTATAAGAGTTTGATACTGAACATTAACGTACTGCTTATTGAATAAGTTAACTGGGAAAATAAGATACAGGGCCTTTGATCTATCAGACCCCTATCACTCTCAAGAACCCGAAATGAGTTTAAAAGTGCCTGAGATGGAAGCGCACTTTTAACAATGCATTATTTCGTATCAAAACTTTTTTCAGGGTTTTTATTACTCCTTTCTCTTCAAATAAAATTTCAATGGTTTTTTAATATTCTTTTAATGTTTTAAAACTAATTTTTATCCATTTAAATGTGAACATGATAAATCTCAAGTGAAAGGCTATAAATAAAGGTGTCCCTCTTCATTTTACCACTTTATATCCTAAGAGAATGGCACACACAAAGTAGACTGCTAGAAAGAATCATGTTATCTACCCTAGCCATGTGCAAGGTACTCAGTGCCCACCATGGATGACACCCCACAAGCAGCGTCGAGCCACAAGCCACTCTTCTAGACAAAATTCGAGTGCAGGGACACACTCTGGCATCATTCCGTCATGGGGGAATGAAGCTTCACAACAAGAGAGAGATGTAACACAAGAAATGCAATCTTCCCCTTCTATATTTGATGATGAGCCCCCACGTAAAACATCATTCAAGGCAAGGCCCAAACAATAAGGATGGAGACAAGTTGTATTGGAGACAACATCAAATTTAGGGAGTTCTTCGGATGAAGAAAGTATTAACAAGCCACCATGGAACCATGATCATATTCCGATGAACCATTGAATAACACAAGGAGGCAAGACACTCCCCACAAGACAAGGACAAAGACCAACCGATGAAGAAAGAGAGCAAAGTCGGGTAGAGAAGGTAAATGATGAAGTAAGACCATCTAGGTGTGCTCCAAGAAGAAAGAAGAACTATCAACCATGTCATAGACCACAATGACCACAATCCATCATCCCTCCAAATGCAAGAGCACCACAAAGGTGCAGAAAGCAAACCAAAGCCTTTGCAGAGATTCGACATTATCAAAAGTCTGTGGAGCTTCTTATTCCATGAAGGCCATTTGCAAGAGTTTTGAAGAAAGAGATCCAAATCTATTGCGTTGGACTTTGTATTCAAGGGATAGCCATTGAAGCCTTCCAAAAAGCTATAGAGATATATCTAATTTCGATGTTGGAGGACTCTAACATGTATGCTATGCATGCAAAGAGAGTGACAATACAACCTAAAGATATGCAGCTAACTAGAAGGATTAGGGGTAACATTTGTAAACTCTCCTGTTTAGAGAACTTTTTGTATATCTTAAATGATATAATATAATCTTCTTCTTATTATATTTGCTCTCCCAAGTGTTTGTCTCTTAGTGTACACGTTTTGAAGTCTATTTCTCCTAAGTATCTAAAAGTGCCTTTGAAGTCATTACACATGAGTATCTTAGTCTTCCACACATTTTATCAAGTTAAGCAAATATTTCATGTACTTGGGGTGTTTATTTTGTGATTAGAGTGTTTGAAATGGCCTTTGAATGCATAAAAAAGGCTTGCCACAAAAACGTGGGATTGGGCCCGATAAAAGCTTTGCAGGGCCCAATCCCACCTTTTTGTGGCAAGCCTTTTTTATGCTATTGTAGGTCATTAAACCATATGGCATGCACATTTGGGCATATGGTATGCCTTATCTAAGGTGAAATTCATGCAAACCCTTTGTCCAATAGAGCAATAATCTTGAAGCACACTTACATGTACTTATAAATTGATGCACGTTTATATGCCTCCATAGGAGTCTAGATATTCTCTAATCATTGCATATCAGAAGATTCTTCCACACTATTCATCAAGTTTAGCTTATAATTGATGCACATAAACTTTCAATATTGTGCCCATAGTGCTTGCAATGGCTTAGGAATGCAAAAAAAAGGCTTGTCACAAAAACACGGGGATGAAGCCTGCAAAAGTTTTGTAGGGCCCATCCCCGCGTTTCTATGGCATGCCTTTTTTTTGCATTCCTAGGCCACTGCAAGCATTTTAGGTGACATAATTTTAATGGAAACACTAAAAAAGACTGATTTAACTATGCAAATCATATGAAGTTGTCAAAAACATAAAGATACAATAAACAATTGAATGCACATGGGAATTGAAAAAACTATGCACATTGGCTCTTGGCCTTGAGCCTCTCCACTACATTCTTTCTTCTTTGAAAAGATAGTCGCAATTGGTAAGTCAAAATTGATTGGGATATTAAATGGGGGTCTATCAATCCAAGACCCAAATCTATTCCTATTTGACCTAATATTTTTCCTCTAAAGTTAACTCATAGGGTAGTAAGGGCAAATGACTTCCTAACCAAAATTACACAGTTGGTCCCTTGCATTATTGTAGATAGGTACAAAAGTTTGCTCAAGTCCTTCACACACCAATTCATGAAGTGTCCTTGAGGGGAAAAGTCCTTGTGGATAATTACAAAATCTTCCTTTGGCAATTTTCCAATGTAGTTTCCCAAGGAAGAGCCGCTACCATGGGCAACCCGATCACCACCACTGCTTGCTATGAATTTATCGACTTCAATTGCTTCTTGTACATAGAATATCATAAAAGCCATTAGATACTTACATCTTGTACAAATATGAAACATAATCAATCATAAATGTCAGTAAATACTTACATCTTGAAGCCTACCTTCATCCTCTCCTCTTCCCATTGCATCTAGTGGAATGCAAGAGTGAGCCATGCCAATTTGCTCAACAATAGGGGATGTTGGAATCTTCTTCTCCAAAATTAGTTCCCTTGCTAGGACTAGATCTTCTTCAGTGGCATTTTGATTGGCATCACTCAAAATCTCCTCGCACACAAATGCAATGGTGTCTACAACTGAATCACCAAATGGAATGGTTGTCTTTTCAATTATGTCAGAAGCATTGTCCATGGGAACATTTGAGGTTGAGCAAAAAATACTTAGGCATTCGTCGAAGCATAGAACAAATGTCTTCTCAATATCATGTAAGAACAAAAATTCTTCTCCATCGACAAGCACCATTGAAAACATTTCCATCTCTACCTCTGGTAGAGTGGATTCAAGGGCTCTAAGTTGGAGGGTGGACTATTTTGTGCACTACTATCTTCCTTCAAATTTTCCACTACCCCTTGTGGAAATTTTCTACGAATGTTTTCACTCTCTTCTAATAAGTTGCGAGCTTCTGTTTGTAGTTCCTTTTTGTCATCTACAAAACCCCTAGTAACAAGATGGAGTAGGTCCATGGGTGTAGGTTCGGGCTCCTCATTGGCAAAAAATATTGTTGTTGCAACTTAGGATAGATATTCTCTTCCCATCTTCCTCTTCTTATTTAATTGCTTAATTAATGGCACTGTGCCATCTAACAAGTGCCCTGCGACCTCAGCAATAGCCATGAAACAGTTTAGGTGCTTTGCAAAGGCCTCATCTCCTTTATTGTTGGAGTTAGACATTTGCAAAAGCATGCAAACAACACAAGGAGGAAGAAGAAGCTTGGAGCACAACACACAATATTGAATGTATTACTAGAGAATGTACAAAGATAAGTAGCCCATTCAAGCAATAGGCATATATACAAGCGGAGGAAAAAAAACCTCCTAAAGAGGGAAAAAAGTGCCCCGGTGGTCCTAGTGTGTTCACACAATAGCAACCAGCCCAATCAGAGTCATAAAAAGCATGCAGATCTGGCAGTAGTGATCCCCCCTTGAGATAAAATAAACCAAGTAGCTAGGTACCAATCAAGCAGCGAAACATGCACTTAACTGCCTACCAATGCTTGACTCCTAGGCAATGCATAAACCTACTCATCTATGAGACAACAAACTGAATATCTGGCCAAGTAATGCATAAGTAAATCAAGCATTCAACAGCCTGCAAATAGATAACAACATCAAATGCATCTCCAACATCATGAAGACTCAGTTGTAAACCTGTTTATATAGGATTGGCAATAGTCTTCAAGGCCAAAAAACTGCAATAATGTGTCAATATATTTTGTTTGACACAAAGCCATTCCACCATCAATCTACATAAACTGAATGCCCAAATAGTGATGCAAATGCCCAAAATCAGACGTCTCAAATGAGGCATGCAAATCAGCCTTAAAATCAACAATATGCCTCTCATGAGGACCAGTGAGCAGCATGTCATCAACATAAATCACAATGATCAGAAGTACATCATTAGCACACTTAACATATAAGGTGCTTTCAATTGGACTGTTCTCAAAACCATGTGCAATCATATAGGCATGTATCTTTTCATACCAAGCACGTGGTGCTTGCTTTAAACCATATAATGCGTTCTTTAACCTGCACACCTAGTTTTCATGCCCTTTCTACACAAATGCATGGGGCTGAAAAACATACACTTCTTCATGCAAGTCACCATTCAAAAATGCTATTTTGATGTCCAACTGATGTACATTCCAATCATGATGAGTTGCAAGTGCACTGATGCTACGAATAGTAGTCATTGGGCAAGTAGGAGCAAAGGTTTCATATAAATCAATGCCTCTTTCGTGCGCATAACCCTTTGCAACAAGCCTAGCCTTATACCTGACAACTGTACCATCGGGTTTACGCTTCAGCTTGTATACCCACTTAGTGCCAATGGCCTTCTTGCGAGGAGGCCAGTCACATAAATACCAAGTACCATTCTTCATTATAGAATCATATTCAGATTGCATAAAAGCCATCCAATTTTCTGAATTTTGTGCTTCATCAAACGAAATAGGCTCAATCTCATCATAGAAACTAGATGCAGCCATAACATAGCAATCTGATGCAAAAGAGGCACTATGAGAGCCTGATCGAGTAGGATATGATAGAGTTGCATCTAATTTGTTGTCACGCAAAGCCTGCACTAGCCATTTTGGCATAGTTTTTGCCTGCTCAATATGAGCTCTCTCATCAACAAGTGCATCATGTAAATCTGCATCAGAAATGGAATGATCTACATCATCACATGAAACCTGCAAAGGTTGAGACGTTGCCTCATTAGGACCAACACTAGACTGTCCACCTGTAAAAAGAGGCAGCAAAGTATCATACATGTCTTTGGAGCTAACAGATGTCTCCTTAGTACGTGAAAGCAACATCATGGCTAACCAAAATGCATTTAATCTCTGGATGATACAGACGATAGCCTTTACTTTCAGAATAGTACCCAACAAAAATACATTTTACTGCTTTATCATCCAATTTTTTGCGATGTTGTTTAGGCACTAATGCATATGCCAAACAACCAAAAACACAAAGATGAGCAACAGATGGCTTGCGATCATGCCGAGCCTCATATAGAGTGATAGACTGCAACACTTTAGTGGGACACCTTTTAAGTACATATGCTGCACACATTAACCTCAAGCCAGAAACTATGTGGTAAAGCTTGACTCTTGACCATACACCTCGACATCTCCATGAGTGACCTATTCTTCCGTTCAACAACTCCATTCTGTTGAAGTGTATACGACACTATACACTGGCGTTTTATCCCACGTTCAACCAAAAATGCATAATAATCAAAAGACATATATTCCCACCCTTGATCAAAACGGAGGGTGCCCATTTTACATGCTCAGATTTTCAGCCAAAACCAAAAACTAGTTGAAGCACATGAACACTTTGGACTTTGCCTTCAATGGATATACCCATGCATGCTTGGAAAAATCATCAATGAAAGTCACGAAGTAAAGTTATTTCCAAAAGAAGATGTCTGCATAGGACCACAGACATCACTATGTATAGCCTGTAATTTCTGACTAGCCCGAATTGAACCATCTTTTGGAAATGAGGAACGCTGCATTTTGCCCAAAATACAACCTTCACAAACATGTTTTCCAGGTGCCTCAAGTTTGGGCAAAGAGAACACCATTTCAAATTTCTGCAGGTGTAGTAAACTAGCAAAATTCAAATGACCAAAGCATGCATGCCAAAGCTTTGCATCTGACATAGCCTGAGAATCATGTACTGCACATGCCAAATCATTTACAGATCTTTCATAGTCTATGAGGGTATATAGCCCACGACATAAAATGCTAGAAGCAATAATGATGTCGCCATTTGATAGATCATGAACTGTACACCTATCATCAACAAATTTCACAACCAAGCCGATCTTGGCTAAAGATGAAACTGATAACAGATTGTTTTTGATCCGTGGCACAAATAAAGCATCTGACAAAGTGAAAGAACTACCATCAGTAGTAGTCAAAATGATCTTACCAACTCCCATGACAGGATAAGAGGAGTTGTTGACACATGTGATAGTATTCCCTATAGGGACATGCTCGAGTGAAGTGAAGAAACTACGTTGTGAGGTGATATGTTTCGTCGCCCCACTATCAATGTAACAAACATCCCAGTTTAGGAGAGTTCTTTATGATATGATCATTTCCTTTACAGTACTTGTAAAACAATTTTTGCTTTTCTAATTTCTTCTCATCTTTTTCTTCCTTCTTCGAATGTGCACAATTAGCAGATTTCTGCTTACTAGTTGAAGAGCTCGATTTTCCTTTGCCCTTTTGACTAGCCAGGAAAGTTTGATCTGCAACACGCATAATGGACCTGTTCTGCCTCAACTGATCTTCATGCAGCAAAATAGAGACTAACTCCTCAAATGATAAGGCATTTGGATTGGCTTTCATCATCAACCGAAGAGAAGAAGCAAAACTCTAATACGAATCAGGAGGACCATTTAGAACGGTTTGCAGAAGTGAGCTATCTGGTATAACTTCATCAACAGAAATCAACTATTCCTTCAAGTCTTTGATCTTTGTTGGAAAACCATCCATAGAATCAGTTTCATTCATGTGCTCACTCTCCAAGTGTTTTCGGAGGTAAGCAACCCGAGCCTCATTCCTAGCTTGGTACAATGTGGTAAGTATATCCCAAGCATCCTTTGCTATTCGGCAAGAGCAAATGTGAGGAATAATGGCACGTTTGATAGACAAAGCTATCAATGCATGTGCCTCGGCATCTCTGCCATCCCAACAAACTTGTTTGTAGTAGGTGCAACAAAAACCATAGCATGAACAAGAATATGCAGAATATCATCATCTTTGACACATTCTACATCAGCTTCACTACCTACAATTGTAACAGTTACAGGTGTGATAGGATGTTTTTCAACACATTGCACAATGTTCCACAGTCCTTTTGCAACCAATACATGTCGCATCATATAAGTCCATAATGAGCTCAGATCATAATTTTGAGACTGCAACTAGAGAGGTGTAGATGATGGCCTAGATGAAGCGACGACCTGCTCTGATACCAATTGTTGGAGTTAGACATCTACCAAACACTAACCTTGGCACCATACAAATAATCATGCCACTTCTTTAAAGCATGGACAATAGCATACAACTCCCTCTCATAGATGGGGTAATTTCTTTGAGCTAGTTCTAATTTCTTACTTTCAAATGCTATTGGTTGACCATCCTAAATTAGAATTGTTCTATAACATAATCACTCAGGTGGTCTCAACCATGAAGGGTTGGCTGGGATCTATTATTTGTAACAATGGATTTGTAGCTAATGCTACCTTTAGTCTTTCCATACTTCTTCTTTGTTCCTCTTCCCATTGAAAGGCTTTCCCTTTCCCTTTAAATTCGCCTAACATCGGGACAACTATCTTGGCATAGTTCTTGATGAATCGTTGATAGAATCGGACAAACCTAGGAAGAGTTATAGTTCTTCTAGGTTTCTAGTGTGAGACCATTCCATAATAGCTCGCACCTTTTTAGTGTCAGGAGGAAGGAGATACGGAAGAGAGCTCACATACACACTCTCACTCTCAAGGAGAAGCACACACACAGATTGAGGCAAGGAAGAATGATCTTCTTCTTCTTCTTCTATTACATAAAAGGAATGTACAAGAATGACCTAAAAACAAGAATACAACAAGTGCAATATATAAAGATCAGTACATAAGGAAAAACCTAATATCCGAGAATGAGTGAGCTGGCAAGAAACAAATGTGCCATCACTCTCGGTAGATAAATCTAATAAAGCTCAATGAAGTATCCCTGACATATATCGGTATGACCACTACATGTCAGAGAAACGAAAAACTGGTACGTGTCATCCTGGATCATCACATGTTGAGCTTGATATCTCAACACTCCCCCTCAAGCTCACCTGTAATCCAAGCATCTCTTGAAACTTCTTCAACTTCTCAGCTCCAAGTGCTTTGGTGAAAATATCAACAACCTGCTCATCTGTTCTCACATAAACAAGATCAATATCACCTTCTAATACCTTCTCTCTGATGAACTGATAATGTACCTCGATATGCTTTGTTCTAGCATGGAAAACAGGGTTCCGTGCTAACTGTATGCTGCTAAGATTATCACAATAGATAGTGATAGGCTTTTGCACTTCCACACCTAAATCTGCAAGTAACATCTCTAGCCATGATGCCTCACATGCTGCCATTGAAGCACCTCTATACTTAGCCTCTATACTCGACAAAGCAACAGTGGGTTGCTTCTTATCGGTGTATCCATGAACCTGCAACTCCACACCAGCTTCATAAAACAATGCATAATCCAAAGTAGCACTCACATAATGTAGAGTGCGCCTCAGAGCATCCAAATGTGGCTTCCTGGGAACCTGCATAAACTGACTTTCAAGTCCGACAGTATAACTTAGATCAGGCCTTGTAATTGTGAGATATATAAGACTTCCCACAATTTTCCTGTACATAGTAGCATTTTCCAATGCTTCACCTGATGTAGTATCCAATTTCAAATTCTGATCTAATGGCATAGAAATTGACTTACAATCAGCCATACCATACTTTTGCAGCATATTCAAGGCATATTGCCTTTGTGACATCCATATACCTGTTTCTGTATGTATAAACTCAATGCCCAAGAAATAGCGCAGCACACCAAGATCTTTCATGTCGAATTCCTGCATAAGAAGTTTCTTTACCTCTTTGATGCTTTCTTCATTATCACCACCTACAATCAGGTCATCAACATAAATAGCCACAATAATGATGCCATCGTCAGCCTTCCTTGCATATAGTGAGTGATCTGCATCACACATAGAGAACCCAATGCTGGTTAAGTAATCAGCAATCCTTGCATGCCATGCACGAGGGGCTTGCTTCAGCCCATACAAAGCCTTTTGCGACCTGCAAACATATTCTGGATGCTTTGAATCTTCATATCCTTGTGGCTGGTCCATATATACTTCTTCCTGTAACTCACCATGTAGGAAAGCATTCTTCACATCCATCTGATGCAAAGTCCATCCTTTTGCTGTAGCTAATGCAACAAGTGTTCTGACAGTAGACATTTTAGCTACAGGGTTGAATGTTTCCTCATAACCAATGCCATTAGTCTGTGCATAACCTTTAGCTACCAATCGTGCTTTATACCTGCTTATGCTACCATCAACATTATGCTTTACCTTGTAAACCCATTTGCAGCCTATGGATTTCTTTCCTTGTGGCAATGGAACCAGCTCCCATGTATCATTTCCATAAAGTGGAGCCATCTCCTCATCCATAGCTTTTTCCCAATCTGCATTACCAATTGCATCTTCAAAACAAGAAGGTTCAGCATCTTGTATTACCTTTGTCATGAAGGCACAACGGTGAGCCATGTAATTATCATATGTCAATCGTTGCACTGAATTACGCATCCTCCCAGATCTTCTTGGTCCTGGGTCACTTCTTCTTGTATCATCTGCATGTGCCCTTCTTACTCCTCGAGTCTTCATAGAGGGCAATCCAAGTTCCTCATCAATACTCTTTTCTGAACCACTTGAATCTCCATCAACATCTTCAAAACCTACACCTGTTTTACTACCAGCAGAAAGCTTTTCTTTATCTTTCTTGGATGTATTTGATGAATTTGCTGGACTGAAATTTCCACGCAATCTTCCACTCCATGGATTTGAGTTGGAACTATTGCTTGGTGATGCATCCGGTCCACCCAAAACTTGAGATTCTGCACTAGATTTTTCAGCATTTTCTTTGTCATTTGGTTCAAGATTCAGTCCTTCGTTGGCATCTGCATAGAAGCTTGACATTTCATCAAATACCACATCTCTGCTCACCTTCACCTGTCGTGTGAGTGGGTTATAACATTTGTACCCCTTTTGCTCAAGGGAATATCCAATGAAGACACATTTTTCTGCTTTCGGATCAAGCTTCATCCTCAACTCATCTGGAACATGTACATATGCAATACAACCAAAAACTTTCAGATGTGATAAGTTTGGCTTTTTACCTGTAAACTTCTCTTCAGGTGTAACCAATAGCAGTTGGAGTTCTGTTCATGATGTATACGACAGTATGCACAACTTCTGCCCAATAACAATGAGGCATATTCTTCTCAGCCATCAAGGCTCTTGCTATTTCTGCAATATGTCTATTTTTGCGTTCAGCAACACCATTCTGTTGTGGTGTGTACCTACATGAAAACTGACGCCGAATTCCATGATTTTTTAGAAAACTGCTGAACTCATTTGACATGTATTCACCTCCTCCATCAGATCTTAATGTTTGAATGTACTTCCCTGTCTGCTTTTCCACCATAGCTTTAAAATTCTGGAAGTGAGTGAACACCTCGCTCTTCTCTTTCATGAAATATACCCATACTTTGCGTGTATGATCATCAATGAAGGTAACATAAAACCTGCAACCGCCCATCGATGTGGTCTTTGCTGGACCCCAAACATCTGTATGTACTACTTCTAGTACATTCTCACTAACATGCTTGTCATGTGGAAATGATGCTCTTGACTGTTTACCAAATTGACATGCTGCACATACCTTTTGCATTTCTGCAACTTTGAAATTTGGTAGTCCATGGACAATCTCCTTTGACTGCATCATTTTCAGCCTTTGCAAGTTTGCATGTCCAATCCGTTTGTGCCATATCTCTATATCTGCAATAACTCCTGCACCTTTTGCAAACATGGCTGCATTCATTTCAGGAATCTTCACATTTAAGGTGAACATCCTACCCACTTTGTTTCCTTTGGCAACCAATCGTCCATCCTGCTTGTACTCTTCTACATATAATCCATCAGCATTGAACCTGACTTGTAATCCCTAGTCAACCATTTGTCCAACAGAAACCAGGTTCTTTGTTATATTTGGAACATGCAACACATCAGCAAGATGTTTTACCTTCCCGTCCTCCATAGACAATGCTATGTTTCCTGTATGCTCAATAGGATGCGATGTATCATCACCTGTTTCAACATATCCAGGAACTAGCATTTTCTGCAAACTACTAAACCATTATGCATGATTGGTCATGTGATTTGAAGCACCTGAATCAACATACCAGAAATTATCATTCGATTTTGAAACAGCAGCAGACATCGTATTCATCATGTGATGTTGAACCATAAACAGCTTCTCAGAATCATATGCACTTGTGGATGCATAGTTGTTTTGCTGCCTTCTGTTATTTTGATTCTTTAACCTGCAATCACATTCAAAGTGTCCAGGTTTACCACAATTCCAACATCCTTTACTATCATTACCTGAATCATTTCTTTGGAAATTTTTGCAACCTCTTTGGCTCCCCCTGCCTCGAAAATGTCCTCTTCCTCTTGCATGATTCTGTTGTTGACCTTGGTCTTGGTTACTGTTTCCTCTTCCACTTCCAAAACCTCTACCTCTGCCTCTTCCTTTGCCAGAGTAGAATACCTGCTCAGAACTGGGCTTTCCTTGGGAGTTTGAGTCCTCACCAAGATTCTTTTCTTCAATAATCAGCATAGATACAAATCAGCAAAATTCGGAATATTTTCCCTGGTCTGTATGGAAGTTCTGAACTGCTTATATGCAGCTTATAAACCACGAAGGCACACTTCCACCTTATCATCATCATCTACATTCATGCCAATAGATGCAAGTGACTCACATATGCCTTTGATTTTAAGAGTGTAGTCACTTACCGACATGCTCTTCTTTTCCAATGTATGCAGCTCGTTCTTGAGTTGCAATTTCCGTGCCTTTGTATTAGTCTCATACAAAGTGACCAAGCTGTTCCAAGCCTCTTTTGGAGTCTTGGCATCCTGTATGTGTCCTTTCATGCTATCCTGTATGCTAACAGATAGCCAATACATTACCTTTCGTGCTCCTTGATTCCATTCCTCATATGCTCTTAACTGATCTGCAGTCCGATTCCTTTCTGGTAACTGCGGAGCATTTTCATTCTCTCCTTCGATGTACTTCTAGTAGCCTTTTCCCATCAGGTAATTTGTCATTCTGAATCTCTAAGCATGGAAGTTGTTCTTGTCCAGCTTATCGCTCATAAGCTGACTCATTCCATCTGCGTTTGCCATTTCTGCAACAATTCACAAACACTGCAAAACACTACAAGTAGCACTTCTGCTTGAACACTATCGCACTATGATGTGACAGTTCGATCTCAGAAAAACACAATTTTCGTGTATCAACAGTACACGGAATCACTTGAAATTCTGGATCTGGAATATATGAGTGTCGCCGAACACAACGCAAGTTACAGTTTCTGAAACTGACCTGGTTTTTCTATGGGCCCCACCTTGCGGGCTCGAGACGGAGGTCGAGATGGCTCCGAAACTTCGATCTGACAAAAACAAGTGACCCTAAAGGGATAACTCTCGAAAATATTTTGAGGTCTTCTACCTTCACGGCGATTTTCGTAGCAAACAGAGGCCGTTTGTGAAATCTCTTTTTCTCCACGCCTTGCCGCGTAGTCTTCACCATCGCCTTCTCCACGAGCTCTCTACAGCCACGCTGGCTCTGATACCATGTCACGAGGAAGGAGATAAGGAAGAGAGCTCACATACACACTCTCACTCTCAAGGAGAAGCACACACACAGATTGAGGCAAGGAAGAATGATCTTCTTCTTCTTCTTCTATTATGAAAAAGGAATGTACAAGAATGACCTAAAAACAAGAATACAACAAGTGCAATATATAAAGATCAGTACATAAGGAAAAACCTAATATCCGCGAATGAGTGAGCTGGCAAGAAACAAATGTGCCATCACTCCCGGTAGATAAATCTAATAAAGCTCAATGAAGTATCCCTGACATATATCGGTATGACCACTATACATGTCAGAGAAACGAAAAACTGGTACGTGTCATCCTGGATCATCACATGTTGAGCTTGATATCCCAACATTTAGGGTCCATCTAAATTCCATGTTTGGAGATGATATGGCCAAGATATTAAACTTCTTGTTGAAAAAATTCACATTTTTCTCTTTACCCAAAAGGGAATTTCCTTGTAACACTTAGAAAATTGATTGTAAGTGGTCCAAATTCTCATCTTTGGACTTATTATAGATGACTAGATCATCTAGAAATTCAACTACAAACCTTCCTCAGTAAGGCCTCAAAACTCTATTCATGAGAGTCATGAATGTGGCTGGAGCATTAGTGAGACCAAATGGCATCACTAAAAACTCCCAATGTTCGTACCTAGTCCTAAAATCAGTCCTAGGTACATCTTCTGCCTTTATGCATACCTAATGATAACCAAATCTCATATCAAGCTTAGTGAAATACTTAGCTTCCTGTAACTGGTCAAATAGATCATCCAATCTAGGAATTGGAAATCTATTCTCAATCGTGACTTTATTCAATGTTCTATAGTCAATGCAAAGTCGCATAGAGTCATCTTTTTTATGTATTAAGAGCATTGGTGATGCCCATGCAAAATTACTAGGCCTAATGAATTCTTTGTCTAAGTAATGCCGTATTTGAATTTCTACTTCCTCATGTTCTACTAAACTAAGTCTATAATGAGGCTTACAAATGGGTTTAGTATTAGCAACTACATCTATGGCATGATCAATGTCTCCCTTAGGAGGTGAGGAGGCAATCCTTTAGGTAAATCAACAAGAAATACATCTTTATATTCAAACAAGATGTTTAAAACTTTCAACTACTCTATCAAGCAAGAAAGAATAATAGAAAGAGTTGTCCTTGGTTACATTATACTAAAAAAGGTACATCTAAAATGTCCAAGTCATCAACAAGCTGATGACCATCTAATATAATGTCTTGCACATCATGTGAATCAAATAAAGTGTCTAATTGCATGCATGAAATAAGAGGTGTACTAGGTACATTTCTTTCACCCTAAATACAAAATTTACTTGCTTCTTTAACAAATTCAATAGTATTGTTCTGATAACTGATAACTGCATTTAATTGTTTCTCTTAAACCCCATAACCATTCTCTTCCCAAAACTAGGTCTATCCTATCCATATTCATGGAAATCCAAGTGATCCACATATCCTTGCATCTTTATTTTCAAATTGGATACCATACTATCCCATACTCTTTATCATTCCCTTGCATCATAGATACAACATATTTATGTGCACTGAACTATTGAGGAAGCTTGAGCTTTTTGACAAGAGCATAACTTATGAAATTATGATTTGTAGAATCATCAAGCATGATCCGCACTATAGTCTCGTTAACATGACCATGGAGTTTAACCAAATCATGGGGCCCAAACTACTGCGACCACATAGACTGATTTAAACAACACGTATGCTCGACATCCTCATGCATAACTTCAACTTCTTTGTAGCTAGAGTTGCCACAAATAGGAAGTGTTTGTAATAGGTGGACTACTTTTTTTCCTTTTCCTATGGCCGTATTGGTCCCTAGTCCTTGTTTCCTTTCTTCCCCCTTACGTACTAGGTAGTTCCACTGAGAGTGCTTACGAGATAAACACCTAAAGCATAAGTTATCCTTCTTGGTCTTTTCAAACTAATCTATGGAAATTCTAGGCCTTCTTGGTTTCTTAACTATGAATTTCTTCTTTCTTGGGACTACCCATTTCTTAAACTTAGTCATTTGCATGGGTCTCAAAGTTTGTTCTATGTCCATAGCAACACGCCTATTATCCTCATAGAATTGGGCATATTTGATAGCATCTTCCAAAGTTTTAGGAGCATTATGGCGAACTTCAAGTTTTATGACTTTATCAAGCCCTCTTTTACGGGAAACTTTAGCACCCGGGAAACTTTAGCGCCCTCTTACAAACCCACGTACCTTTTGAAAATCATCTACACCCTTTAGCTTAAGTATAATCTTATGATAATGTGAAAGGTATATAGCTAATGGTCTTCCTCTGTGCATTATTCTATCCCACTCATCCCAACTACGTTATTCCTCATTCTCAAGAAAAAACTCTTTTAGAAAAAGAGCTTCAAACTAAGACCAATCTAGGGGAATAATAGCTTTTTCCTCTTTTGGACTCATCCACCACTTGTGTGCACATGGTCCAAGTGATAAACTTGCTTCCAGCACGTGATACTCAGGTGGGGTTCCTTTAAGCTAATGCAAATCAATCCACTTTTGGAGAAAAATGTACACTCCATCCTTGTTTCGGTCTTTATCATCCCCCATGAAAGCAGGTGGCTTGAGGTCTTTAAGCATAGGAAGTATGGCCCCCCATTTAAACTTTTGTTGTTGTCCCAAAGTCACTACAGGACAAAATAGGGATTCGTTGGTTGTCCACATTGTGATACAATCTTGGGACATAAAAGTGAGCTCCAAAGACTGGGCTTGTTGCAAAGGGTTATGCAAAGGAAAGAGGCATTGATTTTCATGAGACCTTTCTACCTACATGCCATATGACTACTGTCAAAGCATCTGTGCACTTGCACCCCATCATGATTGGAATGTACATCAGTTGACATTAAAACTGCATTTTTGAATGGTGACTTGCATGAAGAAGTGTATGTTTTTCAGCCCTGTGGCTTTGTGCAAAAAGGGCATGAAAACCAGGTGTGTAGGTTAAAGAAGGAATTATATGGTTCAAAGCAAGCACCACATGCTTAGTATGAGAAGATACATGCCTATCTGATTGGACATGGTTTTGAGAACAGTCCAATTGAGAGCACCTTATATGTTAAGCGTGCTAATGATGTGGTTCTGATCATTGTTGTCTATGTTGATGACATGCTGGTCAGTGGTCCTATTAAGAAGCATATTGCTGATTTTAAGGACGATTTGCATGCCTCATTTGAGATGTCTGATTTGGGGCATTTGCATCACTATTTGGGGATTCAGTTTATGCAAGTTGATGGTGGGATGGTTTTGTGTCAAACGAAATATATTGACACATTATTGCAGCGTTTTGGCCTTGACGACTGTAGGCCTATTGCCACTCCTATGGAGATAGGTTTACAATTGAGTCTTCATGATGCTGGAGATGCATTCGATGCTGTCCTCTATCAACAAGATGTTGGATGCCTAATTTGCTTTTGCATTACTCGATGAGATATTCAGTTTGCTATCCCACAGATGAGCACATCTATGCATTTCCCAGGTATCAAGCATTGGTAGGAGGTTAAGCTCATTTTTCACTACTTGAGTGGTACTCAACCACTTGGGTTGTTTTATCCCAAAGGGGATCACTACTACCAAATTTGCATGCTTATTCTGACTCTAATTAGGCTGGTTGCTATGACACTCCTGTGTCCACTAATGGCTTTTGCTTCATTCTTGGTAGCTCATGTATATCTTGGTTGAGCAAGAAGCAGCCTACTGTGGCCACTTCCAGTTGTGAGGCTGAGTATAGGGTAGCTTTCACAACAACTATTGAGTGTGTGTCGCTCAAATGCCTTATGGCTGATTTGGGTGTTGGTCAGTCTTCTGCCACCACCATCTTCACTGATAGTTAGAGCGCATTGGTAGTTGCGAGGAACCCTGTGTTCCATGCGCACACTAAGCACATTGAGGTGCATTATCATTATATCAAGGAGAGGTTCTCTGCGAGGGAGATCAACTTGGCATATGTGCCCACGCAGGAGAACATTGCAGACCTTTTCACGAAGGCTCTGCCTAGGGAGAAGTTTGAAGCTTTCTACAAAGCTTTGGGCTTACTTCATTTTGTGGAGTTATTTCCACATAGCTTGGCACTTCCTTATACATGAGTGCCAGCTCCTTGTTCACCGCATCACTCCCAGGGGGAATTTGTTGATATATTTAGGTAGTGATGTGTGTGAACACACTAGGACCATCGAGACACTTTTTTCCCTCTTTAGGAGGTTTTTTCCCCAGCTTGTATATACACCTATTGCCCTAATGGGCTACTTATCTTTGTACATTCTAGTGGTAATACATTTAGTATTGTGTGTTGTGCTCCAAGCTGCTTCTTCTTCCTTGTGTTGTTCATGTGCTTCCACAGACATCTAACTCCAACAATTTCAAAGTGGTAAACATAGACTTTTGACATTCCAAAAGTTTTGAAATTACCATAGCAAATAAGAAGGTATATACAATATCTAACATGTACTATTTGTCCTAGTTTTTACAAGTTTCTTGAAAGTGCAAAAACCATGAGATACAATGACTAGGACCTAAAACATGACATTATCAGGTTGCAAAAGAACTATGACAATGAGAGTTTGATTCCATCTTTGCTCCAATCTACAGGGAGTTTCATTTTGTATTCCAATCTTCTTCCCATCTATAATCAATTTGCAAGAAATTGAAGTTATAAAGCTAAAATAAGCAATAGTGAAAAGATTACGTTAACAAAAGCACAAAACATTTCTCATCTTATGTCCTTGTATTTTGAATTTGGATTGAGTTACTCCCTCGAACCCCATAATCACCAAGTGTTCTCTCAGACTAACCAAGGTCCAATGATGATTCACTAAAATAGTTTCTGTTTCATTGTTGGGAAATTTAAGATTTATTTCAAATGAATGTAAAGATACATCTAAACTTTGAAATGGCATCCATTTTCCAAGTTTGCACATCCAACGATCATAGTAGAATCTATTGTACAATGAAGTACGTTGTTTCAAATATCAAGATCCTATACCTATTCCACCTATTTTACAAAGATATTTATCACCTTTTGTAATTCCTTCTATCAGACCCCAATTTTCACCAAGAATACTTTTGGCTTGCTCATATGTGATATCTTTACACATGAGCATGGTAGAAATCTCTTGGAATGAGAATCCTTGGAATAAATATAAAAAACAATGGATGGGAAAAGACCAGTGCCAACCTACAAATCTAGACACTTTTGTGAATTTCAAAGAGTTATGTATATCCATTACCATCTTGTGCTTCAAAGATAATGCAGACCATATATAAGGTTTTGGCCACTCCAAGCTAAGAAGAGAATGTACATCAATTCTCTCTAACCTTCCAAAACCATTCATTGTAGAGGGTACATCATATCTATGTGTGTAAGAGATAACTCCATCATGGTAAAGTTGAGCAGAAGATGTTTTTGGAAAGACTAGTGCACCAACATCTGCATGCAATGCGTGCAAAGTACCTTTAAGACTATGAAGTGGTTGCTCTTTTGCCAAAGTACAAGGAAATATATCTGAAATAAACAAAAGCATATCTAAATAGTTTAGAAATATATTCAACACTATAAAACATACAATATTGTAGAGTAATACTTACAATTCATAGGATATCTCATTTTAATAGAGTTTTTGAGTTTCATAGTCTCCATTGTAAAAATATGTTGTCAATAGCAACCATCCCATTGTCTTTGTGCTTCTTGAAGTCAAGTAACGTTCCCTTCCAATGAAGATCCAAGTTTCCACGATCTCTAATACGATGAGGCCCAACTCTAAAGGGTTGCATGTACACCCATGCACCTTTAGAGTACTCAAGTGATAGCCATTGTCGATCTATAGCTTTGATATTGTGACATATTAATGTGAGGGCTTCATCTTTTGGTCACCTAGAAGCTTTAGGTGCTTCCATTGAAGCTGAAGGTCTTGAATCTACAATAGTAGTTCGAGATAGGAGATGCAGGTAGGTTGGAATGTAGAAACAAGAGCTTCAATGGTGTGCTATAGAGAGAAAGTAGTGGAAAAAGATGACTTTTTGGGACTTGGGTATGAAAATGTGAGGCTTAGGAGGGAAGTAACTCTTATCTGAGTATTTTTGAAAAAGGTCAGTTTTTTCACCTCAAAACATGCATGGATTTTGAATTTGGGGTCAAAAAGAGTAACTTTTGACCCTAAAAAGTAATGGGGGGTCCATTGTCAAGTGTTATGATGAATTTTTTAACTTTTTAGAAATTTTGAATTTTTGGACCCAACTAAGTTATGAGATTCCTTCTCTCTCTAGAGGCAACTCATTAAATAAGGGAGAAATCTGTCCCCTATCCTCCCTTCAGCCTAGTATTTTATAGGCCATAGATTGCGGCCACCACCCTCTTCTGATTGGTCCATCACTAATCGCTCCTTAATCTAAAAGGGTCATGTAGGGTTCATTTTTTCCCCTAATGGTAGGCATCTCCTCATCCATAGCTTTCTCCCAATGTGCATTTCCAATTACATCAAAATCAGAAGATTTAGAATCTTGTATTACTTTGGTCATGTAGGCACAATGACGAGCCATGTAACTATTATATGTTAATCATTGCACTAAGTTCCACATCCTGCCAGATCTTCTTAGTCTTGGGTCACTTCTCCTTGTATCATCTGCATGTGCCTTTCTTACTCCTAGAGTCTTTATAGAAGGCAATCCAAGTTCCTCATCAAGGCTCTTTTCTGAACCACTTGAATCTGCATCAGTGTCTTCAAAACTTGTAGATGTTTTAGTACCCGCAAAAAGTTTTCTTTACCTTTCTTGGATGTAGTCGATGAATTTTCTGGACTAAAATTTCCACACAATCTTCCACTCCATGGATTTGAGTTGGAGCTACTGCTTGGTGACACATCAGGTCCACTCAAAACTTGAGATTTTGCACTTGAATTTTCATAATTTCCTTTGTCATTTGAGTCAAGATTAAGACCTTCTTTGAAATCTGCATAGAAGCTTGAAATTTCATCAAAGACCACACCTCTACTTAATTTCATCTATCGTATGAGTGTGTTATAACATTTATATCCCTTTTGCTCAAAGGAGTACCCACAAATATACATTTTTTTGCTTTTGGATCAAGCTTCATCCTCAACTCACCTGGAACATGTACATATGCAATACAACCAAATACTTTCATATGTGATAGGTTTGGCTTTTTACCTATAAACTTCTCTTTGGTTGTTACTTGATGTATAATAGCAATTGGAGTTCTATTCATGATGTATACAGTAGTGTGCATAAGTTTTGCCCAATAATGATGAGGCATATTCTTCTCAGCCATCAAGGCTCTTTCTATTTTTGCATTCAACAACACCATTCTATTTGTGGTGTGTACCTACAGGAAAACTTCATCGAATTCCATGAACTTTTAGAAAGCTACTGAACTCATTTGGGATGTATTCACCTCCTCCATTAAATCTTAATGTCTAAAAAATAAACTTCCCTATCTACTCTTCCACCATAGCCTTAAATTTTTGAAAGTGAGTAAACACCTCACTCTTCTCTTTCATAAAGTATACCCACACTTGTTGTGTATGTTCATCAATGAAAGTGACATAAAACTTGTAACCACCCATATACGTGGTCTTTGTAGGACCCCAAACATCTATGTGTACTATTTCTAACACATTATCATTAACATGATTGTCACATGAAAATGATGCCTTGAATTGGCATGCTTCACATATCTTTTGCATCTCTACAACCTTGAAATGTGGTAGTCCATTGACAAGCTCCTTTGGATGCATCAATTTCAACCTCTACAAATATTCATGTTCAATTCACATGTACCTTTTGCAAACATGGTTGGATTCATTTTAGGAATTTTCACATTCAAGGTGAACATCCTACCAACTTTGTTCCCTTTGGTGACCAACCTCCCATTCTATTTGTACTCTTCGACATATAAAACATCAACATTGAATCTGACTTGTAATCCTTGGTCAACCATTTCTCCAACAAAAACTAAAATTTTTGTTATATTTAGAGCATGGAGCACATCAACAAGCTGTTTTACCTTCTCATCCTCCATAGATAGTGCTATGTCTCTTGTATGCTCGATAGGATGTGATGTGTCATCACCTGTTTCAACAAATCCAAGAATTGGAAACTTTTACAAACTACTAAACCATTATGCATGACTTGTCATGTGATTTAAAGCACCTGAAATCACATACTAGACATTATCATTTGATTTTGAAACATCAACAGACATCATATTCATCATGTGGTGTTGGACCATGAACAACTTCTCTGAATCATCTCCACTTGTTGATGTATAATTGTTTGTTGCCTTCTATTATTTGATTCTTCAACCTACAATCACATTCAAAGCGACCATGTTTACCACAATTCAACATCCTTTACTGTCATTACTTGAATCATTTCTTTGGAAAATTCTACAGCCTCTTTGGCTCCTCCTACCTCGAAGTTGTCCTCTACCTCTGTTGCTCTAGCACAATGGTGAGAACCACGTTAAGAAGCGTCACCTCCTTAATGTCAATCCGTGGGAGAGGTAGGAGTGATATGAAGATCGTGAACGTGAGATGATGTGAGAGTGAAGGTGAGAAGCACAAAGATGCACACACACATACACACACACAATGAAGAGACAAGCAAGACACAATGGAAGGTGGGAAATTAGTTCTATTACTCAAGATCACTATTACAAGCTCAAAACAACTCTAATCTCAAACACGCTAACCCCAAAAATGAGCTCTCTAGCTCTTTTTATAGTTTCTAGCCTAGTTTTGACCGGTTTCACATCTAGTGACCGGCCTAGTTAAAAAATAGGTCCTAAATGCTATTTGGAAGGGTAAACGGTATCTAAAAATAACGAAAATTGGTACGTGCATTCTACCTAAGCTCCTCAAGCTCGAGGACTCCTCGGCTTGCACAAAATGGAGCTATGAATTACAAAATGGGGTTTTGTCTATATTACATATGTTACAAGAGTGATGAAAATCACTGTTGAATATTTGAAGAAGTAATAAAAACATAATTGTTTGAAAAAATAGTCCGACTGGCTCCCTGCTCCGTCTTTACATGCTTCCACGTCGTCTGTGCCTCTGGCTGCTTCCAACACCCCCCTCCCTCTCGCTTCTGTCGTCCCTGACAGAACCTTGTTGTGAGGTCTACCGGATATAGTTCTGTAGGAGGTCTTGAGCGAGGGTGTGCTCTGAGATATGAATGCCTCGGGCCAGATCAGCCTCGAGTTTCTCCCAGTCAATAGGTTGCGGCTCGTCTGGTGGTGGGAGCTGATAATGTGTGGAGTACACCATTCGTTCACAGGCGAATAATTGCAATAAATGTGTGGGCCTGCTTATAAATACCTCTGAATGGTACTCCCAAAAGCCGGTGGTGAACATTTCTTCGAATGTCTGCTTGTAGCATGCCGGCAGGTATTTGATTCTGCAGTGCCAGGCATAACACACCCGTAGCGATGGCGTTGTGCTCATATCATAGACTAAATCAAAGTTGCCATGCTCAAAGCCCGGGGTGTTTGCATGGGGGGCCTTGACGCGTCGGAAGACTTTAAAGATCATCTGCATCATGTCAAAGATTTTGACAGTCATGTGCGCGACAATATCATCCATATGCTTTAATCGAGGGAGCCAGTGGCGGATCGTCGCCATCATGTAGCCTACTGTGGGTAACTCGATTGGTGGCTTGAAATAGGGATAGTTCAACCAGTCTTGGCACTGCTTATTGTTTTGTACTTTAATAGCGAATGCAGTCCAAGAGCGGCGTCGTGGTACTGGTCCCCAGCACGGGTTAAATTTTAAGTGCAGCGGCGCTTTCACCCATGTGCTCATCATCTCTGGATAGCTTTGCAATAAATCTTTGCGCCAGTCGGGTTGATGGATTTCACCTCTCTGCGCACTTGGTGGCAAGTCCTCCGGCTCGAATTGAGTGGCATGCGTTGGTTTCATGCCTGTTTCTTTCTCTATGGCTAACTGGTATTCGGCCATTAACATGAAGTACGGTTTATATTGGAGCTCATGCCCAGATATGTATCGTCGCGGGGCCAAATGAGCAAAGAATGGTGACTGTAAAATTCTCTCTTCAATCATGGCCATGGCATGTAACTGTGCCTCTACTCTGGCCGAATGTGTCGTTCCGAGTTCTTCAACTGTCTTCATCCACGCGGGGGTAGGTAATTCATAGGTCATCTGGCCTTCGACCGTGACACGTCCGCCTGGGATGGGTATCGGCTCGTATGCCTCTTCAAATGTCTCCTCCACCGGGATAGTGACGGTTTCTTCCTCAGCTGGTAGCTCAGGTGGGGAGTCTGGCCTTGGAGGTGCTTCATAGACTGCAATTCTAGATTCAAGATTTGTTACCTGAGCCCGGAGTGCGTTGAGTTCCTCTAAAATTTCAGGGGCAGGGTCCACGGGTGCTGGTAATTCTGCTGCTACTTGTACTTGCTGTGTTGCCGGTTCTCTGAGCTGGAGTAGCTTGTGATCTTCCTTTAACTTTTGATGCTCTTCGTTCATACGATCATAGTCCTCGAGCAATCGCACATGATCATCTAGCAACATCCGCATCGATTCGGATGGGATTGCTTGGAATCTGCTAGGACTTAAGGGTTGTTCTGGATGGTCCAATGCCGCTTCCAGATTCTCTCTATTCTGCTCTTGGAGTCTCTGGTTCTCCTCTTTTGCTGCGGCTAAGTGTCTTCTTAGTAAGCCCATATTTCTAGTGAGCGTTGCATTGCGGACGGTCTGGGCTCGAAGCATGTTGTCCAGATCAGCAGTGGCTTCTTTTGTTTTCTCCTCACTTTCTAGTTCTAATTTGTGACAGGCCTCTCGTAAATCTTGGTATCGGCTGTTCAGTGAGGCATTCTCCATTGATAATGAATTAAGCTGCGTTTGTAGTTCGTTCGTCGTTCTCTGCAGCTGTTGATAGTTGTTGCCCAGAGATGCAAACTCATCGCGGACTTGTGTCATGCATGTGAACATGTGTTGAAATGCAGTGTCTATGGTGGGCGATAATAGTAATGAAGTGTTAAGTGAGGATGCAGTGGAAGTAGATGCAGCGGGGATGGGGAATGGGGTTGGGAAGGTGGATGCAGTGGTGATTGTGGAAAATTGTGACGTGCCTAAATATGATGGTGCTGTGAGTGGAGTGGGTGCTGGTGAGGTGGATGGTGATATGTCCATGTCATTGGACGTGTCAAGTGCGGTGACTGTGAAAAGTGGTGTGTATGTGGGTGGTTGTGCAGGTGTGAAGACGGGATTTACAAATGTAGAGTAATTTACAGGGGGGATGGCTGGAGTAGCTTGGTGGAAAGGGGATATAGGGGTTATGGTGGGTTGGGGAGGTGAAACGGGTGAGAAGGTGAGTGGGGTTAGAAAAGGGAAAGGGTGTCTTAAAGGTGGGGGAAAGGAGGGGAAGGATGAAGGGGTGAAGGGGTTAACATGTAGTTGCGGAGGGTTGGGTGTGGGCATGGTGGTATGAATGGGCAGGGCAAAGGGTGTGGCTATGTTGCCTTGTATTGGTGTGGATGTGGGGGGAGCAGGTGGGTGTGCGGGGGATACAGGATGGGTTGGTGAAAGATGAGGTGAGAGAGGAGTAGAAGGTGTGGATGTTATTTCGAGGATAGTGGTGGTATGTACAACGGTAGTACGTGGTGGGGAATCTACAAGGATGGGTTCTGCGGTCAATGAACTTTCGGGGACGAGGCGTGCCTCCTTGACTTGTGCTGAAGACTGAGCTCCTGTTGGTATGCGAATATACTCTCCGGGCTTTGAAAGTAGTCGCACTCGGCGGGGGTCAAACTGTGGTAGTTGCTTTCTTTGTAAGTACCTGAGTGCTTCATTGGAGCCTACTGATTTGACTAACTCTCTGAACCCTTTGATGTATGCGTCTTCGAATCCTCCGGAGATGAGTTCCTGTTCAATTAATGCCTGGCTCTCCTCTTCAGTTAACTTCTTCCGTGCCTAGACTTTCTCCATCGTGCGATATAATTTCTTTATTGCCAGTGTGTACGCTGCGGCTTCGAAAGTCTCATCTTCATATGTGCTGGTGTCGCCGTGTGCGTCGGTTTGTTGGCCTTGGCCATCTGTCTGTCCGTCATGTGAGCCCTGGCTGGCTTCATCGTCGCCTTCATCGTCGTCTGTTTCGGTTCTTTCTTCTTCAGAGCTCGACACGGCTTGTCCCTGTGGCAGATCTCGCGGTGTGGTAGGGTAGCTGGGGCGTTCATATTCTTGGGAGAACATCTGTGCCTCTGAAAATTGGAATTCATTTGAGAATGCATCCGGCATCTCAAAATCGAACGTTGTGTTTATTGGGTCTGCCTCCATGTGTGGTATTGGGAAAGAAAAGGCTTCCGCACCAATAGTGGTGGGAGCTTCTGCTGTTGTGGTGGTGGGTCCTGTGGTGGCAGCTTCCTGAGGTGCGGCGGTACTAGTGGTGCCCTCCGTAACCACTGGTCTAGACAACCTTATGCGAATAGGTTGCACTGTAGGGGCGGCTTCTGTCGGTGATCGCTGTGGAGAGGGTTGTGGTGATGGTGACTCTGGCACTTGAAGGCAAGGAATAGTGCCTCGCATGCGCTTGCCTGCCCGTGTTCTACTGGGCTTCCTGGCTTTCTTCGTCGTTCCTTTGAATGCCTTCAGTTCTTCTCCTGTTAATGCACGTTCAATTGGTAAGTCATAAGCCAAGCACATATACACAATTCTTGTGAGTGCACAACATCCATTAAGCACTTTTTTGCGTTCCCATCTGTGTTGTGCCAGATACATTTGGTCAATGATCCAGCTTGCCAGATCAACAGTCTGAGGTCCCGTGCATGCCAAATACAATCCAAACCATATTCTTTTATGTGGCATGGTGAATCTATCCTGAGCGGGGAATGCAAAGTGTTGCATGCATATCCTTAGTGGCTTTGACAGCTCAAGTGTAATTGCCGAGATCTCCTCCCACTTAGTGACGTCCCCACGTTTCATCGGGTCTGGAATTAATCTCTCTCGATCTGTGGGTGTGTGGGTTCCATGAATTTTAATGGCCGCTCTGATTAAATCCTTTGAGAGGTAAAATCTTTTGTAAGGTGGATCATCCACTAAAGAAGGTAAAATGAAGGTTCCGGGGATATCCTTATTCTCGGAGGCCAGCAAGGTAGTGATTAAGTAATAGCACCTGTAAAAGTCCGGTTTGGGCAGAGGATCACTGAAATACTCCGTGAAGCCTGCTCTGGCCCAAACGTGAGTTAAATCCTGGGTGCTCTGTAGGGCTTCGAACTCTCTGGAGAAGAACTGGTATTTTCCCCACGTGCGGTCATCAAATGTCAAAGTGGATTCAAATATAAAGTCCGCGTCCGCAAGGGGTCCTGCAAGTCCCTGAAACCAATGAGAGTTCCGGTGTATCTTTTCTGTGTAGCCCATAGGTGGGTTGTCGATAGGCATGGGCCCTGGAAATCCTTGGAATTCCGGCGGTGGAGCAGTCGGGTGGGATTCTGCTCGTAAAACATTGAGGGGCACTGCCGCTACACTCGGGCCTGCTCCTGATGGTCCTTCGTCAGCTTGCATGATGACTGATGCGTTAATGAGAAAGATCTGCTACAAAAGATTAACACATTAGCATGGAAATTAATTATGATCCCATTAAAGTGAGACCGCAATCCCTTTCCATAACTGATGCGTAACCCGTGTAGCCAAGTGCTGTGATGTGATGGATGCAATGTTTCTTGCAGCACTAGTGCAGGTCTCTAGACACCTATATGTTTCAGATCATGCATACATTTCTTGGTGAGATGAAATTATGAGTGATTGTGTGATGATGGTGGGTGAATTTATACAAGGTTTAAAGGTTAGTGATTTAGTACAAGGTTGTATGTTAGTCGGGGGGGTAGTTTTGTCAGACATGGGGTTAGGGGGAGACGGTTGGACACGCTTCGGTATCCATTTCCTAAGAGTCCTTGAATGGGTGGTGGGTTTCTGCTGAGGGGCAAAAGGTGGTATCGGGTGTGGTAGTATCGAGGGATGGAAAGGTTTGTGAAAGGTATATATTACATTGCTTATGGGTTGAGCTATGATACATGGTTTGGGTACCCAAATCTGCGTGGGTGTGGGTCTATGGGTAAGATATTTCTTGGCGATCCAAATTTGTCGAATGCTCGGACCTGTAGAAGGAGGTCGAGGGGATGGTGGATACTGATTCCGTTTCTGCCTTGCCTTTTTCTTGTCGATCTCTGCTTGGTTAGAGTTCTTCGATGCTTTTTGTCCTTTTGGCACCCATATTTGTCTGGTGCCGCTTCCTTTGGGTGGCCTAAACTGTCTTCCTTGTTGTGTCTTCTGATACTGCCGTCGGTCTGGGTTCCTTCGTCGTGGTTGACTCTGTCGTGGTTGAGGTTGAGAGGTCGGATGGACGCTCTGCTTTGGAAAAGAAGGGAGATCCAATACTTGCGTGACCTACCCATTAGGAAGTGATGCGTTCTTTAACTTTAATCTAGGCCAGTCCGCAACAAGTTTGGAAGGATGAGCACCGCAGGGTGTCGTGCTCATTTGGCCGCTGATGCAACCCACCTGACCACTGATTGTGTCCATCTGCCCTTGCAGTTGGGTAACTGTCTCTTCTAGTTTGCAGGAAGTCCCAGGGAAGATCTTCTGTCGTCCTTCTGATTGACAACTGTCCATAGCCAAGCCCGAGTGGGTTGGTGTAGACGTAACGTGACTGGTCTGATTAAAGATCTTCCGGTCTTCCGTCGCATGTATTTCATAGGGTCTAGGGTTACAAACCTCAGTCGGAATGCCGTTAGGGAAGTCAAGCGGTATCACTCGCTTCTGTTCTAAGGTTCCAATCTGTAAGGAGCCTTGTCTAAGATTTAGGTCCACTGAGTGATCGTATAGCCAATCTTGGCCAAGGATTAGGGGTTCTATCAGGTCGTCATCATGGCACACTAGTAGCTTCGCTGTCATGGTCATATCCTTAATGAGGATAGGAAGGTCCACCTCACCCATGCAAGGGGTTTCCATGCCTCCTAGCCCTATGAGGTATGCCTCAATTGGCCGCATTTCTATTCCTGAATCCTTATAGTGGGACCATCTAATTGCACTAGTCGCAGCACCTGAGTCAATTAAAGCTCTGAGTTCTTGGCAAGGATTGCCGTGCTCTAGCCTAACTGTAATGAATGGTCTTCTGTCCACTATGCTAGGATGAGTGGTTGACTTTACTTGACACATGGCCATGGGATATCTGGGGGATGTTTCCAGATGGTTAAAATGTTCTCTCCCTAGTCCTTGTCTTCTTAGCTTCATGCGCTTAATGCGTTCTATGGCTTCTGCCTGAGCTTCCGCTCGTATTCTATTTTCTTCCTCCTTACGCTTCTTTGCCAACGTGAGTCGTCTAAGCATATCCTCAGTAAGAGGTTCCTGATATAGCTTGACTCTACAGCCACTAATGTAATTAGGCATTATGTCTCCTTCTAAGGTGGCTAACTGTACTGCTCCACTAGTTGAAAGTCTGTTAATGATCACAGGTCCATAACCTCGCTTTTCTAACTTCCGTGCGTGCTGTTTCAGAGTATACACTAGAACTAAATCTCCTTCTTTTAAGCCTTTATCTTTCACGTGTGCATCAAAATATGCTTTCTGTCGCTTCTTCGCTGCGTATATTCCTGCTGCTGCTTTCAGCCTGGTTTCTCCTAATCGTTCCAAGTCCATTATTCTTGCTGATAATTCATGGCCGGTCCACTGATGTTCTTGTGCAACCTTAAGGGTCGGTATCAAGAAGTCCAATGGAAGCACTGCATTCTGACCAAAAACCATTTGAAAGGGAGTTGCATTGAGTACGGTCTTGTAGGCCACTCGATATGCCCAAACAGCGTGGTGTAACTGTTTGTCCCAATCTGAACGTTTGTTGTTCACGAGTTTCGTCAGTACGTTACAAAGTATCTTGTTAGTGCTTTCAGCCTGACCATTGGCCTGAGGATGATATGGTGCAGATTTCTTGTGAATTACCATAAAATCCTGTAACAAATATTCAATGACTTGGTTTAGAAAGTGAGTGCCTCGATCGCTCACTAACTCTATAGGCAATCCATATCTTGTAAAGACATTTTCAAATAAGAATTTTGCAGTCGTGTGAGCATCATTCTTTTTTGTGGCTTTTGCCTCTACCCATTTGGTTAGATAATCTGTGGCAACAATAATGTATTCCGCATGTGTACCTTTTGCAGGGGGGTTAATGGGTCCTACAAAGTCTATACCCCACTTAGAAAATGCACGTCCGCCCATCATGGGTTTCAATGGCATTTCGTCTCTGCGAGTAGGAAACTGAGTTCTTTGGCACACATCACATCTCTTTACGTAGGTATGTGCATCCATGTGAAGAGTGGGCCACCATAATCCTGAAAAGAGGATGGCTTTGATTATCCTATCTGGTCTAAAATGACCTCCTGCAACACCTTGGTGTGCAGTCTCTAGTATGCTAAGATAATCGCTTTCATGAACACATTGTCTTAAATATCCATCTCGTCCTCTTTTGTATAAATTATCGCCAATGAGTGAATAGTCGTGAGCTTCCTGCTCTAGACTACGTTGTCGAGCTAAGGTCATTCCTTGAGGGAATGTGTTCGTCCTCAAGTATGTCACTAAAGGTTCACTCCAGTCTGGTGTGAGAGACACGTGATATAATGTAGCATGCTCTACTGGTGGTCTTTCACAACACACCTGACATTCTTTGCACAACTTGTAGACATCTGCTTCCATAGAAGGCCAATATACTCCCAATCTCTGCAGAGTCTGTAATGTTCGATGTTTTGAATGATGTTGCTTTAGTGCACCTACGTGTGCTAATTGCAACCAATTCGCATGTTCTGATTCATCCACACAACAGGCAAGAATCTTTTGATTATCCTGTTTATATATGCTTCCTGCCATTATTTGGTATCTCTGAGACTTGGTAATCTCTCCCTCTTCGATCTTTATCTTAGGATTCTTGGGTCCGTATGTGAGAATAGGGACTATAGGCTTAGCCCATTCTGGTGCTATCTCAAGGTTAAACAAGTATGCATCTGGTAATTCATCGGCTATTCCTTGAGGAGCTTCTCCTGAGGTTAATCTTGAGAGGTGGTCAGCTCTAAGATGTGTCTTTCCTTTCCTGACTACTACTTCAAAATCATACTCCATGAGTAATAGAAACCAACGTATTAGTCGTCCTGTGTTACATGGTTTGTTGACTAAATATAATAGGGCTTGATGATCTGTAAAGAACTTGAATTTGTTGGCCAACAAGTAGTGCCTAAACTTCTTTACAGCGTAGATCATCCCTAATCCTTCTCGTTCCGTCGTGGTGTAATTTCTTTCTGCTGCGTTCAATTGTCTGCTAGCGTAAGCTATGGGGAGATCTATGTTACCTTCATTCGTGGGTTGTGCTAACACATATCCTATGGCGTAATTGGATGCATCCACATGTACATGAAATGGCTTACTCCAATCTGGGGTAGTCAATATAGGTGCTGAGCACAAGCGTCTTTTAAGTTCATTGAATGACTTTTCACATTCATCTGTCCACTCAAAGTTGGTTAAAAGAGAGTACAAAGGCTTGGCTATGATTGCATACATGTGTATGAATCTCCTATAATAACCGCAATGGCCCATAAATGCCTGTACCTCTTTGATGTTCGTCGGCCTAGGTAGATCCGCAATTACCTTCACTTTTTCCTCGTCCGTAGAGATTCCATTTTTTGACACAATGTGTCGTAGAATTTTGCCTTGTCTGACCATGAAAACGCATTTTTCTGGGTTCAAACAAACCTGATATTCTCGACATTTGTCAAATATTTGTCTTAACTCTGGGATATGTGTCTGTCTTATATTTGAATGCGCACACAAGTCATCGACATAAACTTCCAAGCTCTTGCGTAAGAATTCCTTAAAAACATGACACATGAGTCGCTGGAAAGTAGCGGGTGCATTTGTCAAGCCAAATGGCATTACACGAAATGCAAATATGCCCCATTCAGTGGCAAAAGCCATCTTATGTTGATCTTCTGGAGCAATGGCTACTTGATTATAGCCTGAGAATCCATCAAGAAAGCTGTAAACTTCCTTGCCCGCAACTCTTTCCAATAGGTGTTCTGTGATAGGAAGAGGATAACTATCTCTAATCGTGGCGGCATTAACTTTTTTAAGGTTAATACACACACGCAATTTTCCATTCTTCTTGGGCACAACCACAATGGGGGATACCCATTCGGTATGCTCAATTTCGTAAATGAATCCTGCTTCTATCAATCGATCTATCTCCTCTTTAATCTTCGCAGCGTAATTATCATTGTACGTGTAAGGTTTCTATTTTGTCGGTTTTGCATCTGGAGTCATAGGGATTCTATGAGAACATATATCTGGATCTACTCCTTTCAAATCTTTGTAACTCCAAGCAAAAACATCTCTATATTCGCACAATAGGGCAACTAACTCTTCTTCTTCTTCAGTCGTCAAATCATGCCCTATGTATGTACATTTTTCTTCTTCTCCTTCTATGGCAACTATTATTTTCTTGGTTTTCTCTCGGTTATCATATACTTGTCCATCATTCGCCTTTCTATTGGGCATCCGTACCATGATTCTTCTATCTTCGATTTCATATTTCTTGAAGTTCTCGGGTACTTCAAACAAAGATTCTTCTTTTTCTGACATGGTTTCTTTCTTCTTCCTTTTCTTGCCTTCACTCTTAATAGTCACTTCTGTGGCTAACCTTACCTCGTTCGTAATTTCCTCGTGTCTCTGAGTGTGAGTCTCTACTTCGTAGAAGTATTCTTCCTCTGATGCAAAGGGTGGGTCCATGATAATTGATTCTAAATCAAAATCGCTTGCATCCTCAAATGCATCAGTGTCTGGTTCACACTCTTCTAAGATTGCATCGCACATGATTGGCTCTATCGTGAAAACTGAAATGTCATAGCCATCCTTGTCACAGTGGGGTGTCCATTGTTCTTCATTGATGGCTACATCCATGGTTGCTAGAATCTCTGCCCAACCATGGGGTTCAAACTCTTCGTCTGGGAATACTACAGGTGCGTAGGCTGGATCTTGAAGGGTTCGTGGATGTTGTTCTGCACCTAAGGTCCTGACTTCTAATCTTTCTTCCTCTTGTTTGGCTACTTTACACATCCATAAATGGGTATCCTCATGCAACCAAGAAGGATCTGATTCTAATGAGTGCACGGATTCCGTCTCTACTGGTGTTTTATGGATGGTATTCCATTGTATTGGGGGTACATCTCTGTGTGAATAGTCTTTAAGATTGACTTTAGTAGTCACTCCTAAATGTTGCAAGTACAAAGAATTAGTTCCCCAATCTTGTACAATTTGCAACTGACGCATGAATGGTCTTCCCAATATCATCTCATAAGCACGATTTTTTGCAAAGTCACAAATGGCGAAAGTATGCTCAAATTCTACACCACAAGTGGTGAGAGATATGCCTTCTAGTAAGCCTAATGGTTTTTCTATGTGTCCATCAGCCATTTGTAGCTTCATCCTAGTGGGTCTGAGTGCTGGCTTACCCCAACGTTTCCACAAAGCGGTGGTAGCTATGGCTACTCCGGCTCCTGAATCTAAGATGGCTTTCGTGGTGTAGCCCTGATGGGTTATTGGAAGATATGTGTTACCTTCCTCTCCTTCGCTTACGTCTCCAATCTTTTCCATGGGTATCTCTGGTACCTTCTTATGTGATCCTATCTGAGAGGGTGTGGTAGCTAGCTCCGGGAATTGATTTGCTACATGCTTCCACAATTCTGGTTTTACCTTTAACAATTCCTCCAGAGTGAGATTACACTGGACTTTAGTGTTCTTGATCACTTTCGTGTTTCTAGGGATCACTGATTCTTCATTCCTCACTATTATCGTGGGTGCTCTCATACTAATAGACTTGGCTTCCCAAGGTCCTGTGAACTGAGGTAATTCTTGTAAAGAATTAGATTCAAATCCTGTGGGTTCACTCAGTTGTTCCACCTCTACCTCATCGTATATAGAGGGGATGTCTTGGGGAAATTGTTCCTGCAAGTCGTCTATTTCTCGAATAGGAGGATGAGTTCCTTGTTCTTTTCTCCATTTCTCTTCTTGGATTTCCCTCAAAAATTCATGTGAGTACCTATGTATGGAAGACAAATTGTCTTGACTTTCTGTATTAGGTACTTGAGACAGGGATGGTGCATTCCTTTCCTGTGTCTCTGGGATAATAGGGTTCCTATGCTGATCCTTTTTCTCTTTGCTTTCTATCAAGTGTTCTAGCCTCTCCATTAGTCCTTGAAAGTGTAGTTCCGGTTTTGCCATGTTATTCCAATTAAGATATCTAGAGGCTTCGAACAAAGCTTGTGCTAATTCTACCATCTTCATGCAAAGTTTAGTTCTCTCAATTTCTAGATCAGCTCGTGGGTAGTTTTTACTCATTTCCGTTACTTGAGGTCCCTCTTTTAGTCTAGCCTGATATGCATGAAACATCATGTCTAGATCTTCCGGTATGGGTTCCGCTAAGACTGATCCTGATTTCTGAGCTGGGTTTTCTTGATTTAATTCTTGTGAAGCCAATTCTTGTATTTTGGCTCTAGATTCCCTTAAACTTCCTTCCAACTCCGTTATCTTTTTACTCCATTTTCTCTTGATTCTTTCCCTAGAATCTTTCCAAGATTTTGTCTTTTTACTGCTAGATTCTGCAACTTCACTAGTTCCGGCTACTTTCTCTTGATCAAGTTGTTGGTTTTGTAAGAGTGCCTGGGCTCTGGTTATAGCTTGGATAGGCACGTATGTAGGGTTGGATCCGTCTGCGTTGTTTACAATACCTATCACGTTGATCGATGTCACATTCGAAGCGTTAACTGGGTTCTTAGGACAATCTTTGATTATGTGCTCTTTGCCACAGTCGGCACAAAAGCCTTGGATGCTATAGTACTGTGATTGCCTTGCTATTGGGGGATGTGGACAATCCTTTATGAAGTGATCTCCTTGGCACCTAAAGCATGGTCCTCTAGGGCCCTGTGGTCTCTGTTGTCTCAATTGGGGCCGTGGGTTTGGGTTTGTGTACATCACATTAGCATAATCTGGCTCCCAACTAGGTTCCATTGGTGGACTATCATAATGATATGTCTCCACATGTTCTGGTGACTCCGTGTAATAAGCGGGTGGACTAGTTACATGAGTAGAGTCAAAACTGTTTGAGTTCGGGTCACTTTCTGTGATCAAGGGTGAAGAAGGCACTAAGGCCCTACTTAGGTTCTCTTCTGCAGCAGCGTATTTGACTGAGATGACATTCGCTGGTGGGGGTGGCTGCTGAGCTAAGACGGGTTGAGGTCTCTGTTGAGCCTGGTATGGGTAGTTCTGAGGAGGCCTATAGTAATAAGGCTGAGCATTGTATTGGCCTTGATACCTACCTGGCTGCTGGTATGTTTGCGGGTAGTTCTGTCTCACAGTTTGTTTGTTGTATGGGCAGTCCTGAGCCGTATGATTTGTATATCTTCTCTCAATTGTGCAATATTGGCCACTAGGGTTGGCTTGAGGTTGAGGTGCATTGGGGCACACGTTTGCCAAATGATTTCCACCACAAGTGTAACAACGTACATTAGTTGGTAGCTTGGGCACCTGTTTACTAGAAACTCCTAGTTTTTGGGCCACTTTTTCTGCTAGGTCCTCTATCGAATTAGACAATTTTGTGGATGCTAGAGAAGAACAATCTGAGTCTTTATAGACCTTTGAGAGTTCTAATTCATCTCCTAGGTTATCCTCAATGTCTATACATATTCTTATACACTCCTCTAGCGTTCTGGGTTCTTTTAGGTACACATAAGAGCGTAGTTTAGTGCTCAACAAGCCATCTAGGAACAGTGATACTTGTTTGGCTTGTGAGGGTAGCTCTTGCATTGGACATCGTTCGACATATTGTCTAAACCTACGTCCTGCCAGTCTTACTGTTTCCTGAGGGGTCTGTTTAAAGCTATGAATCAACGAAGACGTGTCGTGTCTAATTCCACTTTTAGAGAATTCAGTGATGAATGACTCTAAAAAGTGATGGATGTCTCTGAATTGCCTTTGTTGCAAAGGTTGGAACCAAGTTAAAGCTGTATTCTTTAACGTTAGTCCAAATGCATTGTATTGCGTGAACATGTCCTCGACTTTTCTGCTCTTAGTACTTGCTTGAATTCTGCGACATGGTCATAGGGATCTCCTGTCCCATCAAAATAATTCTTCATGGACTTCACTAATTGAGTGGGTCTCAATACTCTTGCGTGTTCGCGTGGTCTAGGTAGAGGAAAATCATCTCTACCACCTGGTATTCCATGCTTTCTTTGTCTATCCATTCTATTAGTGTTCGTGGTTGTTCTATCTCTCCCTATGGGGTGATTAAAGCTTACTTCTGGTCTCTCTTTATTTCCTTCTCTTTGATGTCCATGGGCTGAGGATGTTCCTGCCCCTTGTTGACTTGTATTCATGTTCGTTCTAGATGGAGGGAATATCAATTCACCTCTCCATGTGTATGTGTTTTTAGCGCGCTCAGGCACCACGAAGACTCTTTCTGAAGTCTCATCCAGGTATACAACCTTTCTAGGTGTATCTGGGTCCTTGAATTCATAGATTGTAATGATGCCTATCTCACCAGGGTGTTCCTTTCTGTACCTCCAAAAGGCTTCATCTGTCTCTTTATTTACAAACAACTCGATGCTCTTGTTATCTTGAGGGATCCATTCTGGGATGAGTACTCTTGTTAATACGGATTTCCCTCTAGGTGTTCTAGGTTCTTCTAACGGTTCTTTTCCTTGAAATTTTGTTTCCGTCTCTAATTGGATTGTGCCAAACTCATTAGTATCGTTTGGCAGCATACTTAGGACGTACATGGTTCCTTCTTTGTCTATGTAAGCGTCTCTCTCAAATTTCACCACTGGTCTTTCCAATCCAATGGGTTGATCAGGGTTGTGCAGTTGCACCACTTGCCTTTGCAAACCATCCTCATAGATGCGAGCACCTAATCGGTTGGTTCGGAGAAACTCTAGTTGCGTTCTATAGGGTCCTTCTGGCTTTTCTAGGTATGCTACATTAGACCCTCCTTCTGGTCTGTCTGCGCTAAATGCCATTTCTGATTCGCTAGTATCTGAGCTCTCGTAGTGGTAATTGCTATTCAATTGCTGAGCCCAAGATCGAGCGGTAGTTCTTACACTAGCCTCTGATGATCTAAGGCTTCTTCTGTCCGACTTACCTATATGTTTGCCCGATCTAAGGTTCATTAATTTTCTTCCTTGCACGCTCAATTACACACTTAGATCGTCAATGGTTCTTTGTTATTACTTTCTTAGTTCTTTTTATTTTTCTTTGGATTCTTGTCTTAATGTATGCGTCAGGAATTCGACTTTCCGTTATAGTTTTGAGTTCTCGTTCCGTCAGACTTATGTTCTTTTCTTTAGGTTTTCGTCACACACCTTTACTTTAAGTCTTAGACTTGAAAGAATTAGGTATCTTGAACTTGAGGCGTTCCTATCGTCGTTAATCCACAACTACCGTTTAGCCTAAGCTAAGAATTGACTGAGGGAGTTGAGTAATCTTCCAACCTCGAGTCGGCTTTTCTGTTGCTCTGATGCCCTGTTGCCCAAGAAGCCGTGCTTCCCAAGCTTTGCTGTGTCCACTGCCTTGCTTGCTTGCCTTGGATTGCCTTTGCTAGACCTGGAAAATTCCAATATTAGACCAATTCACAAGATGATCAAGTGCTTGAGTATATACACCTTCTAAATCCCTTCCCTTTTTGCCCAAATTTTCAATGTGTGCCCCCTGGCTTCCTAGTCCCAAACTAGGTGAACCTCAAAATAGCTTATCCAAAAATAGATGTATTCTTTATGAAAAAAACAGTTGAGGTCACGTAGTACTCGTCACGAGCTTTCTAACGAGCTATTAAGCTCAAAAAACGGACTTCGGATGAAAAAGTTATGAGCGTTCAGGCCCTGGGGGGTAAAATTGTCAATCAAGTTTTCCTTCAAATATGAGCTAAGGGGTCTCCTATGAGTCTAATGGTCCAAAAATTTCTCAAAAATACCCTCAAAATTGGTCAAAAATTGGAGCTCAAAATTTGCGATGGGGGTGCACAATCGCGATGGTCTGGGACCGTCGCGATGGTCCAAGCGAACCGTCGCGATGGCGTGGGATTTGGACAATCGCGATGGCCCGAAGTGAACGATCGCGATGGCGTGGGAATGGACCGTCGCGATGGCCCGAAAAAGTGAACCGTCGCGATGGCGTGGGAATGGACCGTCGCGATGGTCCGAAAAAGTGAACCGTCGCGATGGCGTGAGGTCGAACCGTCGCGATGGTCCGAAATGAACGATCGCGATGGCATGGGAATGGACCGTCGCGATGGTCCGAAAAATGAACCGTCGCGATGGTGTGATCAGGCGGACAATCGCGATGGCGCGGTCAACGGTCAAAGGTGGACAATCGCGATGGTCCGAAGTGAACCGTCGCGATGGTCACAAGTGCGATGGCATGAGCCAATCGCGATGGTCCGATTTTGGGCTGTCGCGATGGTCCGAAAAATGAACCGTCGCGATGGTCTATCGTGACACGTGGCACTGTCGTGGCGATGGCATGGGCCAATCGCGATGGTCCGGGGTCAGCTGAACAATCGCGATGGTCCAAGTGGACCGTCGCGATGGCTCAAGTGAACCGTCGCGATGGTCCGAAAAAGCGAACCGTCGCGATGGTCCGGCCGAGCTGTCGCGATGGCGTGAGCCTATCGCGATGGTGCGACACAATCGCGATGGTCTGAGCCAATCGCGATGGTCCACCAAACTGAAAATTTTTGGGATGCAGCTATGGTTTCGTGTATGCGCAGGGATCGCCTACCTCGTGGTGTGGTCGTCTACCTCAAAATCCGAACTTGGCGGACCATCGCGATGGTCTGACACAATCAGAAATTTCTGACAGAAAGTACATTTTTTACCTTTTGGAAGCTTTCCTGATGCTCTGAAGCTCTGTACCTGCAAGAAAACTCAAGAAAACGCAAGCACACACAAGCGCAAAAACTCTCTCTCGCTCTCTCGCATGCACAAATGAGGGGAAATGTGGTGAATGGGTGGATATGGTGAATTTTCTGATTTTTTTGGAGATGAAGATGATGATGCAATGATGAAGATGGAGTGTGGGGAAGGTGAAAAACACTAAAAACTAAGCAAAACAACAACAAAAACTGAAATTTTTACCTTCCAACGCCACTTCTTGCTATACTCTTACCATCACACATTCGTCCTAGACTCGATCCCCGGCAACGGCGCCAAATTTGGTGTTGCTCTAGCACAATGGTGAGAACCACGTTAAGAAGCGTCACCTCCTTAATGTCAATCCGTCGGAGAGGTAGGAGTGATATGAAGATCGTGAACGTGAGATGATGTGAGAGTGAAGGTGAGAAGCACAAAGATGCACACACACATACACACACACAATGAAGAGACAAGCAAGACACAATGGAAGGTGGGAAATTAGTTCTATTACTCAAGATCACTATTACAAGCTCAAAACAACTCTAATCTCAAACAAGCTAACCCCAAAAATGAGCTCTCTAGCTCTTTTTATAGTTTCTAGCCTAGTTTTGACCGGTTTCACATCTAGTGACCGGCCTAGTTAAAAAATAGGTCCTAAATGCTATTTGGAAGGGTAAACGGTATCTAAAAATAACGAAAATTGGTATGTGCATTCTACCTAAGCTCCTCAAGCTCGAGGACTCCTCGGCTTGCACAAAATGGAGCTATGAATTACAAAATGGGGTTTTGTCTATATTACATATGTTACAAGAGTGATGAAAATCACTGTTGAATATTTGAAGAAGTAATAAAAACATAATTGTTTGAAAAAATAGTCCGACTGGCTCCCTGCTCCGTCTTTACATGCTTCCACGTCGTCTGTGCCTCTGGCTGCTTCCAACAACCTCCTATATGATTCTTATGTTGATCTAGGTTTGTAAGATGCACCATTCCATTATAGCCCCTAGTTTATCCGAATCCACTTGAATGTCTTCGTTGGAGATGATATGAAGAAGATAACTAGTTTCCTTTTCAAAGTGATCACACTTTGAATCTTTAGCAATGAGTGGATTCCCTTGTAACACTTGAAAGGCCCTTTTTAAGTGCTCAAACTCTTCCTCTTTTGAACTATTTTAGATCATGATTTCATCAAGAAAATTTGCAACAAATGGACCTAAATAAGATTTTTAAGGCACTTTTCTTGAGATTCATGAATGTGGTGAGAGCATTGTTTAGAGCAAGCAACGTCACCAAAAATTCACAGTGGCATATCTAGTTCTAAGTTTTGGGTACATCCCCAGCTTTATTATGAATTAATGATACATCGAACTAAGTTCTAATTTTATGAAGTATTGTGCCTTGTGTAGCTAACTCAGCAAGTCATCCAACCAAAATATTGGAATTAGTTGTCTATAAGCTATGCATGGCCTCATGGAGTCATCTCTTCTTTTTATGAAGAGAATTGGTGATGCCGGCCATGTTGAGTAACTAGGCTTAATAAACCCCTTCAACCTGATGCCCTAGCTCTTCATGTTGTGTTGCACACAATCTATAGGGCATATTAAAAATAGGTTTGGTGTCATTAACTAAGTCAATAGCATGGTCAATATTTCCTCTTCCAAGTTTTAAGACTCTAAAAAATCAATGGGGAAAACAGCTTTATAAAACAATTATTTTGTTTAAAGCTCTTAAGTACACTTTCTTGAAAATATGAATCATAGAAAAGAAAGTCCTTATTTTCACTTATAACACGAGAATGTGTATTAGATTATTTATGTACATGTGAATGCTCATGAGATCTGTTGATATATTTAGGTAGTGATGTGTGTGAACACTCTAGGACTGCCGGGGCACTTTTTTCCCTCTTTAGGAGGTTTTTTTCCCCCCGGCTTGTATATACGCCTATTGCCCTAATGGGCTACTTATCTTTGTACATTCTCTAGTAATACATTTAGTCTTGTGTGTTGTGCTCCAAGCTTCTTCTTCTTCCTTGTGCTGTTCGCGTGCTTCCGCAGACGTCTAACTCCAACAATTGGTATCAGAGCAGGTTGTCGCTTCTTCTAGGGCGCCGTCGACACCCCTCAGTTTGCAGTCTCAGATTCGCACGAAATTTGGTGAGCATACTCAGGGTGTTTCCGAGATCAAAACAACTTTGCTATGTGGTGCCAAAATCGCGATCTGAGCTCGTTTCGGCCTTCGAACGCACTATCGTAGCGCTTGTGCAGGCTATTTCGTCCTTTTGTGCCAAAGGTATATACCAATTTCTGTTCGCCAGTTTAAGCGTCTCGAAGTCTGCTACAAGTCTAGCAGAACTCGTTTGGGCAGTTCCGTTCAACTTTTTTAGATACAGTCAATTTTCTGCATCAAGGTATTTTAGTCACCGGCCATGGCTGAAAGCAGTGATGTATTCCGTATGTTGGCTGTTGAGGATAAGTTGGATGGTACCAACTACCCATTATGGGCTTATATGATGCGACATGTACTGGTTGCAAACGGATTGTGGAACATTGTGCAGGGTGTTGAAAGACGTCCTGTTACACCTGTAACGACAGGTACTGCAAATACAGGTGTTGGAGCTGATGAAGATGGTGTCGAAGATGATATTCCGCAGATTCCTGTTCGTGCTGCTGCTTCTGTTGCACCTACTGCAGAGCAGATTCGTTGGGATGGCAGAGATGCCCAGGCACATGCATTGATAGCTTTGTCTATCAAACGTGCCATTATTCCTCACATTCGCTCTTGCAGAACAGCAAAGGATGCTTGGGATACACTTACCACTTTGTACCAGGCTAGGAATGAGGCTCGTGTTGCTTACCTCCGAAAACAGTTGGAGAGTGAGCACATGAATGAAGGTGATTCTATGGACAATTTTCTTACAAAGATCAAAGACCTGAAGGAACAATTGATTTCTGCTGATGAGGTTGTACCAGATAGCTCACTTGTGCAGACCGTTCTGAATGGTCTTCCTGATTCATATCAGAGTTTTGCCTCTACTCTTCGGTTGATGATGAAAGGCAATCCGAATGCCTTGTCATTTGAGGAATTAGTCTCTGTTCTATTGCAGGAAGATCAGTCCAGGCAGAACAGGTCCATTTTGCATGTTGCAGATCAAGCTTTCCTGGCTAGTCAGAAGGGCAAAGGAAAATGGAGCTCTTCTACTAGTAAGCAGAAATCTGCAAATGCTGCACATTCAAAGAACCAAGACAAAGATGAGAAAAAATCAAAAAAGCAAAAATTGTTTTGTAAGTACTGTAAAGGCAATGATCATATCATAAAGAACTGTCCAAAACTGGCTGCTAAAGAGGCAAAGAAGAAAGAGGCTGGAATGGTTGTTGCAGAGGCCTCTACACCAAAAACAGAGTCTGCAAATCTTGTGCAGGAAGAAGAATGGGCGTTTACTACTGTCTGCAGTTTTGACCCATCTTCTCCTGATCAGTGCATGTCTGCAATAGACTCAGATGTTTGGTACTTTGACAGTGGGGCGACCAAACATATTTCCTCGCAGCACAGTTTCTTCTCTTCACTCGAGCCTGCTCCTACAGGGAATACTGTCACATGCGTCAATAACTCCTCTTATCCTGTTATGGGAGTTGGTAAGATCATTCTGACTACTGCTGATGGTAGTTCTTTCACTTTGTCAGATGCTTTATTTGTGCCAGGGATCAAAAAGAATCTGTTATCAGTTTCTGCATTAGCCAAGATTGGCTTGGTTGTGAAATTTGTTGATGACAGGTGTACAGTCCATGATCTCTCAAATGGCGATGTGATTATTGCTTCTGGCATTTTATGTCGTGGGCTGTATAAGCTCATAGACTATGAAAGTTCTGTGAATGATTCGGCATGTGCAGTTCATGATTCTCAGGCTATGTCAGATGCAAAGCTTTGGCATGCACGCTTTGGTCATCTGAATTTTGCTAGTTTATTACGCCTGCAGAAATCTGAAATGGTGTCCTCTTTGCCCAAACTTGAGGCACCTGGAAAACATGTTTGTGAAGGCTATATTTTGGGCAAAATGCAGCGTTCTTCCTTTCCAAAAGATGGTTCAGTTCGGGCTACGCAGAAATTGCAGCTTGTACATAGTGATGTCTGTGGTCCTATGCAGACACCCTCTTTTGGAAATTACCTTTACTTCGTGACTTTCATTGATGATTTTTCTAGGCATGCATGGGTATATCCACTCAAAGCAAAGTCCGAAGTGTTCATGTGCTTCAAACAGTTTTTGGTTTTAGCTGAAAATCTGTCAGCATGTAAAATGGGCACCCTCCGTTCTGATCGAGGGGGGGAATATATGTCTTCAGATTTTAATGCATTTCTGGCTGAACGTGGGATAAAACACCAGTGTACAGTGCCGTATACACCTCAACAGAATGGAGTTGCTGAACGAAAGAACAGGTCACTCATGGAGATGGCGAGGTGCATGGTCAAAAGTCAGGCTTTACCACATAGTTTCTGGCTTGAGGCTGTCATGTGTGCAGCATATGTACTGAACAGGTGTCCCACTAAAGTGTTGCAGTCTATCACTCCATATGAGGCTTGGCATGACCGCAAGCCATCTGTTGCTCATCTGCGTGTTTTTGGTTGTTTGGCATATGCATTAGTGCCTGAACAACATCGCAGAAAATTGGATGATAAGGCAGTAAAATGTATTTTTGTTGGGTACAGTTCTGAAAGTAAAGGCTATCGTCTGTATCATCCATAGACTAAACGCATTTTGGTTAGCCGTGATGTTGTCTTTGTGGAAGATGCTATTCAGCCATTGCTTTCATGTACCAAGGAGACATCTGTTAGCTCCAAAGACATGTATGATACTGCAGATTTACATGATGCACTTGTTGATGAGAGAGCTGATATTGAGCAGGCAAAAACTATGCCAAAATGGCTGGTGCAGACTTTGCGTGACAGCAAATTAGATGCACCTTTATCATATCGTACTCGTTCAGGCTCTCATAGTGCCTCCCTTGCATCAAATTGCTATGCTATGGCTGCATCTAGTCTCTGTGATGAGAATGAGCCTGTTTCTTTTGATGAAGCACAAAATTCAGAAAATTGGATGGCTGCTATGCAATCTGAATATGATACTATAATGAAGAATGGTACATGGTCTTTATGTGACTTGCCTCCTGGCAAGAAGGCCATTGGCACTAAGTGGGTATACAAGCTGAAGCGTAAACCTGATGGTACAGTTGACAGGTATAAGGCTAGGCTTGTTGCAAAGGGTTATGCGTAGGAAAGAGGCATTGATTTTGATGAGACCTTTGCACCTACATGCCGTATGACTACTGTTCGGAGCATTTGTGCACTTGTAGCCCATCATGGTTGGAATGTACATCAGTTGGACATTAAAACAACATTTTTGAATGGTGACTTGCATGAAGAAGTGTATGTTTTTCAGCCCCGTGGCTTTGTGCAGAAAGGGCATGAAAACCAGGTGTGCAGGTTAAAGAAGGCGTTATATGGTTTAAAGCAAGCACCACGTGCTTGGTATGAGAAGATACATGCCTATCTGATTGCACATGGTTTTGAGAACAGTCCAACTGAAAGCACCTTATATGTTAAGCGTGCTAATGATGTGCTTCTGATCATTGTTGTCTATGTTGATGACATGCTGCTCACTGGTCCTATTAAGGCACATATTGCTGATTTTAAGGCTGATTTGCATGCCTCATTTGAGATGTCTGATTTGGGGCATTTGCATCACTATTTGGGCATTCAGTTTATGCACGTTGATGGTGGAATGGCTTTGTGTCAAACGAAATATATTGACACATTATTGCAGCGTTTTGGCCTTGAAGACTGTAAGCCTATTGCCACTCCTATGGGGACAGGTTTACGATTGAGTCTTCATGATGCTGGAGATGCATTTGATGCTGTTCTCTATCAACAGGCTGTTGGATGCTTGATTTACTTATGCATTACTTGACCAGATATTCAGTTTGCTGTCTCACAGATGAGCAGGTTTATGCATTGCCCAGGAGTCACGCATTGGAAAGCGGTTAAGCGCATCTTTCGCTACTTGAGTGGTACTCGGCTACTTGGGTTGTTTTATCCCAAGGGGGGATCACTACCGCCAGATTTGCATGCTTTTTCTGACTCAGATTGGGCTGGTTGCTATAACACTCGTGTGTCCACCAGTGGTTTTTGCTTCATGCTTGGTAGCTCATGTATATCTTGGTTGAGCAAGAAGCAGCCTATTGTGGCCACTTCCAGTTGTGAGGTTGAGTATAGGGCAGCTTTCACAGCGACTGTTGAGTGTGTGTGGCTCAGACACCTTATGGCTGATTTGGGTGTTGGCCAGTCTTCTGCCACCACCATCTTCACTGACAGTCAGAGCGCATTGGCAGTTGCGAGGAACCCTGTGTTCCATGCTCGCACTAAGCACATTGAGGTGCATTATCACTATGTCAGGGAGAGGTTCTCTGCTGGGGAGATCAGCTTGGCATATGTGCCCACGCAGGAGAACATTGCAGACCTTTTCACGAAGGCTCTGCCTAGGGAGAAGTTTGAAGCTTTCCGCAAAGCTTTGGGCTTACTTCCTTTTGTGGAGTGATTTCCACATAGCTTGGCACTTCCTTATACATGAGTGCCAGCTCCTTGTTCACCGCATCACTCCCAGGGGGGATTTGTTGATATATTTAGGTAGTGATGTGTGTGAACACTCTAGGACTGCCGGGGCACTTTTTTCCCTCTTTAGGAGGTTTTTTTTCCCCGGCTTGTATATACGCCTATTGCCCTAATGGGCTACTTATCTTTGTACATTCTCTAGTAATACATTCAGTCTTGTGTGTTGTGCTCCAAGCTTCTTCTTCTTCCTTGTGCTGTTCACGTGCTTCCGCAGACGTCTAACTCCAACAAGATCCAAATAAAACAATAAACACATCTCCTAAACATGTTGGCTATTAAATAAAATATCTAACTTGACGCATGAGATGAGAAATGCACTAGGTACATCCCTCTCACCCTACTAATTTGGGAAAATACAAGTTTTTTACTTGAATGACTACGTTTAAATGTGTCCCTCAAACCTTCAAAGCCATTCCCTATTGCTAAATATGATCCACATTCATGACCTAGAAGTCCTCATGATCTCTATAGACTTGGATTTGTACTTCCAAATCGGATACAATGATGTCACAAATCATCTTTTCCTTGCCCTACATCATGAACATTAAATGTGCATGCCAAGGTAATAAAGAATCTTCAAATTTTTTAGGTTATCCTTTTTTTCCTTCTCGAATGATTCACTAGAAAATCTTGCCCCTTGCAATCTCCATTTTATCATTAGAAACTTGTTTTCCCCTAGTACAACTGTCTTCTTGAATTTAGCATTAAAAATTTTGATGGGTTGGTGTGTCTTCATTGGAGTGTATTGAGGACGATTATGGTCCTCATAAATTTAGGTGTACTTAATTGCCTCCTCAAAACACTTAAGGGCATTTATTCTAACCTCCCTCTTGATTGGTTTCTTTGAACGTGTAACAAAACCATAAGTTTTTATGTAAATCCTATAATCCATTGTCTCAAAATAATCTCCATGTAATGCGTGATATAGACTAATAGTAGCTTGTCCCTCTACACCCTATCCCATTCTTCCCAATTCCTCTCTTTAAAAATATCAAGAAAGAATTATTCTGAAAGCAAAGTGTGAAAGTCTCCATAAGACCAATCCTCCATTTACACACTCATAATACTAGCGAAAAACTCACCTATAGGATGCAATAGTTAGGCGGGCATTCTTCAATTGATGCAAGTCTATCCAGTTCTTAAAAAAAGTGTAAAGTGAAATATAGTTTTCTAAATATAATACACTCACGAAAGTGGGTAGCTTCAAGTTTTAAAGGAGATGAGTGTCTCTAAGACTATCTCTAGTATGGTTACTAGTCTGGCTTGCACAAGTTCTAACTATGTTTGGTGTTTCTTGAGAAGAGGGATCATGTGGATGATTTTCATTAGTATAAGAGAGGATATTCCTCTCTGTAAGTTCATTGTGTTTCTTGTTGATTATAAATTTACCATAAAGATCAATATCTTGATCTAAATATTATTGGTCTGATGTGATCCAAGTGTCCTCGAAGAGCTCATCCAATCTTGCGCAATCATGAAATTATAATCGAGAATGTCCAATTGGCATTGGCATGCTCTCGGAAACATGACTTATCAAACCGCCCCACAAATGGCCTCCAATCACAATAAAACTATTTCATCGTACAAATGTGAGTATGTTTCAATCATGTTTAGGCCTTGGAAGAGCTAGACATAGCCTCTGAAAACTTTCACTATCTCCTAACAATCTTTAGGAAGTGATGGCATGTGCTTTTGATCCCAAGACTTCTCAAAAAGTATTCCCAAAGGTCTTGACACCACACTACCAGAAGTTGAAGGGTTGTAAAGGCTCAATTTCCTCTACAAACTTAAAAGTTTGGTATGATTGGAAAGCTTTGTTATATTGAGATTTTCATTGTCAGTCAGAATGTAAACACCGAACCACACCACTAAGAGCATGAGTTCTTAAAGTATGGTATGTTGATGTAGGAGGATGAAGTAGAGAATGGGTGTGGCTGAAATCACCTCAAAAGATACAATTTTTCACTTGGTCTAACCTCATCCATCAAATTACAAACCAGAGCTTTAAAGAGTGGTAGACTCCAACCTTCAATGGGGCAGCTTTGCTAACACAACAAAACACAACACAAATTATGGAAGACAAGAAAAAAGAAACAAACTTATAGAGATACTAACTTTGGTGAGTTGATTAGCAGAGCGATGTGCAATTAAGCTGAAGGAGATCATACTAACGTCACTTGTACTGATTAATCAACAACGAGAACATGAGAGGTTGTACAAGGTGATACAACCAAGAATGGCTGGAGCCACGTTCGATATCTGTAACATGGCACTGTCAGCTTTCACAAACTCACTCGCATGCAGAGGGACATCTGCTTCCTCTTAGCAGATAATGGAGACGACATGCAGAGCTTTGCCGCACTTCCCTCTTCTGCGGCTGAAGCTTTAGACATGGATGCGTCGTGCTGGCGTTCCCTAGCAGATCAGGGGCCAAAAGAAAGAGATCCTGTTTCGACTTTCTGCTGCGTCTTGATATGCAGATCGTAAGGCGCCCATAACATGTCCAAGGGGCATGGCTTGCCTGCGTCGAGCCTCACCCACGGCTTACCCTTCCCGCTCCAGTGCAAAAGGCTGACAGCGCCTGAATGGAGACCTCGGCATTCTCCCTGTAGGTTATCGCCGCCGAGGCCGTGCTGGTTCCAGCGGTTCTCGATCTCGCCAATGCGACCTGCGAACACAAGTAAGAATGGCGGTAGCGAGCCCAGCTCGTAGATACGCAATTTGGTCTGTACCTCCATCCAGCATTCGATGGCCTGCACATAATAGCTTCTCCTCCACTTCTCAAGATCCATCACCATGACGCCGGTGTTGAAGTAGCACAGCTTCCTCCCGCGGAAGACCGCTGAAAGCTGCGCATTTTCCCAGAAGACGCTATTGAAATAATGAGAGAAATCGACATGGCAATACTGAGGAGCAGCCAGGGCATGGCCGTTTAAATCCGTGCGCCATAGCTTGGCGACGTCGTCCACCACTATGAGGTCGGAGTCTAAATAGATAACGCGTTTTATGCAGGAAGGAAGGATGTCGGCAATGTATGTGCGCGCGTAGTTGAGAGGCTGCTCCAAAGAATTACGCACAGACGGAGAGATCTTGCCTTGCAAAATGCCTTCATCGAACTTATAAAGCTTAAACCGAAGGTAAGGGAACGTGGAACTGAGCAGGACGGAGAGCTTCTCCTCCATGCGGCTCGCAATGAAATGAAATGCCAAGTTCTCGGGGCAAGCTGTATGCTGAACGATGGAAAGAACTGCGGCAATGGATCCCCGGATGTAGGCGGCATCCAATGTCATGGCAATGTGCACCGAGGCCGCGTCGCACAGCTGCTGCTGCTGCTCTGACCCTCCTGATTTTTGTTGATGTATAGGAGCGCATTCCTCTCCGTTCCGGAATGAAGCAGCCTCGCGGAAGCGGGGAAGCTCGGCGATAATCTGTGGCTGCGGAAGGGCTGCGTCAGTGAGAGAGGTTGTGGGCCAACGCGTCAACGGAGGGTGCTCTTCTTGTCGTACGGGAGGCTGTGGCCTAGGCCTTGTGGAATCGAGCTCATGCGAACCGGAGGGTAGGCGGAAATCAGTAGCAGTGCTCTTGTGTCTGGCGGAATGCGCCGTGTTGTGATTTCTTAGGAGAAGGAAGAAGTGCAGAGTGAGGAGGAGCTGCATCACCTTCATTGCTTTCGTGCTTCGATGGCGAGGGAGCAAACGAACCATGGAGGTAGCGAGCAGCAACCGAAATGCTGGTCGTGTCAGCTGCAATCTGCTTCGCGCTTGCGATTCTAACGCATGGAATGATGAATCAGGTGAGGCTCGCTTGCGTTGGAAGAAAAGACAGTTGAATGGGTGGCGATGGAACTTGTACAGCGAACAGTAAAGAAAGCGGCGGCAAGACACGACGTTTTTTTAACATACGAGGCTGACACAGAGAAAGGGGTAACTTGTAAGGTATTCACTGGACTGCACTCACTAAGTTTTTTTTATATAAAGGAAGTTCGGCCTTAGCCTAATCTCCCGGACTTTAATTATATTAAAGAGAAAAAGTTACAAGTGAATGGGACTAGTGCCCATGGGACCCCCCGAATCCCACAACGCAGGGGAGGAGTCTGGCAAGCTACAAGGCATTACAAATGAGGTGGATAACATTATCATCACCCTCATGTGGGACCCATTTGGGTTTCAACTTGTTGTTTTCCATGAGATAAATACAGTGATGTCTAAACGGTGGTGATCTCTTGACTCGGGAGATTCTTTTACCAAGGAGAAACAAGGATTTCTCGATCGACCATTCCTTAGGAGTTTGGTCGAAATTGACGGCACATCGTTCTCTCCAAATCTTCCAGAGAGCCTCGCCTCACTAAGTTGAGATCTTCTCTTGCACTTCAAATAAAAGGGTGAAATAGGATGCTCTTTTTCTGCACAAAAAATTTATCGATGGGGACCAACAACTACAAGCAAAACACGACAAATACTGAGGAGATCCATAAACCTTAAGTCCGTTTATCACTTTTTTTATTAAGGAAGTTCCATCATTGAGATCTACTCTTCATTTTTTTTATTTCGGAAGTTCCATAATTGACATCTACTTTTGATCAAGCTTGAATTAATTAGAAAATACACAAGAAGGTCTGCACAACACTCATTGGACCCTTTGTATCTCACAAATCAAGAGTTAGACATGTTTGGACTGCCTAAAAGAGACACGGGGTTTGGACTTATCGAAGGTGAGACAAGGAAACATGGGTTTGGACTGCTCGAAGGCATCACAAGCTTTACAAATCACTTATGACCCATATATATCTACCACCATTGGGAGGGTCGAACCCGCACCCCCTAATCCAAAAAGCAGAAGGGCCTGAGCAACTGCCCAGTGCACGCATAGTTTAATGTCAACACATCCAATTGACAACACATGTGTTGATATATTTAGGTAGTGATGTGTGTGAACACACTAGGACCGTTGAAGCACTTTTTTCCCTCTTTAGGAGGTTTTTTTCCCTGGCTTGTATACACGCCTATAGCCCTAATGGGTTACTTATCTTTGTACATTCTAGTGGTAATACATTCAGTATTGTGTGTTGTGCTGCAAGCTCCTTTTTGTTCCTTGTGCTATTTGCATGCTTTCGCATACATCTAACTCCAACAATTGGTATCAGAGCAGGTCGCCACTTCATCTAGGGCATCATCAACACCCCTCTGGTCACAGTCTCAGAATCACATGAAATTTGGTGAGCATACTTAGGGTGATTAGGAGAAAAAAAATAGCTTTGCTTTGTGGTGCCAAAATCACGATCTAAGCTCGTTTTGACCTTCGAACACACTATTGCAGTGCTTGTGCAGACAATTTTATCTTTTTGTGCCAAAGATATATACATGTTTTGGTTTGCCAATATAAGCGTCTTGAAGTCCGCTACATGTTTAGCAGAACTCATTAGGGTAGTTTTGCTCAACTTTTTCAGATATAGTCATTTTTCTGCATCAGGGTATTTCATCCAATGGCCATGGCTGAAAGTAGTAATGTATTCCATATGTTGGCTATTGAGGATAAGTTGGACGGTACCAATTACCCATTGTGGGCTTATATGATGTGACATGTATTGGTTGCAAAAGGACTGTGGAAAATTGTGCAGGGTGTTGAAAAACATCCTATTACACCTACAAATACAGGTATTGAAATAGATGCAGATGGCATTGAAGATGCTGATATTCTTCAAATTCTTGTTCGTGCTATGGTCTCTGTTGCACCTACTGCAAAGCAAATTTATTGGGATGTTAGAGATGCTTAGATACACGCATTGATAGCCTTGTCTGTCAAATGTGTCATTATTCCTCACATTCGCTCTTGCAGAACAACTAAGGATGCTTGGGATACACTTATCACATTGTAACAGGCTATAAATGAGGCTTGTGTTGCTTACCTCAAAAAACAATTGGAGAGTGAGCATATGAATGAAGGTGATTCTATGGATAGTTTTCTATCAAAGATCAAAGACTTGAAGGAACAATTGATTTGTGCTAATGAAGTTATACCAGATAGCTCACCTGTGCAAAATGTTCTAAATGGTCTTCCTGATTCATATCAGAGTTTTGCTTTTACTCTATGTTTGATAATGAAAGGCAGTCCAAATGCCTTGTCATTTTAGGAGTTAGTCTTTGTTTTGTTGTAGGAAGATCAGTCTAGGAAGAACAGGTCCATTATGGTTGTTCTAGATCAAGCTTTCCTCGCTAGTAAGAAGGGCAAAGGTAAATTAAGCTCATTTAATAGTAAGCAGAAATCTGCAAATGCTGCACATTCGAAGAACGAAGAAAAAAATGAGAAGAAGTAAAAAACTATCATAAAGGCAAAGAAAAAAGAGGCAAAGAAAAAAGAGGCTAGAATGGTTGTTGTAGAGGCCTCTACACAAAAAACAGAGTCTGCTAATCTTGTGTAGAATGAAGAATGGGTGTTTTCTACTGTTTGTAGCTTTGACCCATCTTCTCTTGAACAATGTATGTCTGCATCAGACTCAAATGTTTGGTACTTTGATAGTGGGGCAACCAAACATATTACCTCGAAATGTTGATCGTGTCAGCTGCAAGCTGCTTCACGCTTGCGATTCTAATGCATGGAATGATGGATCAAGTGAGGCTCACTTGCGTTGGAAGAAAAGATAGTCGAATGGGTGGCGATGGAACTTGTATAGCGCATAGTAAAGAAAGCGACTGCAAGACACGATGTTTTTTTAACGTACGAGGCTGAGATAGAGAAAGGGGTAACTTGTAAGGTATTCACTGGACTACACTCACTAAGTTGACATCTTCTCTTGCACTTCAAATAAAAGGGTGAAACATAATGCTCTTTTTCTGCACAAAACATTTATCGATGGGACCAAAAACTACAAGCAAAACATGAGAAATACTAAGGAGATCCATAAACCTTTAAAGGTAACTTGTAAGGTATTCACTGGACTGCACTCACTAAGTTGACATCTTCTCTTGCACTTCAAATAAAAGGGTGAAACATAATGCACTTTTTTTGCACAAAAACATTATCGATGGGGACCAAAAACTACAAGCAAAACACGAAAAATACTAAGGAGATCCATAAACCTTTAAATCACTTTATGACTTTTTCTATTGAGGAAGTTCCATCATTGAGATCTACTCTTCACTTTTTTGTCAAGGAAATTTTGTCATTGAGATCTACTCTTTAGGAAGCTTGAATTAATTGGGAAGTACACATCAAAGCGGGCACAACACTCATGGGATCCCTTTTATCTCACAAAACAAGAGTTAGACATATTTGGACTGCTTGAAAGAGACACAAGGTTTGGAATAATGGAAACATGGGTTTGGACTGCCCGAAGGCATCACATGCTTTACAATTGGCTTAGGACCCATATATATATGCAACCATTCGAAGGGGTCGAGCCCTCACCCCTAGCCTAAAAAGCAGAAGGACCTGACCAATTGCCCGGTGCATGCATAGTTTTATGTCAACACATACAATTGCCAACACATGCATGATGGAGATGATTAATCTCCAAAACACAAGTGATACTTGAGTTTAGAATACCTCTATGTCAAGCATAGCTCAAAACCTTCACCAATTTTTGGAAGTCTTTACCAAATTATGAACACTTAAGCTCTTTATGAGACATGGCTTCACTCAGAATAGTCTCCTTCACAAAACTCACTCATTGATAGATGAAATGATTAAAGTTTACTATGAAACTTTCACAACAACACTCTACTAATGTTTATGCAGCTAGTCGAAGTGAAACATTTGGTTCTCTCAATCTACAACCCATTTAATCAAATGCTTTTAGACATAGATGGCTTACCTTCCAGCTTAGACTTTGAATGCTCATTTGTGTAAAACTTTAAACTCAACACTAAGATCTGATCAAATCTTTGACCATCGAGATTGTGCCTGTTTTAGGAGTCTCTCATCACTTTTACACATATGAATGTTCCTACTCACTATTCTCTCAGGCTGATTACAATTGGACTCTCAAATCTTGATCATAGATGCATCGAATATGGAATTAGACACATACAAAAGGATTCTCAATTGTTTAAGCACAGAAGAAGAAATTGGAGACAAATTGAGGCACAATCCTCAGAAAGAACTTCTATTCTCTTGAAAATACATCTGGTGGATAATTCTCATACTCATATTCACTTATTCATCATCTACTCATCCTCTATTCATCTATTCTTCTTCTCTCCTATATTACATGTCTATATACAAGTACATATAGGCATATACATCAAGATTCATCACTATTACAGTGTATATGAGCTATTTACAAGATTAATATACATGAGTTTGCAAACCACCTCTGTTTGAACCTTCTCTTCACTTTATGCTTCATCATTTCTCCTTTTCTTCATTCTTTATTCTTCAATCCTCTTTGTAATCATCAATTTATGATTGTCTTGCTCCAACAGCTCCCCTCAATCATTAATTGTGATTACATGGCTCTTCTTTATACCTGCCATTTCTTTAAACCTCTACAACTTAGGTCCATCCAAACTCTTTGTTAACATATCTGCAACTTGATTTTTTGTAGGCGTATACATGATCTCTATCTCTTTATCAATCACTTTTTCTCTCAAGAAGCGATATTGAATCTCAAGATGTTTAGTTCTTGCATGAAACATGGGGTAAGCTACCAAATACAAAGAACTCATATTGTCCCCATAAATGATAGGAACACTCTGATTGATGCCAAAACTCTTCATGAGAGTTCTCAACCATATGACCTCCTTTGCAGCCTCCACCATACCTTTATACTCGACTTCTGTAGATGATAAAGCAACCATGTGTTGCTTCTTAGAACACCAAGAAATCAATTTATCTCCCACATAACACAAATACCTATGTGTTGATCTTCTATGATGAGAGTTACCTGCCCAATCTACATCACTACATATCTTGATTCTTGCATTTGATGTAAACCCATAGTACAAACCTTCTTTAAGTGTACCCTTAATGTATCTTAGCACCCTTTGGCCTACAATCCAATGTTCCTTCGTTAGACAATGCATGAATTGAGATAAAACTCCAACTGCATATGATAAATCATGCGTTGTCAATGTAGCATAAATCAAGCTACCCACCAAACTCTGATAAAGCTTCATATCTTTGAATTCTTCTCCTCCATATCTACTTAATTTGTGGTTCACCTCCATTGGGGTTGATGCTATCCTGCAATCTTCCATATTAAACTTGATTAGCAAATTCTTCAAATACCTTTCTTGAATCACATATACTCCATGTTGAGTATATAGAATATCCATTCCCAAGAAGTATGATAAATCTCCCAATTCAATGATCTTGAATTCTTTCTCCATCTACTTCTTAAGCATTTGTATGCGTTTGTCATCTATACCTATGATTATTATGTCATAAACATAAATATAAACATAAATAAAACCATCTTCACTTGCTACTATCTTCCTTTGATGCTTGAAAACCAAGTTCTTCAAGAACTTTACAAGCCTATAACTCCATGCCCTTGGGGCTTGCTTCAAGACATATAGAGCTCTCTTGAGATTACACACATAATCTGAATTATGTTGATCTTTGAAACCATTTGGTTGTTCCATGTGGACTTCATATGTAATATAACCTTTTAAAAATGCATTCTTCACATCTAATTGAGACAATTTCCAACCTTTGCAAGCAGTAATATCTATGAGAGTCCTTTGTCATCTTTGCAACACGACTATATGTTTTGTCATAGTCCACACCATAAGTTTGCACATATCCTTTCACAAAAAGTTGAGCTTTGTACCCACGCACACTTTCATCTGCAAATCGTTTTGTTTTGTAGACCCATTTACATCCAATTACCTTTGATTACTTTGTTTGTGTACCAAGTCCCAAGTCTCATTCTCAATTAGTGCATCAAACTCTTCCTTCATAGCTTTCTCCCAATTCTCCTTTCCTTTGGCTTCATCATATGTGAATGGGTCTTCATCTTCTTTCACTATATAAGCATAATCTTTAGTTGTCCAGAAAAAGGTGTCATAGCTATACCTTATAGGTTGTCTTTTGTTCCTTGATGACCTTCCAAGTTCTCTACTTCTTGAAGTTTCTGGTTCATCATATTCTGGATCAATCCCTGGAAATTCTTCATTTTCAACTAGGACTTCATCATTCTCTTCCTCCTCATAAATTTGAACCTTTGATTTACCTTTCTTTTGATTCAATGTTTCTTCAAGACGTGCACAAGCACTATATGTACCTGAGTACCAAGTACCTTGCTCATCAAATGTGACATCCTTTGATACAAGCAATTGATTTTTAGATGGACTCCACAACATGTATCCCATTTGTTTATCATCATAACCAATGAACAAATACTTTTCAGATTTTGGTTCTAACTTATGAATTAATTGAGAGGGAACATAAGCATAGGCTAAGCAACCAAATACTTTAGAATGATCTAATGTAGGTCTCTTACCCCACCAAGCTTCATATGGTGTCATACCCTACAAAGCTTTACATGGTAGCCTATTAACCAAGTACATGGCTGTATTTACAACCTCAACCCACAAGTAATTAGGGCAATTCTTCTCTTTCATCATGACCTTGCAAACTCAACAAGAGTTCTATTTTTTGTTTCTACTACGCCATTTTGTTGAGGAGAGTACCTGCAAGTAACTTCTCTGTTTATACCTGCATTCCACAAATAATCACTGAATTCATTTGAGAAATACTCTCCCCTCGATCTGACCTTAATCTTTCAATTTTTGCCCTGTAACTCTTTCTGCATATACATGATAGTGTTTAAATGTACTAAACACTTCTAATTTGTCTTTAATCACATAAATAGTGATCCACTTGGTGGCATCATCAACATAAATCACACCATATCTAAACCATTTATACTAAAGTCCTTTGAGGGACCCCATACATCTATATGCACCAATTCAAGTTTTTCTGAATTCATGAAACCTTGCTTATTGTATGATTGCTTGTGAGCCTTACCTCATTGACATGCTTCACATCTGTATGTCATGTGGTGACCTGCAACATTAGGTAATCCAAGCATTGAACTATTATTAATCATGTCTTTAATACCTCTTTCATTGAAGTGTCCAAGCCTCTTGTGCCAAAAATACAACTCAGATATCTTTTGCTCTCCATATGTGAGCAAGGCATGTCCAACATTACCTTGTACCTTCAATGTGAAGAGTCTTCCTTCTTTCTTCCATGTAACAATTTGCTTATACCCTTGGCTAGGGTCTTCAACATAAAGTCCATCATTAGTGAACCTCACTTCATATCGTGTTTCTACAATTTGTCCTACAGTGATCAAATTCTTTGGAATTGTAGGAACATACAGAACCTTACTCAAAAGAGTACTTCCTTCACTGATCCAATAGACTTTACCTTGTGTTTCGTATTGTCACTTGTCTGAACTGTATGATTGATTACTTTATTTTCCAAATCAGTCATAAAAGCAATGTTCCCACTCATGTGATTACCACACCCTGAGTCAATGATGTAGAATACCTTTTGGTCTTCTTTTGAAACTTCACATGTTGCATCCATGATTAGAGTTGAGTCTTCTTTCTGATCTGATGCATAGTTGTAGTAGATGTCATTGTCGGATTGGTTTTGGAAGCTTCTTCCACCATTCCTTCCAAAGAAAATTCTACCACCTCTACCTCTAAAACTTCCTCTCTAATTTCTTCCGCCTTTACCTCTTTGATTGAAATTCTGATTAAAGTTACTAGTGCTTTGATTATTATGCCAACATTCATGGGCTAGATGATTGTTCTTACCACATATCCAACAAGCTTTGATATTATCCTTCTTGTTTCTGCCTCTTCCTCTACTTGTGCCACTTCTTCTACCTCTTAGGAATTCTGCTTGACTTGGAGTGCCTTCATCTTCAATTGATTGTTGCTTTCCTTTGGTAGCCTTCTTCTTATCCTTAGAATACATTGCTTGACCTGCACTCTTATCAATATCCCCTTTGATATCATGCTCAAAAGTTAGCATATAACCTAGTAATTGATTCAAATCAAGGGTAAAATGATCCAATGAAAGTTCTGTTGATAATATGAAAGGCTTCCACTTCTCATCTCCTCTCAAACCTGTAAGAATTTTTCTTACCAATTTATCTTCTTCAATGTCTTCATCAACTACACCTAAAGAATCAGCAATGTCTTTCATCTTTGTGACATAATTAGATATTGATTGTAAGGCCTTCTTCTTGAATGTGGTGAATTCTTCCCATAGTGATGCCTTCCTTGACTTGGTTGTATTTTGGTAATGCTCCTCCAAAGCATTCCATATATCATTTGCGCTTTCAACTCCTCTGATGTGAGGAAGCAAGTAATTATTCACTGTCATATAGATAATGCTCCTTGCTTGAGCATCCACCTTCATCCAAACCTACAAACCTGCAAGCTCCTCCCTAGTTGGAATACTAGGATCTTTGAATTTTGGCTTTTCTTCTTCTTCCTTGATGTATCCCATCAGATCTTTGCTCATAAGATGAGCTTCCATCCTGATGGACCAAGCTGGATAGTTTTCTCTATCCAATTTCTTAATTTGAAGACTATCTCCCATTCTTTCTTAAGCTCTACTATCAAATATTCAACCTTATGAGTAATGAATGTACCTTTGCTTTGAAATTGACCCCTTCTCATCCTTTTGATTATTGTCGTGTGTCTTTCTTTAGCCTTTCCTCCAAACTTTATCCTCCTGAATCTTTAGATATTGAATTTTGTATGTTTGCAATAGTCGAGGTCCTTCTTTCCTTCAGTTTTAATAGAACCTGCTCTGATACCACTGATGGAGATTATTAATCTCCAAAAGATAAGCTATACTTGAGTTTAGAATACCTCTATATCAAGCATAGCTCAAAACCTTCACCAATTTTTGGAAGTCTTTACCAAATTATGAACTCTTAACTCTTCTGTGAGACATGGCTTCACTCATAAAAGTCTGCTTTACAAAACTCATTCATTGACTGACAAAATGATTAACTTTTTCTATGAAAATTTGATATAACACTCTCCTAATGTTTGCACCGCTACTTTAAGTGAAATTTCTTCAAACGAACTTACAAGACTTTAGATTTACGTCAATAAGTAAACCTATGTATGAAATAGGCTTTCTTTGCAAGCGACTTTTATATATGCAACTTTAAACACTTGCCTCTCTCAACCTACAACTGATTTAATCAAATGCTTTTAGACATAGATGGCTTAACTTTGGACTTAGATTTTGAATGCTCACTTGTGTAAAACTTTACACTCTACACTGAGATCTGATCAAATCTTTGACCATCAAGATTGCACCTATTTCATAAGTGTCTCATCACTTTTACACATATGAATGTTCCTACTCACAATTCTCTCAGCTTGATTACAACTAGACTCTCAAATCTTGATCATAGATGCATCAACTGTGGACTTAGACAAGTACAAAAGGATTTCTCAATTGTTTAAGCACAAAAGAAGAAATTGGAGAAACATTGAGGCACAATTCTCAGAAAGAACTTCTATTCTCTTGAAAATACATCTGATCGATAATTCTCATACTCAGACTCACTTATTCATCATCTTCTCATCCTCTATTCATCTATTCTTCTTCTCTCCTATATGACACGTCTATATACAAGTATAAATAGGTGTATATATCAAGATTCGTACTATTACAAAGTGTATATGAGCTATTTACAAGAATTGTAAACCATCTCCCTGTGAACCTTCTCTTCACTTTATGCTTCATCCTTTCTCCTTTTCTTCATTCTCCATTCTTCAATCCTCTTTGTAATCATCAATTTATGATTTTATTGCTCCAACAATGAAGTCATTTATGTTAAAGTAAACTATACATTTTTATTTTTGAATGTTATGTAAGAGAAGGGAAAAGAAGCTCCTTAAGGTAATTTGAGTTATTTCCAAAGTCTATAAGATTCATGTTCTTCTAAATCATCAATGTTGTTTCATCGCTAATGCAAGGTCAAATAGAGAAGAAGAATGTTGGAATTGGACTATGAAAGTGTTACTGTAAGTATCCATGTGAAATGCCAGATGGTCAATTGGACACTTCTTTATATATGTTCTTTAATAAAACATATAGTGGCTTGGTTAGCCACAGACTGGGAGTTCGACCGCGTTTGTAAGACCTAAGAAGTCTGTCTTCATGCTCCCTATGTACTGTGTTTTTCTTGTGTATTCTGCAGCGTCTGTGTGGAGTACCGTGTGCGGCCCTAGGAGCTCAAATTTCTACTTTGAGGATATGGTTGTGCAACTCTCAAGAAGGAGAGCACACTGTGGTGCATCGCCATCGAATTACTTCACTGGTATCAGAGCAGTTCGATGCAAAAGCTTTGTTCCTTTTGTGCAAGCAAAGCAAGCCCCCCCTCGGCTTATGTCTAAGGCGGCGACCAAGGCATAGACCTTGTCATCCGAGTCATCGAAGTCATCATTGGCTGTGCCTGAGGGAGGACCTCAACGATCAAGGAAGATAGAGGTTCCTGGTACTTCTCACCCATCCCAGTACTGTTCCCCTCAGAGCTTGCTTAACTGTGATAATCTCTTGCCACTAAGCTACACTCTTGTGGTGTCTGAAGAAGGGGAAGACTAAGGTTAACATTACCTTGAACATGTTTTGGTCCCTCAAAGCCTCATTCTTTGCTTTCAAAGCTTGATTTTGAAGCATTTTTGGTGTCGTTTGGAGCCATTTTGGAGTACTTTCACACATAGTTCTCTTCACACAGGTCCAAGGAAATCAAGAAGAGTATTTTTTGTACTTCTTCGACAATAAATATCAACCACACTCATAAAACTAAAGGTTTATCGAAGGTTTTGAGGTTTGGTGGGAGCGGCTGCTCCAAATTTATGCAGGTTTTTGAGCATAAAACATCAGAGTTGAAAAACACTTGCAAGTGTTGTTGGCTAGTTCTTGGGCTGTGCATTCAACTTTTTTGTGCTATTTTACTGCGTATATTGAGCACCTACGCACCATGTACACCTCTATGGATACCGCTTATGTACGTCCATGTGGTCATTGATATATCAGTTACATTTTTTGCATAAAGCCTTTTACATTTGATAAAGAGGGTTGTGGTGAGCTTTTCTTAGCGGGGAGACACCCACATGTCCGGTATCTTCGGTGATGTGGGTGGAAGACTTACGAAGCCTCGTCATAGGAGATGTATGATAGTTGTTCATAAGTGCTCGATAATCCTAGTTGGCTTCTATTGGGTAACTGATTATATGGAGTAAAGTCAGTGATTTACTATGCAGGAAAACATGTCAGTACTTGTAGTTTTATGATATTTTGACACTGGTCATACACTCATTTTACAGAGGATACTCTAGCAAAATCTTTCCAGATTTTTGGTTTTGTCAACTATACAATGGTCGATTTACTCCATTGATACACTTATTCATTGGTGTTTGGACTCTTCTCGCTCCATTATCATTCTATTCACTTCTCTACCATCATGGCATCAAAGGTCTCAGGCACATCTGGTGGATCAGGGTCTAGTGCCAGTGTTCCGAGGAGGAGCTATAACTTGCAGGGCAAAGACCATTTTGAGATCCAAAAATTTGATGGCACAAACTTTGCTCTATAGAAGAATCAGATTAAAGATGTGCTGCTTCAAAGGAGGCAAAGGAAGCGAGTAAATGAAATTTCAAAGAAGCCTGCTAACATGGATGAAGATGATTGGGATGAGTTAGATGAAATGGCCAGGTCTACCATTCCCTTGCACCTAGTTGATAGTGTTTACTTTACAGTATTAGACTATGAAAGTGCAGAGGAGCATTGGAAGAAGCTATGCAATACATATGAAAAAGAGACAACATCAAATAAAGTGTATCTGATGAGAAAATTATATCACCTTCGCATGAAGGATGCAGATAGTGTTGTTGCTCAGCTAAATGAGTTTGATGCTATATTCTCCGAGTTACAGGCTCATAAAGTGGATATGGATAATGAAATGAAAGTAGTATTGCTATTATGCACCTTGCCATCATCATGGGATATGTTTTGCACAACTTTTAGCAATAGTGCACCTGGTGGTAAACTTGTGTATGATGACATATGTGGAGCACTCTTGAGTGAGGAGATTTGTAGAAAATCTAAGGTTGGCACTCAGAGTGTAGATGCATATAATGTTCGTGATTCTTACCAAGGAAAGAATCAACAATGTGGCAGGAGCAAGAACAAGGAAAAGAATGGTCAACAGAATAAGAGTAGAAGTAAATCAAGGAAGAGGGATATGGAATGTCATTATTGTCATAAGAAAGGACATATGAAGAAAGACTGTTATGCATTAAATAATGCTAAAGGTAAAGGCCAGAATGTTGATGGGCATGTTAAATAGTTACCTGCACCATCTACTTTGAATGTGAAGATTGAAGAAATTAATGCTATTTCTAATGATGCTGATGTGTTGACACTTGATAGTACTGTGCCAATTGAGGTTCTTAAGGATGATTCTCTTTCCCACACATGGCTGCTAGATTCTGATGCTTCTTTCCATTTGACACCACACAGAGAATGGTTCTCTACTTATGCAGCAAAGTCTCTTGGTATCGTGAGGCTTGGTGACTCTTACCTGTGTGATGTTGTGGGGATTGGGGATGTAGTTGTGCAGCTCATTGATGGTTCAAAATTTATTATGCATAATGTATGCCATGTACCTCAGCTATCATGCAATTTGATGTCAATTGGTCAACTTGATGACCTTGGTTACAAGGTGGTCTTCTATGCTCAGTCATTTCGTATATCAAAGGGCAATATGGTTATTGAAAAAGGAACCAAAGTTGGCTCACTTTATCCCTTATTTGTATCACAGAAAGAACATTTGTTTGCTGTTACTAAATAGCCTATGGCTTGGATTTGGCTTGGTCATTTGGGCCATATATCTCATAGGGGAATGGAAAATCTTTCTCGTTCTAGCTACTTACCTATGTTATCTTTCTCTGATTTTTCATTTTGTGAGCATTGTCAATATGGAAAGCAAACTAGAAATGTGCATAGAACGCACATTGACTCTTCAATTCAGCCTTTAGATCTTGTTCATACAGATGTGTGTGGTCCTATGCCCACTAGGTCCTTAGGTGGTTCTCTTTACTTTGTGACTTTCATAGATGATGCTACTATAAAAGTTTGGATATATCCTATCAAATTGAAGCATGAGGTATTCCCTACGTTTAGAAAATGGCTTGCTTCAGTTGAGATTGAAAAAGGAATGAAGCTTAAGGCTTTACATCAGATAATGGGGGTGAGTATACCTCACATGAATTCAGCCTTTTTCTGTCAATCTAGAGGGATTCATAGAGAGTTTACAGCTCCTTATACCCCAATACAAAATGGTATAGCTGAAAAGATGAATAAAGCTATTCAAGATAGATTAGTTTCTATGTTGCATCATGCAAACTTCTCACAAGGTTTTTGGGCAGAAGCAGTATTGACTGCAATTCATGTGATTAACCTTTCACCTAGTACTGCCAAATGTCCGAAAGTGGCACAATAGTTATGGATAGGGAAGCCACCATATTATGATCATCTTCAAGTCTTTCGGTGTGAAGCGTATGTTCATATACCCAAGAATCTTAGACAAAAGTTGGACCATAAGGTTTGGAATAATGGAAACATGGGTTTGGACTGCCCGAAGGCATCACATGCTTTACAATTGGCTTAGGACGCATAGTTTTATGTCAACACATACAATTGCCAACACATGCATGATGGAGATGATTAATCTCCAAAAGACAAGCTATACTTGAGTTTAGAATACCTCTATGTCTAGCATAGCTCAAAACCTTCACCAATTTTTGGAAGTCTTTACCAAATTATGAACACTTAAGCTCTTTATGAGACATGGCTTCACTCAGAATAGTCTCCTTCACAAAAGTCACTCATTGATAGATGAAATGATTAAAGTTTACTATGAAACTTTGACAAAAACACTCTACTAATATTTATGCAGCTACTCAAAGTGAAATTTCTTCAAAAAAACTTACAAAACTGTAGATTTACTTCAATAAGTAAACCTATCTCTGAAACAAGCTTTCTCTACAAGCGACTTTTACATATGCAACTTTAAACATTTGGTTCTCTCAATCTAGAACCCATTTAATCAAATGCTTTTAGATATAGATGGCTTATCTTCCAGCTTAGACTTTGAATGCTCATTTGTGTAAAACTTTAAACTCAACACTAAGATCTGATCAAATCTTTGACCATCGAGATTGCGCCTGTTTTAGAAGTCTCTCATCACTTTTACACATATGAATGTTCCTACTCACTATTCTCTCAGGCTGATTACAATTGGACTCTCAAATCTTGATCATAGATGCATTGAATATGGAATTAGACACATACAAAAGGATTTCTCAATTGTTTAAGCACAGAAGAAGAAATTGAAGACAAATTGAGGCACAATCCTCAGAAAGAACTTCTATTCTCTTGAAAATACATCTGGTGGATAATTCTCATACTCAGATTCACTTATTCATCATCTACTCATCCTCTATTCATCTATTCTTCTTCTCTCCTATATTACATGTCTATATACAAGTACATATAGGCATATACATCAAGATTCATCACTATTACAAAGTATATATGAGCTATTTACAAGATTAATATACATGAGTTTGCAAACCATCTCTATTTGAACCTTCTCTTCACTTTATGCTTCATCATTTCTCCTTTTCTTCATTCTTTATTCTTCAATCCTCTTTGTAATCATCAATTTATGATTGTCTTGCTCCAACAGCTCCCCCTCAATCATTAATTGTGATTACATGGCTCTTCTTTATACCTGCCATTTCTTTAAACCTCTACAACTTAGGTCCATCCAAACTCTTTGTTAACATATCTGCAACTTGATCTTTTGTAGGCGTATACATGATCTCTATCTCTTTATCAATCACATTTTCTCTCAAGAAGTGATATTGAATCTCAAGATGTTTAGTTCTGGCATGAAACATGGGGTTAGCTACCAAATACAATGTCCCCATAAATGATAGGAACACTCTGATTGATGCCAAAACTCTTCATGAGAGTTCTCAACCATATGACCTCCTTTGCAGCCTCCACCATACCTTTATACTCGAATTCTGTAGATGATAAAGCAACCATGTGTTGCGTCTTAGAACACCAAGAAATCAATTTATCTCCCACATAACACAAATACCTATGTGTTGATCTTCTCTGATGAGAGTTACCTGTCCAATCTACATCACTACATATCTTGATTCTTGCATCTGATATAAACCCATAGTAAGAACCTTCTTTAAGTGTACCCTTAATGTATCTTAGCACCCTTTGGCCTACAATCCAATGTTCCTTCCTTGGACAATGCATGAATTGACATAAAACTCCAACTGCATATGATAAATCATGCGTTGTCAATGTAGCATAAAACAAGCTACCCACCAAACTCTGATAAAGCTTCATATCTTTGAATTCTTCTCCTCCATATCTACTTAATTTGTGGTTCACCTCCATTGGGGTTGATGGTATCTTGCAATCTTCCATATTAAACTTGATTAGCAAATTCTTCAAATACCTTTCTTGAATCACATGTACTCCATGTTGAGTATATAGAATATCCATTCCCAAGAAGTATGATAAATCTCCCAATTCAATGATCTTGAATTCTTTCTCCATCTACTTCTTAAGCATTTGTATCCCTTTGTCATCTATACCTATGATTATTTTGTCATAAACATAAATATAAACATAAATAAAACCATCTTCACTTGTTACTATCTTCCTTTGATGCTTGAAAACCAAGTTCTTCAAGAAGTATTCAAGCCTATAACTCCATGCCCTTGGGGCTTGCTTCAAGACATATAGAGCTCTATTGAGATTACACACATAATCTGAATTATGTTGATCTTTGAAACCATTTGGTTGTTCCATGTGGACTTCATATGTAATATAACCATTTAAAAATGCATTCTTCACATCTAATTGAGAAAATTTCCAACCTTTACAAGTAGTAATATCTATGAGAGTCCTTATGGTACTCATCTTTGCAACATGACTATATGTTTCATCATAGTCCACACCATAAGTTTGCACATATCCTTTCACAAAAAGTTGAGCTTTGTACCCATGCACACTTTCATCTGCAAATCGTTTTGTTTTTTAGGCCCGTTTACATCCAATTACCTTTGATTACTTTGTTTGTGTACCAAGTCCCAAGTCTCATTCTCAATTAGTGCATCATACTCTTCCTTCATAGGTTTCTCCCAATTCTCCTTTCCTTTGGCTTCATCATATGTGAATGGGTCTTCATCTTCTTTCACTATATAAGCATAATCTTTAGTTGTCGAAAAAAAGGTGTCATAGCTATACCTTATATGTTGTCTTTTGTTCCTTGATGACCTTCCAAGTTCTCTACTTCTTGAAGTTTCTGGTTCATCATATTCTGGATCAATCCCTGGAAATTCTCATTTTCAACTAGGACTTCATCATTCTCTTCCTCCTCATAAATTTGAACCTTTGATTTACCTTTCTTTTGATTCAATGTTTCTTCAAGACGTGCACAAGCACTATATGTACCTGAGTACCAAGTACCTTGCTCATCAAATGTGACATCCTTTGATACAAGCAATTGATTTTTAGATGGACTCCACAACATGTATCCCATTTGTTTATCATCATAACCAATGAACAAATACTTTTCAGATTTTGGTTCTAACTTATGAATTAATTGAGAGGGAACATAAGCATAGGCTAAGCAACCAAATACTTTAGAATGATCTAATGTAGGTCTCTTACCCCACCAAGCTTCATATGGTGTCATACCCTACAAAGCTTTACATGGTAGCCTATTAACCAAGTATATGGCTGTATTTACAACCTCAACCCACAAGTAATTAGGACAATTCTTCTCTTTCATCATGACCTTGCAAACTCAACAAGAGTTCTATTTTTTGTATCTACTACACCATTTTGTTGAGGAGAGTACCTGCAAGTAACTTCTCTGTTTATACCTGCAGTCCACAAATAATCACTGAATTCATTTGAGAAATACTCTCCCCTCCATCTGACCTTAATCTCTTCAATTTTTTCCTTGTAACTCTTTCCGCATATACATGATAGTGTTTAAATGAACTAAACACTTGTAATTTGTCTTTAATCACATAAATAGTGATCCACCTGGTGGCATCATCAACATAAATCACACAATATCTGGAACCATTTATACTAAAGTAATTTTTGAGGGACCCCATACATCTATATGCACCAATTCAAGTTTTTCTGAATTTATGAAACCTTGCTTATTGTATGATTGCTTGTGAGCCTTACCTGATTGACATGCTTCACATCTGTATGTCATGTGGTGACCTGCAACATTAGGTAATCCAAGCATTGAACTATTTTTAATCATCTCTTTAATACCTCTTTCATTGAAGTGTCCAAGCCTCGTGTGCCAAAAATACAACTCAGATATCTTTTGCTCTCCATATGTGAGCAAGGCATGTCCAACATTACCTTGTACCTTCAATGTGAAGAGTCTTCCTTCTTTCTTCCATGTAACAATTTGCTTATACCCTTGGCTAGGGTCTTCAACATAAACTCCATCATTAGTGAACCTCACTTCATATCGTGTTTCTACAATTTGTCCTACACTCATCAAGTTCTTTGGAATTGTAGGAACATACAGTGTTGGAAAACAATGTCCTAATTGGTTCAATTGACCACAGTTTACAGGATGACTTGCTATACTTTCTAGCTCTTATAGAAGCAAAGGGTGCTGGGCGCATGGTTATCACACAAGCAGACGGGTGCAAATCACTATTTACAACATGTCTTGAAGTTCTGTTCAGGTTCTTGTACATGAAATGATGTAAGACAACGTGGATAAAAGAACATCCTCCCAACCCATTGGTGAGGATTCAAAACCCGTCAATTGCGATCTGCAGCACAAAGTAAAAGGAAGATTTTTGTTTTAAGCTTTTTCAAATGACTCTGATGGCAACGTGAAAAAAGTGTTCTATTTTAATTATGCTTTTGGATTTTCAGACAGCGAATGGAGTTGTTTTTACGATCTTAGAACGAAGAACGATTGCTTGATTTATGTGCTTTTGGAGGAGAGATTTTCAAGGTAGAAGCTCTACTATATAAGAGACTATTTGGAATCACTTCTATTCATCCTTCACCTAGTTTTCAACACAAGCCTTGAGCTTGGACCTCAATAGAGGTGGTGTTTTGTCTAGCACATGGGGCAGCCATGGTGCTAACTTGAGGCATGTTCAGGAGCAGCTATGGAGTTCTTCTTAATGATTCTTCTTGGAGAAGATGAAGGGTGTGCTCACACTCTAGCTCATGGAGAGGAGGTTATCTCTTATTCATGGCAAGAAGACTTGGTCATTAGCAGCTTGATGGTGAGGATCGGCCATCTACATGTTGTAGTTGAAGATTATCTTCTACAAGAGGATGTCGGGCTACGTCAAAGACATTGGATGGTGTTTAACATAAGATTTACAGCTTATGTTAAGTATTCAGGTACATATTCTCTTTATGCACACATGTACTACTTGAATTTTATGGAGGCCGTGGCTTCATATCAGGAGGAGTCCTATTCGGCATAGATACAAGAGAAACAGTACATATATGCTTTATGCATATTTGGATGAGGTGTTTGAGAAGGTGTGTTCACATAAGTTTGAGGATTTCCGGCAATAAACTTGTTAGCATTCATTGCTACTTTTTAAATATGTGATCCTTTCACACACGTATCTGACTTAGGGTCTTCCATAGCCTAAGGTTAGATGAGGGTTTGTTGATTATCAGTTTCACACTGATCCTTCCTCTTTCGGTCAGTCATATTCACTCTTCTATAACCTATACTGTCACACATCTCATGTATATTCAGATTTCTGCCCATACATCTGAATATGTTTGTTACATTTGAACATTCACTCATTCATCTATTTCTCATCACATAGAGTGGTTGAGAGTTTTGCTCCCACATTGTACGTTGAACATTGGTATATATGATACTATGAGTAAGCGATGGCTTACGTAACACCTTACACATGTCTATTCTTTCTCTATCTTTGTCTCATCATTTGTATGATTAAGTTGTGGTATGTTCATGTTTTGTCAATATTGAAGAATGCTAGAATTAATGTTGTATATACTGGAACTATGGAACCATGGACCTGTGACATGAGCCAAGGGCCTACCTCACTTCCAACATTTGGTATTAGAGCACTAAGGTTTTGGTTTCAGAACTTATAGATCTTTGGCATCAATGCATTAAGGCTCATTCATAATCCCAGGTTCCCAGACTTCTAGATTTACAACATATGATTTGTTAAACGCGCGTTTGCCGTCAGAACATGTTTAAGATCTTTCCGGGTTCTTGGGAGTGGAAGGGGTCTGAATAATCAGAGGCCTTATACTTGATATTCCCAATTAATTCATTCACAAAATAGTACACGAGTGTTCAAAGAACTCTGTCAACACGAAGTAATCTTCAGACTCTGGTTCGTTCTCTCACAGTTCACTTTCTGTACTCAGACTATTACTAACTCTTCCACAACCTTACCGATTCGCTTTAATTGTTACATCCTCAACACACAGCGCTGAAAACTATTCATTACCGTAATACAGATTCACAAGTCGTACTTAATGGAACAACGTTAAACACAAATGAAGGTAATCAACAAAAACGAAATAACACGGTACTACTCAGAATTCTCAAAACACAACACAACGGAACTACACAGATGTATCGCCCAGACAGATAGTCTGGTGATCCTTCTAGTTGTTACCGAAGTGTCTTTTCATTGATTTATAAATGGATAAAACTTCATGCAATGACCTTTCGGTTCGTGCAGAATATGAAAGGGAAAGATTACAATAGTGTTAAACGCGCGTTTGCCGTCAGAACGCGTTTAAGCTCTTTTCGGGTTCTTGGGAGTGGAAGGTGTCTGAATAATCAGAGGCCCTATACTTGATTTTCCCAATTAATTCATTCACAAAATAGTACAGGAGTGTTCAAAGAACTCTGTCAACACGAATTAATCTTCAGACTCTGGTTCGTTCTCTCACAGTTCACTTTCTGTACTCAGACTATTACTAACTCTTCCACAACCTTACCGATTCGCTTTAATTGTTACGTCCTCAACACACAGCACTGAAAACTATTCATTACCATAATACAGATTCACAAGTTGTACTTAATGGAACAACGTTAAACACAAATGAAGTTAATCAGCAAAAACGAAATAACACGGTACTACTCAGAATTCTCAAAACACAACACAACGGAACTACACAAATGTATCACCCAGACAGACAGTCTGGTGATCCTTGTGGTTGTTACTGAAGCGTCTTTTCATTGATTTATGAATGGATACAACTTCACGCAACGACCTTTCGGTTCGTGCAGAATATGAAAGGGAAAGATTACAATTGCCAATCCGGCGGATTACACTGGCACGCACGGTGGACTTGAACCCGCAGGTATACAAAATCTTATGGCTCATCTATTATACCCTGTAGATACATTGATCTAGCTAATTTAAACGTTCGAGAAATTTTCTTTTTTAACGAATCCAACATCTGTTTCAATATCTCTGGTTCTACTAACTGGGCATTAGTTCTCACTGAACTAGTTGCAATAACTTGGCTCATCAAAATTTTTGCCTGTGTTTGCAGAAAAGCTTCCTGCAGATAAAAGTCATTCGATAGAGCTGCATCACGGTTTACTTTCATATCTACAATCTGTTGATTGATTCATGATAAGCGTTTTGCTTGAGCTCCAAGTTGTTTTTCTCTTCTCTCTAATTCTTGATTCTTGATAAGCTTTTAAGAGCAGCATTTGATTCATACAAATTATCATTAGCAAGCTGAAGTTCTCTGTTTGTCTGCTTGGCTAAATCCGCCATCTCTTTTCCTGTTTGTACTGCTTCATTAAGTTGAACTCGTGTTTCAGCCAATAAATTTCCAAGGGCAGCTCGTGCATCTTCCTTATCCTGTACTAATTATGTTAAGTGGACAATCTCAGCATCTGCAGCACTTAATAAGTCATCTTTAACCTGAATCTCAGCTAATGCAGCATGTCTATGACTAATTAATGATTCCTGTTCGGCAAGTCTGGATTGGAGCTGTTGAATCTATAGGTGCAGAGCATGATTTTCTGCCTTTACTACATCGATTTCTTCCTGTAATGGAGTAATATCTGCTTCAAGAGTATCAACCTTATGCTGCAAGTCCTGATGTAGATGATGATGATAAGGTGGAAGTGTGCCTTCGTGGTTTAGGAGCTGCATATAAGCAGTTCAGAACTTCTATACAGACCAGGGAAAATATTCCGAATTTTGCTGATTTGGTATCTATGCTGATTATTGAAGAAAAGAATCTTGGTGAGGATTCTAACTCCCAAGGAAAGCCTAGTTCTGAGCAGGTATTCTACTCTGGCAGAGGAAGAGGCAGAGGTAGAGGTTTTGGAAGTGGAAGAGGAAACAGTAACCAAGACCAAGGTCAACAACAGAATCATGCAGGAGGAAGAGGACAGTTTCGAGGCAGGGGGAGTCAAAGAGGTCGCAGAAATTTCCAAAGAAATGATTCAAGTAATGATAGTAAAGGATGTTGGAATTGTGGTAAACCTGGACACTTTGAACGTGATTGCAGGTTGAAGAATCAAAATAACAGAAGGCGGCAAAACAACTATGCATCCACAAGTGCAGATGATTTTGAGAAGCTGTTTATGGTTCAACATCACATGATGAATACGATGTCTGCTGGTGCTTCAAAATCGAATGATAATGTCTGGTATGTTGATTCAGGTGCTTCAAATCACATGACCAGTCATGCGGAATGGTTTAGTAGTTTGCAAAAAATGTCAGTTCTTGGATATGTTGAAATAGGTGATGATACATCGCATCCTATTGAGCATACAGGAAACATAGCATTGTCTATGGAGGACGGAAAGGTAAAACATCTTGCTGATGTGCTGCATGTTCCAAATATAACAAAGAATCTGGTTTCTGTTGGACAAATGGTTGACCAGGGATTAGAAGTCAGGTTCAATGTTAATGGATTATATGTAGAAGAGTACAAGCAGGATGGACGATTGGTTGCCAAAGGAAACAAAGTGGGTAGGATGTTCACCTTAAATGTGAAGATTCTTGAAATGAATGCAGCCATGTTTGCAAAAGGTGCAAGAGTTATTGCAGATATAGAGATATGGCACAAACGGATTGGACATGCAAACTTGCAAAGGCTAAAAATGATGCAGTCAAAGGAGATTGTCCATGGACTACCAAATTTCAAAGTTGCAGAAATGCAAAAGGTATGTGCAACATGTCAATTTGGTAAACAGTCAAGAGCATCATTTCCACATGACAAGCATGTTAGTGAGAATGTACTAGAAGTAGTACATACACATGTTTGGGGTCCAGCAAAGACCACATCTATGGGCGGCTGCAGGTTTTATGTTACCTTCATTGATGATCATACACGCAAAGTATGGGTATATTTCATGAAAGAGAAGAGCGAGGTGTTCACTCACTTCCAGAATTTTAAAGCTATGGTGGAAAAGCAGACAGGGAAGTACATTCAAACATTAAGATCTAATGGAGGAGGTGAATACACGTCAAATGAGTTCAATAGTTTTCTAAAAAATCATGGCATTCGGCGTCAGTTTTCATGTAGGTACACACCACAACATAATGGTGTTGCTGAACGCAAAAATAGACAAATTGCAGAAATAGCAAGAGCCTTGATGGCTGATAAGAATATGCCTCATTGTTATTGGGCAGAAGCTGTGCATACTGTTGTATACATCATGAACAGAACTCCGACTGCTGCTGTACATCAAGTTACACCTGAAGAGAAGTTTACAGGTAAAAAGCCAAACTTATCACATCTGAAAGTTTTTGGTTGTATTGCATATGTACATGTTCCAGATGAGTTGAGGACGAAGCTTGATCCAAAAGCAGAAAAATGTGTCTTCATTGGATATTCCCTTGAGCAAAAGGGGTACAAATGTTATAACCCACTCACACGACAGGTGAAGGTGAGCAGAGATGTGGTATTTGATGAAATGTCAAGCTTCTATGCAGATGCCAACGAAGGACTGAATCTTGAACCAAATGACAAAGGAAATGCTGAAAAATCTAGTGCAGAATCTCAAGTTTTGAGTGGACCGGATGCATCACCAAGCAATAGTTCCAAGTCAAATCCATGGAGTGGAAGATTGCGTGGAAATTTTAGTCCAGCAAATTCATCAAATAGATCCAAGAGAGGTAAAGAAAAGCTTTCTGCTGGTAGTAAAACAGGTGCAGGTTTTGAAGATGTTGATGGAGATTCAAGTGGTTTAGAAAAGAGTAATGATGAGGAACTTGGATTGCCCTGTGTGAAGACTCCAGGAGTAAAAAGGGCACATGCAGATGATACAAGAAGAAGTGACCCAGGACCAAGAAGATCTGGGAGGATGCGTAATTTAGTGCAACGATTGACATATGATAGTTACATGGCTCGCCATGGTGCCTACATGACAAAGGTAATAGAAGATGCTGAACCTTCTTGTTTTGAAGATGCAATTGGTAATGCAGATTGGGAAAAAGCTATGGATGAGGAGATGGCTGCACTTTATGGAAATGATAGATGGGAGCTGGTTCCATTGCCACAAGGAAAGAAATCCATAGGTTGCAAATGGGTTTACAAGGTAAAGCATAATGTTGATGGTAGCATAAGCAGGTATAAAGCACGATTGGTAGCTAAATGTTATGCACATACATATGGCATTGATTATGAGGAAACATTCAGCCCTGTAGCTAAAATGTCTACTATCAGAACACTTGTTGCATTAGCTACAGCAAAAGGATGGACTTTGCATCAGATGGATGTGAAGAATGCTTTCCTACGTGGTGAGTTACAAGAAGAAGTATATATGGACCAGCCACAAGGATATGAAGATTCAAAGCATCCAAAATATGTTTGCAGGTTGCAAAAGGCTTTGTATGGGCTGAAGCAAGCCCCTCGTGCATGGCATGCAAGGATTGCTGATTACTTAACCAGCATTGGGTTCTCTATGTGTGATGCAGATCACTCACTATATGCAAGGAAGGCTGATGATGGTATCACTATTGTGGCTATTTATGTTGATGACCTGATTGTAGGTTGTGATAATGAAGAAAGCATCAAAGAGGTAAAGAAACTTTTTATGCAGGAATTCGACATGAAAGATCTTGGTGTGCTGTGCTATTTCTTGGGCATTGAGTTTATACATACAGAAACAGGTATATGGATGTCGCAAAGGCAATATGCCTTGAATATGCTGCAAAAGTATGGTATGGATGATTGTAAGCCAATTTCTATGCCATTAGATCAAAATTTGAAATTGGATACTACATCAGGTGAAGCATTGGAAAATGCTACTATGTACAGGAAAATTGTGGGATGTCTTATATATCTCACAATTAAAAGGCCTGATGTAAGTTATACTGTTGGACTTGAAAGTCAGTTTATGCAGGTTCCTAGGAAGCCACATTTGGATGCTCTGAGGCGCACTATACGTTATGTGAGTGCTACTTTGGATTATGCATTGTTTTATGAAGCTGGTGTCGAGCTGCAGGTTCATGGATACACCTATGTAGATTGGGCTGGTAGTACTCCAGATAGAAGATCTACTAGTGGCTTTCTTTTCTGACTTGGAGGTGCAGCTATTACATGGAGCAGCAAGAAGCAACCCACTGTTGCTTTGTCGAGTACAAAGGCTGAGTATAGAGGTGCTGCAATGGCAGCATGTGAGGCATCATGGCTGGAGATGTTACTTGCAGATTTAGGTGTGGAAGTGCAAAAGCCTATCACTATCTATTGTGATAATCTTAGTAGCATACAGTTAGCATGGAACCCTGTTTTCCATGCTAGAACAAAGCATATCGAGGTTCATTATCACTTCATCAGAGAGAAGGTATTAGCAGGTGATATTGATCTTGTTTATGTGAGAACAGATGAGCAGGTTGCTGATATTTTCACCAAATCACTTGGAGCTGAGAAGTTGAAGAAGTTTTGAGAGATGCTTGGATTAGAGGATATGGCGTTGAGCTTGAGGGGGAGTGTTGAGATATCAAGCTCAACATGTGATGATCCAGGATGACACGTACCAGTTTTTTGTTTCTCTGACATGTATAGTGATCACACCAATATATGTCAGGGATACTTCATTGAGCTTTATTAGATTTATCTACCGAGAGTTATGGCACATTTGTTTCTTGCCAGCTCACTCATTTACGGATATTAGGTTTTTCCTTATGTACTGATCTTTATATATTGCACTTGATGTATTCTTGTTTTTAGGTCATTTTATACATTCCTTTTATGTAATAGAAGAAGAAGAAGAAGATCATTCTTCCTTGCCTCAATCTGTGTGTGTGCTTGTCCTTGTGAGTGAGAGTGTGTGTGTGAGCTCTCTTCCTTATCTCCTTCCTCGTGACACCACTCTATGGCAAAAGCTGTTTTATGCTGATGTTCTGGAGCTATGGCCACTTGATTGTAGCCAGAGAAGCCATCAAGGAAGCTGTACACTTCCTTGCCTTCTACTCTTTCTAGTAGATGCTCAGTGATAGGAAGTAGATAGTTATCTCAAATGGTGGCTACATTGAACTTCTTCAAGTTAATGCATACACGTAGCTTCCCATTCTTCTTGGACACCACTACGATGGGGGATACCCACTCACTGTGCTCAATTTCATAAATGAATCCAACTTCAACCAAACAATCTATCTCTTCCTTGATTTTGGAAGCATAGTTATCATTATATGTGTATGGCTTCTACTTAGAGGGTTTGGCATCTGTGGTCATAGGAATCATATGTGAGCATATGTCAAGGTCTACACCTTTGAGGTCTTTGTAGCTCCATGCAAAAACATCTCTATATTCTCTTAGCAAGGCTACCAACTCTTGCTCTTCATCCTTAGTCAGGTCATGTCCTATGTAGGTGCATTTTTCTTCTCCTTCTTCTATGGTTACAACAATTTTCTTGTTGGTTTTTTTGTTGTCATAGGCCTCTCCAGCTTGTGCATCCCGTTTAGGCATTCTCATCATGACTCTCATATCTTCTATTTCATACTTCTTAAAGTTTTTAGGGACCTCAAACAAAGATTCGTCCTCCTCTGATGTGGTGTCTTTCTTCTTCCATTTCTTACCTTCATTCTTGGTGGTCACTTGTGTGGTTAACCTCACATCATTTGTAAGCTCTTTATGTCTCTGAGGGTGAATTTCTACTTCGTAGAAATATTCCTCATCTGATGCAAAAGGTGGGTCCATAATGATTGACTCTAGATCGGAGTCACTTGCATCCTCGAATGCATTAGTGCTAGGTTCACATTCTTCCATAACCGAATCACACATGATTGGCCCTATTGTGAAGACTGAAATGTCATAGCCATCCTCATCATAGTGGGGTGTCCATTGTTCTTCATTGATGGCTACATCCATTGTTGCTAAAATTTCCACCCAACCATGAGGTTCAAATTCTTTGTCAGGAAATACTACAGCTAGGTCTTGAATTGATCTATGAGTTTCTTTTGCACCTACCTCTCTGAATTTTTCTCTCTTCTCTTCTTCTACAACTATTTTGCACATCCACAGGTGAGTGTCTTCATGCATCCATGAGGATCCTGATCCTATGGAATGAACCGATTCACTATCATCTTTACCTTTATGGATGGGATTCCATTGAATAGGGGTACATCTCTATGAGAGTAATCTTTGAGATTGACTTTGGTTATAACACCTGAGTGTTGCAAATACAAAGAATTGGTTCCCCAATCTTGTAGCACTTGCAACTGCCGCATAAATGGTCTTCCCAAAATCATCTCATAGGCCTGTTTCTTGCTAAAGTCACACATAGCAAAGGTATGCTCAAACTCTACACCACATGTAGTGAGAGTTATTCCTTCTGGCACTCGTAAGGGTCTCTCAATGTGACCATCGGCCATCTACAATTTCATTCTCGTTGGATTGAGTGCTCGCTTGCCCCAATGCTTCCATAGGGAAGTGGTGGCAATTGCTACTCGTGCACCTGAGTCCCAAATTGCCTTGGTGGTGTAACCTTGATGGGTAATTGGAAGATAGGTGTTTCCTTCTTCTCCTTCGCTCATGTCTCCTATCTTGTCCAAAGGTATTTCTGGCACAGTTCTATGAGATCCTATCTGGGAACGAGGTTTAGCTATTTCAAGCACTTGGTTGGCTACATGTTTCCATAGTTCTAGCCTAACTTTGAGTAGCTCTTCTAAAGTGAGATTGCACTCCACTTTAGTGTTTTTCACTACCTCTATGTTCCTAGGTATGACTGAGTCTTTGTTCCTTATCATGACCATGGGTGCTCTCATACAAGTAGACTTATTGACCCTTGTCCCTCACACACATGGACTGATCCCTATGGACCAAAGTCATGACCCCTGTGGATCAATGTCTAATATCATCAATTAGTGTTTGAATCCATCCATGTAACATATTCATTGACCTTTCTAAATCTTGTATTCATGTCGTCACAATCACCCATAATCACAACACTTTTCACTATCAGCTAACTAGATCAAAATTCTAATGATATGGATATTTCACCACCCATGGCACCTCCACTCACATCCATCACCACTAACTACTCATACACCCACATCCATGCACTTCTCCACCATCACCACAACATCCACACTCCTCTATCGGACCCCCATTCCCCCTACATTACACACTCAAGAGCATGCCTTTTTGAGCACTCCATCATTATTTTCCTCATCCAATGTAGATATTGTGTTTCAACAAATATTTTCCTATACACATCAAGTTAGAGAAGAGTTCGCTTCATTAAGACATCATTATTAGTCCTTACAACAAATGACCACTCAAGTACATGCCAACCTCAACTCATTGACCATTGCAAATGCATCACTTAATGCACGTCATCAAGAACTTTGCGAATCTTATCATTCAATGGAATTGGAATTAGATCATAAGACCAAGGAAGCCATTGCGGATGCACAAGAACAACTACGACAATAGGTCATCCGAAATGCCCAATTATGAGAAATATGGGACTCCTACCATGCCACTTAGCTATAGCCAAAGAAAAAAAATCAACTCTTACAAGTATAGAACAGTGAAAATTTTGAAGCCACACTAGACCACCTAGAGGAACCGATCAGTCCGAGTTGCTTCAAGGATGTTCCGTCAAAATGCTATTGGATGACCATGCAAAGCTTCTTGAAGATTATGACAAATTGATCGAGGAATGCTAGGCACTCAAAAACAATAATGCCACTACGCCTCAAAGCACCTACAACCCCACCTACCACACAAGCAGTCACACCACCAAAACTCCTAGAAGAATTAAACACTTTAAGGGCATGTGTATTAGAACTTCAAACTCAAGTACCAGATCACTCAAAAATCCTAGAGCTTGACTCACCACCCATCATACCAAATACTAAAGAAACGGGTTACCATTCTATTCGAGCCCACATTTGAAGAAGAATATGAACCTCAACCCACCATTGGTGCTCATGTTACAGATGAAGGTCGGGACACCTTCGAATTGCCTACACCTGCATGGATGAAAACCATCGAAGAATTAGGCAAAACTCATGCAGCAAGTGTTGAAGTGCAGTTACAGGCCATGGCAACTATTGAGGAGACTATTCTAGTCTCCATATTTTATAGAACTGGCACCAAGAAGGTATATTTCCATCAACAAATTATAGTATAAACCATATTTTATGTACATGGTAGAATACAATTTAGCCATCGAGAAAATCATAGGGAATTAGCCAACCCATGCAACACAGTTTGAACCAATAGACGTGCCACCCAACACTCAACGAGGTAGCATTTTTCAACCAACTTAAAGGAAAGAGCTACTATAAGAATACCCAGAAATGATGCACATGTGGACCAAGACCCCCCTGCACCTCAAGTATAATCCATGCTATGGTCCCATGCCTCTTTGTCGCTCTTGGATATCTTTTGTAATTAAAGTACAAAATAATAAGCAATGCCAAGATTGGCTAAATTACCCCTATTTTGCACCACCTTGGGGTCCTCCTACTGTCAGCCACATAATGGCCACCATCAGGCACTAGCTCCCCTACTATACAAAATGAAAAATGTGGCCACTCATATGGCTGTCAAAATTTTTTATCTTATGCAAACGACATTCAGAGTCTTTTGATGTGTCTATGCACCCCATGTTTCCACCCCGTGATTTGAGCATGATAATGGCAATTTAGTCTATGACATGATTAGCATGTCATCTCTCCAGTTGTGCTATGCATGAAACTATCGAATCAAATATTTTCTTGCATGCTATAAGCTAACATTCGAAGAAATATTCACCACGAGGTTTGGGGAATATCACTCTAAATTATTTATTAGTAGGCCCATGCATCTGTTACAACTTTTTGCATGTGAACAAATGATATATTCAACACACTTCAGTCTCCCACCCCAAGATGAGTCTCAATCCATTGATTGGGAGAAGTTGGAAGCGGATTTAGCACAAGGCCTCAAGATTATCAAAAATACCCTTGCCTAGAATCTCTTGCAGAATTACATTACTCAATCCCTACAACAAGCATTTGTCAGGGACAAGAGACATGAGAGGGAGGGGGTGTTAGCAGTGGCACTGAAAGTGGCCATAGGCATCAGTGTCGAGGAAGTATGTAGAAGGAAATGCATGAAGATTGGGGGACCATGCCCATTCTTTTTCAAAAACATTGTTTCATTAAAAGTGATCAAACTCTCAACAATGATTTTAATCACTGCCCATGTAACATAGGTAACATAGAAAACCAATTTTATTATGTGCCGCTCTATTTTGTGCAAGTCGAGGAGCCCTCAAGCTTGAGGAACCTAGATAGATTACTCATACCAAGTTTCATAATTTTTGGACTTTGTTTGAACCTTCGAATATACCTATTCTTTAATTAGACTAGACACTAGACTCCAAACCGGTCAAAACTAGTCAAAAAACTATAAAGAGAGCTAGATATCTCATTTTGAGAGGTTAGAGAAGTTAGAAAAAGTTAGATTGTAAGGGAGTGAGAAGAAAGATCTTTGTAAGAGCTAATAGAGTAATACAAGTGTAATTTTTGCCTTCCATTGTCTCCTCTTGCCTCTATCTTAAGTGTGTGTGTATGCCTATGTGCATTAACTTGCTTCTCATGTTTACCTTCTTGCAGTTCACTCATTAGGGACGATAGACACGCGAGGGAGGGGGGTGTTAGAAATGTCACCGATAGTGGCCGTAGGCATTAGTGCTGAGGAAGTATGCAGAAGGAAATGCATGAAGATTGGGGGACCAGGTCCATTCTTTTTCAAAACGATTGGTCCAATAAGTGATCACACTCTCAACGGTGATCTTAATCATTACCCATGTAACATATGTAACATAGAAAACCCAATTTTGTCACAAGACACTCCATTTTGTGCAAGATGAGGAGTCCTCAGCTTGAGGACCCTAGATAGATTACTCATACCAAGTTTCATAATTTTTGGACTTTGTTTGAACCTACAAATAAGATTTAGGACCTATTGTTTAACTAGAATGGACACTAGGTTCAAAACCGGTCAAAATTAGTCAAAAAATTATAAAGAGAGCTATAGAGATCATTTCGAGAGGTTAGAGAAGTTAGAAAAATCTAGATTGTAAGAGAATGAGAACTAAGATATTTGTAAGATCTAATAGAGTAATACAAGTGTAATTTCCACCTACCATTGTGTCTCCTCTTGCCTCTACCTTGTGTGTGTGTATGTGTGTGTGTGCATTAATTTGCTTCTCACCTTCACCTTTGTGCACTTCACTCATTCATGATCTTCACATCACCCTTCTTCTTTCGTGGATTGACAATTAAGGAGGTGGAGCTTCTTGATGTGATTCTTGCCACTATCTAGAACAATAGTATTTTTGTTGGCTATCAATGAAAGCAAAGGCTATCATTTGTATCACCCATATACTTAATGCAGTTTGGTTACCCATGATGTTATTTTTATGGAAGATGCAATCCAGCCATTACTTTCATGTACTAAGGAGACATGAATTAGCGTTAAAGATGTATATGACACTTTTTTGCCTCTTTTTACATGTGGATAGTCAAGTGCTAGTCCAAATGAGCCGATTTCTTAGCCTTCACATGTTTCACATGATGATGCAGATCATTGCATTTTTTATGCAGATTTATATGATGCACTTGTTGATGAGAGGGCTGATATAGAGGAGGCAAAAACTATGCCTAAATGGTTGGTGTAGACTTTGCGAGATAGCAAATTAGATGCACCTCTTTCATATCATATTTGTACAACCTTGCATAGTGCTTTTTTTGCATTAGATGGCTATGTTATGGCTAACATTAGTCTTTCTGATGAGAATGAGCATGTTTCTTTTTATGAAGCACAAAATTCAATAAATTGGATGGCTGCCATGCAATTAGAATATGTTGCTATTATGAAAATCATACTTGGTCTTTATGTGGTTTGGCTCATGGCAAAAAGGACATAGGCACTAAATGGGTATACAAGCTTCAACATAAACGTGATGGAATATTTCATAGGTATAATTCTAGGCTTGTTGCAAAAGGTTATGCTCAAGAAAGAGGCATTGATTTTAATGAGACCTTTGCACCCACTTGTTGAATGCCCAATGTTGGTAGCATTTGTGCACTTGCAACCCATCATGGTTGGAATGTACATGAGTTGGATATTAAAACTACATCTCTGAATGGGGACTTACATGAAGAAATGTATGTTTTGCAGCCCCATGCTTTTGTGTAGAAATTCCATGAAAACAAAGTGTCCAACTTGAAAAAGACATTATATGGTTTGAAGCAAGCACCACATGCTTGGTATGAAAAGATGCATGCCTACTTGATTATACATGGTTTTGAGAATAGTCCAACTCAGAGCACCTTATATGTTAAGCCTAGAAATGATGTGCTTCTTTGTTGTCTATGTTGATGACATGCTACTCTTTGTTCCTAATGAGAAACATATTGTTGATTTTGAGGTTGATTTGCATGCCCCTTTTGAGATGTCAGATTTGGGGCTTTTGCATCATTATTTGGGGATTCAATTTATGTAGGTTGATGGCAGAATAGCTTTGTGTCAAACAAAATATACTAACACATCATTGCAATGTTTTGGCCTTAAAGAATGCAAGACTATTGCCACTCCTATGGAAACAAGTTTACAGTTGAGTCTTCATGATGTTGGAGATGCATTTGATGTTGTTCTCTATTAGCAAGTTGTTGGATGCTTGATTTACTTATGCACTACCTAGTCTGATATTCAGTTTGTTTTCTCTCAGATGAGCAGGTTTATGCATTGCCCAGGTCTCAAGCATTGGTAGGTGGTTAAGTGCATCTTTCACTACTTGAGTGGTACCCCTCTACTTGGATTGTTTTATCCCAAGGGGGATCAATATTGCTAGATTTACATGCTTTTTCTTACTCTCATTGGCCTGGTTGCTATGACACTCATGTATCAACCAATGGTTTTTAATTCATGCTTGATAGCTCATGCATATCTTGGTTGAGCAAGAAGCAACGTATTGTAGCCACTTCTAGTTTTAAGGTTGAGAATAGGGCAGCTTTCATAGTGACTATTGAGTGTATGTGGCTCAAATGACTTTTGGTTGATTTGGGTGTTGGTCAATCTTTCACCACCACCATCTTCACTGATAGTGTGAGCCCATTGGCAATTGCAAGGAACCCTGTGTTCCTTGCAATTGCCAATGGGCTCACACTAAGCACATTGAGGTGCACTATCATTATGTTAGGGCAAGGTTCTCTATTGGATAGATCAATTTGGCATATGTGCCCACATAGGAGAACATTGAAAACCTTTTCTTAAAGGATCTACATAGGGAGAAGTTTGAAGCTTTCTACAAAGCTTTGGGCTTACTTCCTTTGTGGATTGATTCGACATAGCTTGGCACTTCCTTATACATGAGTGTCAACTCCTTGTTCACTACATCACTCCCAAGGGGGCTTTGTTGATATATTTTGGTTGTGATATGTGTGAACATACTAGGACTCCTAGGGCACTTTTTTCCATCTTTAAGAGGTTTCTTTCCCCAGATTGTGTATATGCCTATAACCCTAATTGGTCACTTATCTTTGTACATTCACTTGTTAATACATTTAGTATTGTGTGTTGTTCTCCAAGCTTCTTCCTCTTCCTTGCATTGTTCGCATGCTTCCATGGGCCTCAAACTCCAACAACAAGGTGGGTAGGATGTTCACCTTAAATGTGAAAATTCTTGAAATGAATGCATCATGTTTGCAAAAGGTGCATGTGTTATTGTTGATATAGATATTTCACACAAGAAAATTGTGCATGCAAATTTGTAGAGGCTAAAATTGATGCAGTTAAAGGATCTTGCCAATGGACTACCAAATTTCAAGGTTGAAAAAATGCAGAAGGTATGTGCAGCATGTCAATTTGGTAAATAGTCAAGGGCATCGTTTCTACATGACAAGCATGTTAGTGAGAATGTGCTAGAAATAGTACATATAGATGTTTGGGGTCCTACAAAGACCACATATATGGGAGGATGCAATTTTTATGTCACTTTCATTGATGAACATAACCAAAAAGTATGGGTTTACTTCATGAAAGAGAAGAAAGAAGTGTTTACTCACTTTTAGAATTTCAAGACTAGTTTGGAAAAGCAGACAGGATAGTATATTCAGACATTAAGATCTGATGGAGGAAGTGAATATATGTCAAATGAGTTCAGTGGATTTCTAAATCTCACAGAATTTGATGGCAGTCTTCATGTAGGTAAACACCACAACAAAATGGCATTGCTGAATGCAAAAATAGACATATTGCAAAACTAGCAAGAGTCTTGATGCTTGAGAAGAATATGGCTCATTGCTACTGGGTAGAAGTTGTGCACACTATCGTATACATCATGAACAAAGATCCAACTGCTAATGTACATCAAGTTACACATGAAGAGAAGTTTACAGGTAAAAATCCAAACTTATCACATATGAAAGTTTTTGGTTGTATTGCATATGTAGATGTTCCACATGACTTTAGCATGAAGCTTCATCCAAAAGCACAAAAAATGTATCTTCATTGGGTACTCCCTTGAGCAAAAGAAATATAAATGCTACAATCCACCCTTACAATAGGTGAATGTAAACAAAGATGTGGTGTTTGATGAATTGACAAGCTTCTATGAAGGTGCCAAAGAAGGACCTAATCTTGACTCAAATGACAAAGGAAAGGCTGAAAAATCAAGTCTAGAGTCTAGGAGTAAGAAGGCACATGCAAATAATACAAGGAGAAGTGATCGAGGATCAAGAAGATCTCAAAGAATGTGGAATTCAATGGAACAATTGACGTATGATGGCCACATGGCTCATCATTCTCCAACCAAGGTAATACAAGATGTTGAACCTTCTTGTTTTGAAGATGCAATTGGAAATGCAGATTGGGAGAACTCTATGGATGAGGATATGGTTGTGCTTTATGCAAATGAAAACATGGAAGCTAGTTCCATTACTGTGAGGAAAGAAACCCATAGTCTACAAGTGGGTTTACAAGGTGAAGCACAATGATGATGGTAGCATAAGCAGGTATAAAGCACGATTGGTAGCAAAAGGGTATGCATAGACATTTGGAATTAATTATGAAGAAACATTCAACCATGTAGCTAAAATGGCTACTATCAGAGCACTTGTTGCATTGGCTATAGCTAAAGGTTGAATTTAGCATCAGAAGGATGTGAAGAATGCCTTCTTACATGGTGAGTTGCAGGATGAAGTATACATGCACCAACCACAAGGATATAAGGATTCAAAGCACCTAGAATATGTTTGTAGGTTGCAAAAGGTTTTGTATGGGCTTAAACAAGTCCCTCATGCTTGGCATGCAAGGATTTCTATTTACTTAACCACCATTGGATTTTCTTTGTCTGATGCGGATCATTCATTATACGCAAGGAATGGTGAAGATTGTTATTGTTAGTGTCCATGTGAAAGGCCAAATGGCCATCGGACACTTTTGTATCTGTTCTTTAATAAAACATATAGTGGCTTGGTTAGCCACAAACTATAAGTTCGACCACATTTGTAACATCTAAGGTATATGTGTTCGTGCTCCCTATGTACTGTGTTTTTTTGCATATTCTATAGCCTCTTTGCAGAGTATCATGTGCCGCACTAAGAGCTCATTTTTGTACTTTGCGGATATCATTGTGGAGCTCTCAAGAAGGAGAGCGCATTGTGGTGTGTTTCCATCAAAATACTTCACTGGTATCAGATCATTTTGACACAAAAGATTTGTTCTTTTTGTGTGACTGAAGTGAGCACCCACCCACCCACCCAAGCCTTTCTGTATGGCTTATGACTAAGGTGGCAACCAAGGCATAGATATTGGCATACCTTGTTATCTGATTCATTGAAGTCATTGTTGGCAGCGTCTGCTACACGCAAGGGAGGACCTCAATGATCAAGGAAGATGGAGGTTCCTAATACTTCTCGGGAGGTCATCCATCCCAAATACTATTCCCCCCAGAGCTTGCTTAACCGTGGCAATCTCTTCCCACTAAGATACACTCTTATGGTGCTTGAAGAAGGGGAAAGACTAAGGTTCACATTATCTTCAACAAGTTTTGGGCCCTCAAAGCTTCATTCTTTGTTTTCAAAACCTATTTTGAAGAATTTTCGGGGTGATTTTTGGAACCATTTTGGGGTAGTTTTGTGCATAGTTCTCTTCACACAGGTTGAAGAACATCAAGAAGAGTGTCCTTTGTACTTCTTCGATAACAATATCTATAGGTTTCTTGAAAAATTTAGTTCTAATGGGAGCAGCCATCCCAAGTCTATGCAAGTTTTTGAGCCTAAAGAACATAGTAGACAGACACTTGGAGGTGTTGTTGGCCAGTGCTTGGGTAGTGAATTCAGCCTTTCAGTGCAATTTTACTACATATATTGAGCACATACACACTATGTACATTTCTATGGATACCACTTATGTACATCCATGTGGTCATTGATATAGCAGTTACATTTTTGCATAAAGCCTTTTAAGTTTGATAAAGAGCATCGTGGTGAGGTTTTCTTAACTAGGACACACCCAAATGTGAGGGTCTCTTTGGTGATGTAGGTGAAAGACTTACTGAGCCTCGCCATAGAAGATTTATGATAGTCGTTCATAGGTGCTTGATAAGCCTAGCTGGCTTCTTTTGTGTAATTGATTATATGTAGTGGAGTTAGTGATTCACTATGGAAGCAAACATGTCAGTACTTGAAGTTTTATGAGATTTTGACATTGTTCATATGCTCATTTCGTATAAGATACTCTGGCAACATTTTTCCATAGTTTTGGCTTTATCAACTATACATTGGTCAATTTACTCCTTGATACACCTATTGGTGTGAGCACATTTATTCTGACATAATCCTTTTGGTTGGTCATTACTATTCATTAATTCATTTTTCTAGAAGACTACTGAATTCTCTTCGAGAATCTGATTGGTCATCCTTCTTTGAGCCTTACTGGTGTTTGCACTCTTCTAGCTCCATTACCATCCTATTTGATTCTTTACCATCATGGCATCAGAGGTCTCAGGCACATCTAGTGGAATAGGGCTTAGTGTCAGTGTTCCAAGGAGGAGCTATAACTTGCAAGGGAAAGACCATTTTGAGATCCAAAATATTGATGGCACAAACTTTGCTCTATGGAAGAATCAAATTAAAGATGTGACGATTGAGAGGAGGCAATGGAAGCCAATAAATGGAATCTCAAAGAAGCCTACTAACATGGATGAAGATGATTGGGATAAGTTAGATGAAATGGCTAGGTCTACCATTTGATTGCACGTAGAAGATACTTTTTACTTTATAGTATTAGATTGTGAAATTGCAGAGGAGCTTCGGAAGAAGTTATGCAATACAGATGAAAAAGAGACGGCATCAAATAAAGTGTATTTGATGAGAAAGTTATATGGCCTTCACATGAAGGACACAGATAGTGTTGTAACTTCCTCTATTGTAGCCTCTGCCTCTTTGATTCGTGGAATTTCTAAAGCAATTTTTAGTTGTATGGTTAGTTAATCCACAAATAGAATAGGGATTAGAGTCTTGGGATCTCCTCCTGCCTTGTCTTCCTCCTCTACCTCTACCTCTACCTCTACCTGCATAGTTAGCTTGATGTGTACCTACTGCATCATCCACTTTGTTTCCTCTTCCTTTGTTATCTTTGGCTTTACTTTTATCAGTATACAAATCAGAAGATCAATTACCTTTGTAGCCTTCTCCATTCTTGATAAGCTTGGCCTCTTGATTAAGCAATTATCCTATGAGTGTTGGTCTCTTGAGTAAGTAGTTATCCTATGAGTGTATAGATCCATAGTTGTGGTGAATGCTTCCCACTTGTCATATGCCTTTAAGTCATTGATGATCTTCCTTACAATTTGCTCTTCTTCTATTACCTCTCCAATGCTTCCCAACTGATCTACTACATCCTTGAGCTTTGTGACAAAATCAATCACATTTTGTTTGGGAGCTTTCTTGAGAGTTGTAAAGTCCAATGATAGTTGATGCTTCCTCGCATTTGTACTTGAAGAGAAGAAGTCTTCAAGTGCATTCCACACTTCTTGAGATGTTTTACAACTTGTAATGTGAGGCAACAAAAAGTATGAGATAGAGTTGAGGAGATAAGACCTTGCAATTGCATCCTCGGAGCACCATGTGCTCAATCTTTCTTGCTCTTCTTGTGTAGGTTGGCCTTTATTCTTGAAACTTGGCATAACTTCATCTCCATCTATATAATCATATATATTCTTGCCTTGAAGATAAGCTTCCATCTTTAATGACCAGGCTGAGTAGTTGCCTCTATCCAATTTATCAATTGATGAAGGAAATCCATCTACCATGGTGTCCAACCTTGCTCTGATACCACTCTAAAGAGAAGGATTTGTACTTGATGAAGATGAAGTGGTGCTACAAAATCTTTGCACTACACCAGCCAAATGAACTCTAGAGATATGTAGTGGGCTCTTTTAGCTTGCCAAAGGATGTATTAGACACCCTATTTACCTTGGAAGATCAATCTCAAAAGGATGAATCAAAATAGATATGTTGGAGCTGATCCACAAGTAAAAAACTTGCTATTTTAGTTCATACACCTATCTAGTGTTTTGAACAATTCTCTGAGCATACTAGCAATTAGCTTAATTCCTTTTGGAGAACTCTAATTAAGATTATTAAGCTAACAATAATGAGTTATTTCATAAAAAATGATGGATTACATGCAAAGAAAGATATTTAGCAAATCATATCGCCATCCCAAGAAGCAGTGCTAATGAAACTTTGTAGGATTATAATAGAAAATATGTTGATTCTATTATGCGTTAAATCATGGCAAATTATTAACTATAGACTGACAACAAGTTTTGAGAAGATCATTGTTCTGATGGAGTTATAATAGAGAAGTAAAATGACAATATAATGATCATATATGTATTAAACACGTACAAATACAATGTCATTGGAAATTAAACATTGCTCAATGTATGAGAGGTGAAAGAGCTATGAGGTGAGCTCTCACGCCACAAAGGATGTACTACAGAATGATCCCTCTACCTCGAGATACACGTGGGTCTTCTTGATCCTCTTCTTATAGTTGATCTTGGAGCCACAATTTGAATTCAAATTCAAACTTCTACCTAAAAGGTGAATGCTAACATATAGGATAGATTCTTGAATTTCTCAACAACCAAGTGATACATGATTTAGAGCTTCCTAACTTGCTGTGGGTGTAATCCACTTTTACAAAGGTAAATGTGAAGTATTTTTACAAGAGGTTGATCATATGAGGCCTTTCTTGGGTTATGCCTATAAGGTGAGCATAAGTGAATTGATCAAGCATGTGGGCTTGGGTATATTGCACCAACACACAAGACACAAATTGACTCTTCTAATCAGCCTTTAGATCTTGTTCATATAGATGTGTGTGGTCCTATGCCCACAAGGTCATTAGGTGGTTCTCTTTATTTTATCACTTTCATAGATGATGCTACTAGAAAACTCTAGGTATATCCTATCAAAGCAAAGGATGAGGTATTCTCTATGTTCAAAAAATGGCTAGCTTTAGTTGAGATTGAAAAAGGAACTAAGCTTAAGGCTTTACGCTTAGATAATGGGGGTGAGTATAGCTCATGAATTAAGTCTTTTTTATCAATCTAGAGGAATTCATAGAGGGTTCATAGATCCTTATACCCCAGTACATAATGGTGTAGCTGAAGGGATGAATAGAACTATTCAGGGTAGAGTAGTTTCTATGTTGCATCATGCAAACCTTCCACAGGGCTTTTGGGTAGAAGTAGTATTGACTACAGTTCATCTGATTAACCTTTCACCTCATACTGCCAAAGGTCAAAAAGTGGCACAAGAGTTATGGATAGGGAAGCCACCATATTATGATCATCTTTGAGTTTTTGGGTGTGAAACATATGTTCATATACCCAAGAATCTTAGACAAAAGTTGGATCATCAGTCAAATAAATGCATTTTTCTTGGATATGGTCAAGAAGGACAATTTGAATATTTCTTATGAGATAGTGAAACACAATTAGTGATCCGAAGTAGTGATGTCATTTTCAATGAGTCTAAGATGCATAAACAACCCATTAAGGAGGTTGAAGTGAGAAGAGTGGTGTTTGAGAATAGTAGTCCTCTAGTTAGCATGCATAAAAATGCTACATATAGGGATGTTCAATAGAATTTCTGATCAATTTAGTCTACAAATGTTCCTGTTCAGCAATCATTGAGATGCTCTTCATGTGTCTCACATCCACCTGAAAGATATGTTCCAGGTTTGGATTTTTTTATGTTAACAGATGCTAGTGAGCCTTCTTGCTAAGAAGAGGCTATGCAAACAAAGGGTCATGTCAAGTGGGAGCCTTCCATGAAGAGTGAGTCGGATTCTATTCACAAGAATGGTACTTGGGATTTAGTACCTTTGCCAAAGGGCAGGAAAGCTTTACCATGTAAATGGGTATATAAGCTGAAATTTACATTAGATAGTGCTTCTCCAAAGTATAAATCATGGTGTTGATTTCAAGGAAATCTTATCTCGAGTGGTGAAGATGACTACCCTGCGCATGTTGCTTGGATTCATTGCAATGGAGGACTTAGAGCTAGTCCAAATGGATGTGAAAATTGCTTTCTTGCATTGGGATCTTACAGATGAGATCTATATGGAAGAACCAGAGGGTTATGTAGTTCCTAGCAAAGAAAGTCTAGTTTGTAATCTCAAGAAGAGCTTATATGGACTTAAACAATCCCTTAGACAATGGTAACAAAAGTTTGATGCTTTTATGAAGTCTCAAGGCTATTCTCCGAGCAATGAGGATCATTGTCTCTACACAAAGAGATGCTCATATGGCAGCTTGATATTTATATCGATGATATGTTGATTGTTGGGAAGTCCTCTTATGACTTGTCAATTCTCAAAAAGAAGTTGATTGAAATATTTGATATGAAGGATTTGGGGGATGTCAAACATATTCTTGGCATGCACATTACTCGTGGTAGGAGTACAAGATGCATATATATGTCTCAAAGTGAGTACATATCCAAAGTACTTCATAAGTCCAATATGTAGGGTGGAATGGCATTGAGTACACCTTTATCCACATATGTGAAATTGAGCAAGGAGCATTGCCCCAAATAAAATGAGGAAAAGGAATTCATGAACAAAATTCCTTATCAATCTATTGTTGGTAGTCTCATGTATGTTATGGTAGCTATGGGACGAGACTTTGCATTTGTTGTGAGCAGATATATGTCTAATATTGGCAAGCAACATTGGGAAGTAGTCAAGATGATTTTGAGATATCTGAGTTGCACTAAGGACAAGTGTTTATTTTTAGGTAGAGGAGAGGCATCCATTATTGGTTACACAGATTCTGACTATGTTGGTTGTCTAGAGAATCATAAGTCTACATCAGGGTACACTTTTCATTTTGTTGGACGTGCTATCTCTTGGAGATCTTGTCTTCAAGAATGTCTAGTTGTTTCCGCCACAAAAGTAGAGTATGTTGTGTTGAGATATCAAGCTCAACATGTGATGATCCAGGATGACACGTACCAGTTTTTCGTTTCTCTGACATGTATAGTGGTCACGCTGGTATATGTCAGGGATACTTCATTGAGGTTTATTACATTTATCTATCGAGAGTGATGGCGCATTTGTTTCTTGCCAGCTCACTCATTCGTAGACATTAGGTTTTTCCTTATGTATTGTTCTTTATATATTGCACTTGTTGTATTCTTGTTCTTTAGGTCATTCTTGTACGTTCCTTTTATGTAATAGAAGAAGAAGAAGAAGATCATTCTAATTTGTGTGTGTGCTTCTCCTTGAGAGTGAGATTGTGTGTGTGAGCTCTCTTCCTTATCTCCTTTTTCGTGACATGGTATCAAAGCCAGCGTGGTTGTAGAGAGCTCGTGGAGAAGGCGATGGTGAAGACTACGCGACAAGGCATGGAGAAAACGCGATTTCACAAACGGCCTCCGTTTTCTAACAAAATCAGCATGAAGGTAGAAGACCTCAAAATATTTTTGTGAGTTATCCCTTTAGGGTCACTTGTTTTTATCAGTTCGAAGTTTCAGAGCCATCTCGACCTCCGTTTCGAGCCTGCAAGGTGGGGTCCACAGAAAAACTAGGTGAGTTTCAGAAATTGTAACTTGCGTTGTGTTTGGCGACACTCATATAATCGAGATCGAGAATTTCAAGCGATTCGGTGTACTGTTGATACGCGAAAACTGTGTTTTTCTAAGATCGAACTGTCACATCATAGTGCGAGAGTGTTCAAGCAGAAGTGCTGCTTGTAGTGTGTTGCGGTGTTGTGAATTCTTGCAGAAATGGCAAAGGCAGATGGAATGAGTCAGCTTATGAGCGATAAGCTGGACAAGAACAACTTCCATGCTTGGAGATTCAAAATGATGAATTTCTTGATGGGAAAAGGCTACTGGAAGTACATCGAAGGAGAGAATGAAAATGCTCCGCAGTTACCAAAAAGGAATCGGACTGCAGAACAATTAAGAGCATATGAGGAATGGAATCAAGGAGCACAAAAGGTAATGTATTGGCTATCTGTTAGCATACAAGATAGCATGATTGGCCACATACAGGATGCCAAGACTCCAAAAGAGGCTTGGAATGGTTTGGTCACTTTGTACGAGACCAATACAAAGGCATGAAAATTGCAACTCAAGAACGAGCTGCATACATTGGAGAAAAAGAGCATGTTGATAAGTGACTACACTCTAAAAGTCAAAAGCATATATGAGTCACTTGCATCTATTGGCATGAATGTAGATGATGATGATAAGGTGGAAGTGTGCCTTCGTGGTTTAGGAGCTGCATATAAGCAGTTCATAACTTCTATATAGACCAGGGAAAATATTAAAAATTTTGCTCATTTGGTATCTATGCTGATTATTGAAGAAAAGAATCTTGGTGAGGATTCAAACTCCCAAGGAAAGCCCAATTCTGAGGAGGTATTCTACTCTGGCAGAGGAAGAAGTAGAGGTAGAGGCTTTGGATGTGGAAGAGGAAACAGTAACCAAGACCAAGGTCAACAAGAGAATCATGCAGGAGGAAGAGGATAGTTTCGAGGCACGGGGAGCCAAAGAGGTCACAGAAATTTCCAAAGAAATGATTCAGGTAATGATAGTAAAGCATGCTGGAATTGTGGTAAACCTGGACACTTTGAATGTGATTGCAGGTCGAAGAATCAAAATAACAGAAGGCAGCAAAACAATCATGCATCCACAAGTGTAGATGAATCTGAGAAGTTGTTTATGGTTCAACATCACATGATGAATACGATGTCTGCTGGTGTTTCAAAATCAAATGATAATGTTTGGTATGTTGATTCAGGTGCTTCAAATCACATGACTAGTCATGCAAAATGGTTTAGTAGTTTGCAGAAAATGCCAGTTCCTAGATATGTTGAAACAGGTGATGATACATTGCCTTCTATTGAGCATACAAGAAACATAGCATTGTCTATGGAGGACGGGAAGGTAAAACATCCTGCTGATGTGTTGCATGTTCCAAATATAACAAAGAATCTGGTTTCTATTGGACAAATGGTTGACCAGGGATTACAAGTTAGGTTCAATGCTGATGGATTATATGTAGAAGAGTACAAGCAGGATGGACGATTGGTTGCCAAAGGAAACAAAGTGGGAAGGATGTTCACCTTAAATGTGAAGATTCCTGAAATGAATGCAGCCATGTTTGCAAAAGGTGCAGGAGTAATTGCAGATATAGAGATATGGCACAAACGGATTGGACATCCAAACTTGCAAAGGCTGAAACTCATGCAGTCAAAGGAGATTGTCCATGGACTACCAAATTTCAAAGTTGCAAAAATGCAAAAGGTGTGTGCAGCATGTCAATTTGGTAAACAGTCAAGAGCATCATTTCCACATGACAAGCATGTTAGTGAGAATGTACTAGAAGTAGTACATACAGATGTTTGGGGTCCAGTAAAGACCACATCTATGGGTGGTTGCAGGTTTTATGTTACTTTCATTGATGACCATACACACAAAGTATGGTTATATTTCGTGAAAGAGAAGAGCGAGGTGTTCACTCACTTCCAAAATTTTAAAGTTATGGTGGAAAAGCAGACAGGGAAGTACATTCAGACATAAAGATCTGATGGAGGAGGTGAATACATGTCAAATGAGTTCATCAGTTTTTTAAAAAATCATGGAATTCGGCATCGGTTTTCATGCAGGTACACACCACAACAGAATGGCGTTGCTAAACGCAAAAATAGACATATTGCAGAAATAGCAAGAGCCTTAATGGCTGAGAAGAACATGCCTCATTGTTATTGAACAAAACTCCGACTGCTGCTATACATCAAGTTACACCTGAAGAGAAGTTTACAGGTAAAAAGCCAAACTTATCACATCTAAAAGTTTTTGGTTGTATCGCATATGTACATGTCCCAGATGAATTGAGGATGAAGCTGAATCCAAAAGTAGAAAAGTTTGTCTTCATTGGATACTCCCTTGAGCAAAAGGAATATAAATGTTATAATCCACTCACACGACAGGTAAAGGTGAGCAGAGATGTGGTATTTGATGAAATGTCAAGCTTCTATGCAGATGCCAAAGAAGGACTTAGTCTTGAACCAAATGACAATGCTGAAAAATCAAGTGCAAAATCTCAAGTTTTGAGTGGACCGGATGCATCACCAAGCAATAGTTCCAACTCAAATCCATGGAGTGGAAGATTACGTGGAAATTTCAGTCCAGCAAATTCATCAAATACATCCAAGAAAGGTAAAGAAAAGCTTTCTGTTGGTCATAAAACATGTGCAGGTTTTGAAGACGTTGATGGAGATTCAAGCGGTTCAAAAAAGAGTCTTGATGAGGAACTTGGATTGCCCTCTATGAAGACTCCAGGAGTAAGAAGGGTACATGCAGATGATACAAGGAGAAGTGAATCAGGACCAAGAAGATCTGGGAGGATGTGTAATTCAGTGCAACGATTGACATATGATAGTTACATGGCTCGCCATTGTGCCTACATGACAAAGGTAATACAAGACGCTGAACCTTCTTGTTTTGAAGATGCAATTGGTAACGCAGATTGGGAAAAAGCTATGGATGAGGGGATGGCTGCACTTTATGGAAATGATACATGGAAGTTGGTTCCATTGCCAGAAGGGAAGAAACCCATAGGCTGCAAATGGGTTTACAAGGTAAAGCATAATGTTGATGCTAGCATAAGCAGGTATAAAGCACGATTGGTAGCTAAAGGACATGCACAGACATATGGCATTGCTTATGAGGAAACATTCAGCCCTGTAGCTAAAATGTCTACTATTAGGATACTTGTTGCATTAGCTATAGCAAAAGGATGGACTTTGCATCAGATGGATGTGAAGAATGCTTTCCTACATGGTCAGTTACAGGAAGAAGTATATATGGACCAGCCACAAGGATATGAAGATTCAAAGCATCCAGAATATGTTTACAGGTTGCAAAAGGCTTTGTATAGACTGAAGCAGGCTCTGCGTGCATGGCATGCAAGGATTGCTGATTACTTAACCAACATTGGGTTTTCTATGTGTGATGCAGATCATTCATTATATGCAAGGAAGGCTGATGATGGCATCATGATTGTGGCCATTTATGTTGATGACTTGATTGTAGGTGGCAATAATGAAGAAAGCATCAAAGAGGTAAAGCAACTTCTTATGCAGGAATTTGACATGAAAGATCTTGGTGTGCTGCGCTATTTCTTGGGCATTGAGTTTATACATATAGAAACAGGTATATGGATGTTGCAATGGCAATATGCCTTGAATATGCTACAGAAGTATGGTATGGCTGGTTGTAAGCCAATTTCTATGGCATTAGATCAAAATTTGGAGTTGGATACTACATCAGGTGAAGCATTGGAAAATGCTACTATGTACAGGAAAATTGTGCGAAGTCTTATATATCTTACAATTACAAGGCCTCATTTAATCTACACTGTTGGACTTGAAAGTCAATTTATGCAGGTTCCCAGAAAGCCACATTTGGATGCTCTGAGGTGCACTCTACGTAATGTGAGTGCTACTTTGGATTATGCATTGTTTTATGAAGCTCGTGTAGATTTTCAGGTTCATGGATACACCGATGCAGATTGGGCTGGTAGTACTCCAAATAGAAGATCTACTAGTGGCTTTCTTTTCTCACTTGGAGGTGCAGCTATTACATGGAGCAGTAAGAAGCAACCCACTATTTCTTTGTCGAGTACAGAGGCTGATTATAGAGGTGCTGCAATGGCAGCATGTGAGGCATCATGGCTAGAGATGTTACTTGTAGATTTAGGTATGGAAGTGCAAAAGCCTATCACTATCTATTGTGATAATCTTAGTAGCATACACTTAGCACGGAACCCTATTTCCCATTCTAGAACAAAGCATATCGAGGTACATTATCTTCATAAGAGAGAAGGTATTAGCAGGTGATATTGATCTTGTTTATGTGAGAGCAGATGAGCAGGTTGCTGATAATTTCACCAAAGCACTTGGAGCTGAGAAGTTGAAGAAGTTTCGGGAGATGCTTGGATTACAGGATATGGCATTGAGCTTGAGGGGGAGTGTTGAGATATCAAGCTCAGCATGTGATGATCCAGGATGACACGGACCAGTTTTTCATTTCTCTGACATGTATAGTGGTCACGCCGCTATATGTCAGGGATACTTCATTGACCTTTATTAGATTTATCTACCGAGAGTGATGGCGCATTTGTTTCTTGCCAGCTCACTCATTCGTGGACATTAGGCTTTTCCTTATGTATTGGTCTTTATATATTGCACTTGTTGTATTCTTGTTTTTTAGGTCATTCTTGTACATTCCTTTTATGTATAGAAGAAGAAGAAGAAGATTATTCTTCCTTGCGTCAATTTGCGTGTGTGCTTCTCCTTGAGAGTGAGAGTGTGTGTGTGATGCTTTGTTGAGTATAGAGGTTGATTATAGAGGTGTTGCAATGGTAGCATGTAAAGAATCATGGTTAGAGATGCTACTTGCACATTTCAGTGTGAAACAGAAAAAGCCTATCATCATCTATTGGGATAATCTTAGTAGCACACAGTTAGCATAGAATCTTGTTTTTCATTCTAAAACAAAGAATATTGAGGTACATTATCATTTCATCAGGGAAAATCTATTAGCGGGTGATATTGACCTTGTTTATGTGAGGACAAATAAGAAGGTTGCTGATATTTTCACTAAAGGACTTGGAGGAGAGAAGCTCAAAGAGTTTTGGAAGATGCTTGGATTACAAGACATGGCATTGAGCTTGAGGGGGAGTGTTGAGATATCAAGCTCAACATGTGATGATCGAGGATGACACATATCACTTTTTCACCTCTCTGACATGTATAGTGGTCATGTCTGTGTATGTCATGGATGCTTTAGTGAGCTTTACTAGATTTATCTATAGAGTGTGATGGCATATTTGTTTCCTACCAGCTCACTCATCCAAGGACATTAAGATTTCCCTTATCTACTATTATTTATATATTGCACTAGTTGTATTTCTTTTTTAGGTCATTTTTGTATATTCTATTTATGTTATAAAAGAAGAAGAAGAAGAAGAAGAATATCATTCTCCCTTGCCTCAATCTCTATGTGCTCCTCTTGAGTGTGAGAGTATGTGAGTGAGCTCTCTTCCTTATCTCCTTTCTCTTGACATGTGTATGTCTATGTATTCATATTTATATGTGTGTGTATGTGTGTGTATTGTGTGTGTGTATGTGCAAGTGTCTTTATATGTATGTATATTTGGGTATATGTACATATGTATGTCCATGCATGTGCATGTAGATATGTTTGTGCATATGCATGTGCATTTGCATGTGTATGTGTGTATGTGTATGTGTATGTGTACGTGTACGTGTACGTGTATGTGTACGTGTACGTGTACGTGTACGTGTACGTGTACGTGTACGTGTACGTGTACGTGTACGTGTACGTGTACGTGTACGTGTACGTGTACGTGTACGTGTACATGTACGTGTACGTGTACGTGTACGTGGACGTGTACGTGTACGTGTACATGGATGTGTACGTGTACGTGTATGTGTACATGTATGTGTATGTGTATGTGGATGTGTATGTGTATGTGTATGTTGTGAAGAGATGGATAGATATGTGCTTGAAGATGAAGTGGTGCTGCAAAATCCTTGATCTACACCAGCCAAATGAACTCTAGGAGTATGTGGTGGTCCCTTTTAGCTTGCCAATGGATGTGTTAGACACCTATGTACCTTGGAAGATCAATCTCAAAAAGATAGATCAAAACAAATGAGCTGGAATTAATTCAGAGGTGAAAAACTTGCTATTTTGATTCATACACATGTCTAGTTGTTTTGAATAATTATCTAAGCACAACAGCAATTAGCTTAATTCCTTTTGGGAAACTCTAAGTAACTTAAAGAGCTAACTTTCAAGAGTAATCACATCAGAAATAGTTAATCACACTATGAGAAGGAAGTTTAACAAGTTATGACATCATCCCGATTCTCAGAGGCTGCAATAGTACTTAGACTAGTGAGCAAAAAAATGATCATAACTAACGTTTCCAATATTCAATGATTATGCAATTTTGTATGCTAATACTAGACAAAATGATGAATTAAAAAAACTTTGAATCATGCAATTTGATGAAGTACACGCGGAGAACCAGCTCTGACAAGTTGACTGAAAAAAATCTAAAATCTGCGGAGAAGTGAATATGGACAGACAGGGCTGCCCTCAACTGAACATAACTCATGATTGAGAATACAATAGCAATGAAATTTTGTGAGCACATATTATAATCTAAAAGAAAACTTTAGCAAGTCAAATCATTGAAAATGATGGACACATTGAGAGAAATGATCTCTGCAATCTGACTGAAAAAGCTGAGAAACATAACAGTGAACACTAGACTCACAAAACCATGAAGATTTGAACTAGTATGATCATAAATATAAATGTATATTGATTGTAGAATACAATGAACTTAAGATACATGTGTGTGCCTTGTATCCACACTTGATATAGCATATAGCTCAGCTTATGGATGCCTCTAAAGGTGTGACTAAATTGCCATGTATATATAGAGAGTTTTGGAGCCAAGATTTGAATTTGAATCTTGCTCACCTAAAAGTACTTTCCTAATTTTTAGAGATTGATTGATTCTCTGACCTCCAAATCAAGAATTTGTGGCTTCTCTCTCTATTTTTATCAAGTAGACTCAACCACTTTTGATTCCTTTTACTTTTACATCAAGTAGATGATCAAACAATTACAAGGGTGAGTTCACAAGTGAACTCTTAGATTTCCATATATTGTCTTCTCTTAGAAACTCAAGCCAATACTTAGGCTTGTAATGGATTTGTTCCAATAGCTCCCCCTCAAGCCAAGTATGCTTGAGGTCTTCAATCTTCAAGAATAACCTGCAATCCAAGCATAGCCTTGAATTTGCAAAGTTTTGTACCATCCAATGCTTTGGTCAAAATATATGCACATTGTTGATGAGTGGACACATATGATATTTGAATCTCTTTTCTTAGAACCTTTTCTCTTACATAGTGATAATGAAATTCAATGTGTTTAGTCCTTGCATGAAAAATAGGGTTAGCAGCTAAATGAATAGAACTCATGTTGTCACAAAAAATAGTTGGAGTTCCAAACTCCAATCCAAGATCTTTGAATAATGTCTTCATCCACATAGCTTCTTGTGTAGCTATGGTAAGACCTCTGTATTCAGCTTCTGTAGAAGAGAGAGCAACTGTGAGTTGCTTCTTGGATGACCATGAAATAAGTTTTGAACCTACAAAGGTAAGATAACCTGAAGTGCTCCTTCTATCTTCCTTGGAGCCAGCCCAATCTGCATCAGAAAATAGCTTCAACCCTAAATCAGATACATAAGGATAATAAGTCCTTCATTTATGGTTCCTTTGAGATATTTGAGTATCCTCTTAGCAGCATCCATGTGTGGTTTTCTTGGTGTGTGCATGAATTGACTTAGCACACTCACACTATAGCATATATCTACCCTTGTCAATGTGGCATAGTTGAGACTACCCACAAGGCTTTGATATGATGTGATGTCCTCTATGAGTTCACCTTCATGTGAGTTCAATTTATGGTTGACCTCCATTGGAGTACCTGCAATTTTACAATCCTCCATCTTGAATTTTGCTAACATATCCTTGATATACGTCTGTTGGCAGTAGTCAAGGCATAGAAGACGTGGAAGCATGTGAAGATAGAGCACAACAAAGTAGCAGGGAGTCAGTCGAATCATTTTTTCACAGACTTATGTTTTATAAATACTTTTCAAAACCTCCAATAGTGATTTTCATCACTTTTGTACCATATGTAACATAGAAAAACCCTTTTGTACCATATGTAACATAGAAAAACCTCCAACAGTGATTTTCATCACTTTTGTACCATATGTAACATAGAAAAACCCTTTTGTGCAAGCCGAGGAGTCCTTGAGATTGAGGAGCTTAGACAGAATGAGCATACCAACTTTGGTTATTTTTAGATACTCTTTACCCTTCCAAATAATGCCTAGAACCTATTTTTTAACTATGCCGGTCACTAGATGTGAAACCGATCAAAACTAGTCTAGAATCTATAAAAAGAGCTAGAGAGCTCATTTTTAAGTAAGTTAGTGTTAGCTTGTTTGATTAGAGAAGAGCTTAGAGCTATTTTGAGCTTGTAAGAGTGTTCTTGAGTAATAGAGTTGATTTCCCACCTTCCATTGTGTCTTGTTTGTCTCTTCATTGTGTGTGTGTGCATCTCTATGCTTCTCACCTTCACTCTCACTACACCTCACATTCACGCTCTTCATATCACTCCTATCTCTTGCACGGATTGACATTAAGGAGGAGGAGCTTCTTAACGTGGTTCTCACCATTGTGCTAGAGCAACACCAAATTTGGTGCCGTTGCCAGGGATCGAGTCTAGGACGAATGTGTGATGGTAAGAGTATAGCAAGAAGTGGTGTTGGAAAGTAAAATATTTCAGTTTTTGTTTTTGTTTTTCATTAGTTTTTGGTGTTTTTCACCTCTCCCACACTCCATCTTCATCACCGCATCATTTTCTTCCACTTTGAAAAAATAAAAAAATTCACCATATCCACCCATTCTCCTCATTTCCCCTCATTTGTGCATGCGAGAGAGAGAGAGAGCTTTTGTGCTTGTATGTGCTTTTGTGTTTTTGAGTTTTCTTGCAGGTACAGTGCTCCAGCGCATCAAGAAAGCTACAAAAAGGTAAGAAAATCACTTTTTGTCAAAAAATGCCGACTGTGTCAGACCATCGCGATGGTCTGCCAAGTTTGGAATTCGAGGTAAGCGAGTTCACCACGTTGTAGAGCATCCTTGCGCATATAGGAATCCACACTTGCATTTCAAAAATTTGCATTTTGGTGGACCATTGCGATTGGCTCACGCCATCGCGATTGTGTCACACCATCGCGATTGGCTCACGCCATCGCGACGGCTCGGCCGGACCATCGTGACGGTCTCACGCCATCGCGATGATCACTTGAACCATTGCAATGGTCCTTGACCATCGCAATGATCCCGTCAATCCCACGCCATCGCGATTGGCTCATGCCATCGTGCCGATGCTTCCACGTGGCAAGCTAGACCATCGCAACGATACCCTCAGACCATCGCGATGCCTCGACATTCGGACCATTGCGATTGGCTCATGCCATCGTGCTTTGTGCCCCTCGTGACAAGCTCATGCCATCGCGATTGTCGCGTTGACCGTTGACCGACGCCATCGTGATTGCTCACCGATTGGACCATCGTGACGGTTCATTCACGCCATCGTGATTGCTCACATTTAGACCATCGCGACAATTCATGCTTTCGGACCATCGCGATTGTGCCACGCCATCGCGACGGTTCACTTGGACCATCGCGACGGTCCCAGACCATCGCGATTATCGCAGACCATCGGGATTGTTCACCCCAAATGCAATTTTTAGGGTTTGCTTTTTTGGGCAAATTTGGGGCTATTTTTTGAAAATTTTTGGGTGATTAGACTCATAGGAGACCCCTTAGCTCATATTTGGAGAAAAACATGTTTGTCAGTGTTTACCCTAGAGGGCCTGAATGGTCATATCTTTTTCATTCGAAGTCCATTTTTTGAGCTTTATAGCTCACTAGTCCGTTATTTTTTAGAGACGATAAATTGAGGTTGACCGTCTTTGAGACTAGAAAGCCAGGGGGCATTAAAATTTGACCAAGAGGGAAAGGACCTTTAAGGGTGTATATATTCAAGTTCCATTTGAGAATTGGTCTAATAATGGGATTTTACAAGTCTAGCAAGGACAATCAAGGGCAATCAAGGCAAGGCAGTGAAGAACGCAGGGCTTGGGAAGTGCGGCTTCTTGGGCATCAGAACACTCAAAGCAACTGACTTGAGGTTGGAAGATTACTCAACCCCCTTAGTCAATTATTAGCTTAGGCTAAATGGTAGCATTGTGGATTAGATTAATGACGATAGAAACGATCAAGTTCAAGAGATTAAATTTTTCAAATCCAAAACTAAAGTAAAGGTGTGTGATACAAAAACCTAAAGGGAAGGAACTTAAGTCTGACGGAATGAGAACTCAAAAATATAACGGAAAGTCGATTCCTGACATTTACAGTAAAACAAGACAAGAACTTAAAAGCATTTAAAAAGAAACAAGCAATAAAGAACAAAGAACCATTGACGATCAGAGAAGTGCCACGAAGTAAATTCATGAACCTTAGATCGGGCAAGCATATAGGTAAGTCAGACAAACGAAGCCTTAGATCAACAGAAGCAAGCGTAGGAACTACTGCACGTTCGTGGGCACAACAATTGAATAATAGTTATCCCTAAAAGTTGAGCTCAGATACGAGTGAATCAGAAATGGCTTTTAGCACGGAAAGACCAGAAGGAGGGTCAAACGTAGCATATTTGAAAGACCCGAAGGACCCTATAGGGCTCAATTAGAATTTCTTCGAGCCAACTGCTTAGGTGCTCGCATCTATGAGGATGGTTTGCGAAGACAAGTGGTGCAAATGCACAATCTTTATCAACCCATTGGATTGGAACGTCCAGTGGTGAAATTCGAGAGAGATGTGTACATAGACAAGGAAGGAATGATGTACATCGTAAGTACTCAGCCAAATAATACCAATGAGTTTGGCTTAATTTAGTTAGAGATGGAAGCGAGAGCCCAAGGAAAAGAACCATTAGAAGAGCCTAGGACACCTAGAGGGAAATATGTACTGACAAGAGTACTAATCCCAGATTGGACCCCTCAGGACAACAGAAGCATAGATTTTTCTGTGAATAAAGAGACAGATGAAGCATTTTGGAGGTACAGAATGGAACAACCTAGGGAGGTAGGCTCCATCACGATTTATGAATTCAAGGACCTAGATACACCCGGAAAGGTTGTATACCTGGATGAAACTTCAGAAAGACTATTTCTGGTACCAGACCACGCAAGAAATACCTACACATGGAGAGGTGAGTTGGTATTCCCTCCATCTCGAACAAACGTAAACACAAGCCATTAGGGGGCAGGAACATCCTCAGTCCACGGCACTCAAAGAGAGAAAAACAAAGAGAGACCTGAAGTAAGTTTCAATCATCCCATAGGGAGAGATAGAACCACCATAGACATGGATAGAGTGGATAGACAAAGAGAACCTAGAATACTAGGTGGTAGAGATGATTTTCCTCTACCTAGACCACGTGAACACACAAGAATATTAAGACCCACTCAGTTAGTAGAATCCATGAAAAACTACTATGATGGGACAGGAGATCCCTATGATCATGTTGCAGAATTTAAGCAAGTGCTACACGCAGAGCAAGTAGAAGATATGTTCACACAATACAATGCATTTGGACTAACATTAAAGAATACCACTTTAACTTGGTTTCAACCATTGCAACAAAGGCAATTTAGAGATATCCATCACTTTTTAGAGTTGTTCATCACGGAATTCTCTAAAAGTGGAATCAGACATGATACGTCTTCATTGATTCATAGTTTCAAATAGACCCCTCAAGAAATAGTTAGACTGGCAGGACGTAGGTTTAGACAATATGTTGAAAGATGTCCAATGCAAGAGCTACCCTCACTGGCCAAGCAAGTGTCATTTTTTTTAGATGGTCTGTTGAGCTCTAAACTATGCTCCTATGTGTACTTGAAGGAACCCAGAACGCTAGAGCAGTGTGTAAGAATTTGCATAGACATTGAAGACAACTTAGGAGACGAGTTGGAACTCTCAAAGGTCTATAAGGACTCAGATTGTTCCTCTCTAGCATCTTCAAAACTTTCTAGCTCGATAGAGGACCTAGCAAAAAAAGTGGCCCAGAAACTAGGAGTTTCTAGTAAATAGATGCCTAGGTTAACAACAAGCAAGCGTTGTTACACCTATGGTGGTGATCATATGGTAAATGCGTGTCCCAATGCAACACAACCACAAGCCAACCCTAGTGGCCAGTACTCTACGATTGAGAGATGATACACGAATCATACGGCACAGGAATGCCCATATAACAAACAAGCAATAAGACAGAATTACCCGGAAGCATACCTGCAGCCAGGAAGGTATCAAGGTCAATACAATACTCAACCTCATTAATACAGGCCTCCTCAGAACTACCCTTATCAGGCTCAACAAAGACCACAACCTGTCTTAGCACAGCAGCCACCCCCACCAGCTAATGTCATATCAGTTAAATATGTTGCTGCAGAAGAGAACGTCAATAGGGCTTTAGTGCCTTCTTCACCCTTGATCACAGAAAGTGACCCAAACTCAAACATTTTTGACTCTACTCATGTAGATAGTCCACCCGCATATTATACGGAGTCACCAGAACATGTGGATACATATCATTACGATAGTAAACCATTGGAACCTAGTTGGGAGCCTGACTACGGTAATGTGATGTATACGAACCCTAATCCACGGCCCCAATTAAGACAACAAAGACCACAGGGCCCTAGAGGATCATGCTTTAGATGCCAAGAAGATCATTTCATAAAAGATTGTCCACATCCTCCGATAGCAGGACAGTCTCAATATTATAACATACAAGGTTTTTGTGCCGAGTGTGGTAAAGAGCATGTCATAAAAGAATGTCCTAAGAACCTTGCTAATGCTTCAAATGTGACACCAATCAACGTGATAGGTATTGTGAACAACACAGATGGATCCAACCCTACATATGTGCCTATCCAAGCTATAACAAGAGCCCAGGCACTCTTATAGAACCAACAGCTTAATCATGAGAAAGTAGTCGGAACTAGTGAAGTTGGAGAATCTAGCAGTAAAAAGACAAAACCTTGGAAATATTCCAGAGAAAGGATTAAGAGAAAGTGGAGTAAGAGGATAATAGAATTGGAAGGAAGTCTCAAGGAATCTAGAGCCAAAATCCTAAAATTGACTTCACAAGAATTGAATCAAGAGAACCTAGCGCAGAGATCAAGATTCGTGCGTATCAAGCAAGATGATGTTTCGTTCATATCAAGCAAGATTAAAAGAAGGACCTCAAATAGTTGAAATGAGTAAGAACTACCCTCTAGCAGACTTAGAAATCGAGAGAACTAAACTTTTTATGAAAATGGTAGAACTAGCACAAACTATGTTTGAAGCCTCTAGATATCTTAATTGGAACAACATGGCAAAACCTAAATTACGCTTTCAAGGACTGATGGAGAGATTAGAATACTTGATCGATAGCAGGGAGGGAAAGGATAAGCATAGGAACCCTATCACCTCAAAGACACAGGAAAGGAATGCACCATCCCTGTCTCAAGTACCCAACATAGAGAGACAAGACAACCTGTCTTCCATACATAGGTATTCACATGAATTTCTGAGAGAAATCCAAGAAGAGAAGTGGAGAAAAGAACAAGGAACCCATCCTCCTATTCAAGAAATAGATGACTTGCAGGAACAATTTCCCCAAGACATCCCCTCTATTTACGATGATGTAGAGGAAGAACAACTGAGTGAACACACAGGTTTTGAATCCAATTCTTTACAAGAATTACATCAGTTCACAGGACCTTGGGAAGCCAAGTCTATTAGCATGAGACCACCCATGATAATAGTGAGGAATGAAGAATCAGTGATCCCAAGAAACACGGAAGTGATCAAGAATACCAAAGTACAATGTCATCTCACTCTAGAGGAGTTGTTGAAGATTAAACCAGAACTGTGGAAACATGTAGCAAATCAATTCCCTGAGCTTGCTACTACTCCCTCACAAATAGGATCACACAAGAAGGTACCAGAGATACCAGTAGAAAGAATTGGAGATGTAAGCGAAGGAGAGGAAGGTAACACTTATCTTCCAATAACCCATCACGGCTACACCACGAAAGCCATCTTAGATTCAGGAGCTGGAGTAGCCATTGCTACCACTGCTTTATGGAAACGTTGGGGTAAGCCAGCATTAAGACCTACCAGGATGAAGCTACAAATGGCTGATGGACACATAGAAAAACCATTAGGTTTACTAGAAGGCATATCTCTCACCACTTCTGGTGTGGAATTTGAGCATACTTTTGCCATTTGTGATTTTGCAAAAAATCATGCTTACGAGATGATTTTAGGACGACCATTCATGCGCCACTTACAAATTGTACAAGATTGGGGAACTAATTCTTTGTACTTGCAACATTTAGGAGTGACTACTAAAGTCAATCTTAAAGACTATTCACATCGAGATGTACCCCCAATAAAATGGAATACCATCCATAAGACACAAGAAGAGGCGGAATCCGTACATTCGTTAGAATCAGACCCCTCATGGTTGCACAAGGGCACTCATTTATGGATGTGTAAAGTAGCAAAACAAGAGGAAGAACGATTAGAAGCCAGGACCTTAGGTTTAGAACAACATCCACGAACCCTTCAAGACCCAGCTTACGCACCTGTAGTATTTCCAGACGAAGAATTCGAACCCCATGGCTGGGGAAAATTCCTAGCAACCATGGACCTAGCCATCAATGAAGAACAATGGAAACCCCACTGTGACGAGGATGGCTATGACATTTCAGTTTTCACAATAGAGCCAATCATGTGTGATTCAATTATTGAAGAATATGAACCTAGCACTGATGCATTTGAGGATGCGAGTGATTTCGATTTAGAGTCAATTATTATGGACCCACCGTTTGCATCAGATGAAGAATACTTCTACAAAGTAGAAACTCACCCTCAGAGACAAGAAGAAAGTATGAATGATGTGAGGATGACCACACAAGTGACCACTAAGAGTGAAGGTAAGAAAAGAAAGAAGAAAGAAACCATGTCAGAAGAAGACGAATCTTTGTTTGAGGTTTTGGAAAACTTCAAGGAATATGAAATAGAAGATAGACGAATCATGGTACAAATGCCTAACAGAAAAGCTGACATTGGAGAAGTATATGATAACCAAGAGAAAACCAAAAAAATCATAGTAGCCATAGAAGGAGAAGAAGAGAAATGTACCTACATAGGGCATGATTTGATGACTGAAGAAGAAGAAGAATTAGTTGCCCTAGTGCATGAATATAGAGATGTGTTCGTATGGAGTTACAAAGATTTGAAAAGAGTAGATCTTGATATATGTTCTCATAGAATCCCTATGACTCCAGATGCAAAACCTACGAAATAGAAACTGTACACGTACAATGATAACTACGTCGTGAATATTAAAGAAGAAATAGATCGTTTGATAGAAGCATGATTCATTTAGAAAATTGAGCATACCGAATGGGTATCCCCCATTGTGGTTGTGCCCAAGAAGAATGGAAAATTGCATGTGTGTATTAACCTTAAAAAAAGTTAATGCCGCCACAATTAGAGATAGTTATCCTCTTCCTATCACGGAACATTTATTGGAAAGAGTTGCGGGCAAGGAAGTTTACAGCTTTCTTAATGGTTTCTCAAGCTATAATCAAGTAGCCATTGCTCTAGAAGATCAACACAAGACCACTTTTGCCACAGAATGGGGCACATTTACATTTCGTGTGATGCCATTTGGCTTGACAAATGCACTTGCCACCTTGCAGCGACTCATGTGTCATGTTTTTAAGGAATTCTTATGCAAGAATTTGGAAGTTTATGTCAATGACATATGTGCTCATTTGAATATCAGGCAGACGCATATCCTAGAGTTAAGAAAAGTATTTGACAAATGTCGAGAATATCAGGTTTGTCTGAACCCAGAAAAATGTGTTTTCATGGTCAGACAAGGCAAAATTCTAAGACACATTGTGTCAAAGAATGGAATTTCGATAGATGAAGAAAAAGTGAAAGTAATCACGGATCTACTTAGAACAAACAACGTAAAAGACGTACAGCATTTATGGATCACTGCGATTATTACAGATGAATCATACACATGTATGCAATCATAGCCAAGCCTCTGTACTCTCTTTTGACTAAGTTTGAATGGACAGATGAATGTGAGAATTCATTCAATGAACTTAAAAGACGTTTGTGCTAAGCACCTATATTGACAACCCCAGATTGGAGCAAGCCATTCCATGTACATGTGGATGCATCCAACTAAGCCCTAGTATGTATGTTAGCACAACCCACGAATGAAGGTAATATAGATCTCCCCATAGCTTATGTGAGCAGACAGTTGAATGCAGCAGAAAGAAATTACACCACTACAGAATGAGAAGGATTAGGAATGATCTACATAGTAAAGAAATTCAGGCATTATTTGTTGGAAAATAAGTTCAAATTCTTTACAGATCATCAAGCTTTATTGTACTTAGTCAATAAGCCTTGTAACACGGGACAATTAATATGTTGGTCTCTATTACTGATGGAGTACGACTTTGAAGTAGTAGTCAAGAAGGGAAAGACACATCTCAGAGCTGACCACCTTTCAAGACTAACCTCAAGAGAAGCTCCTCAAGGGATAGCGGATGAATTACTAGATGCATATTTGTTTAACCTTGAGATAGCACTAGAATGGGCTAAGCCTATTATCCCTATTCTCACATACGGACCCAAGAATCCTAAGATAAGGATCAAGGAAGGAGAAATTACCAAATCTCAGAGATATCAAATAATAGCAGGAAGTATATATAAACAAGGTAATCAAAAGATTCTTGCTTGTTGTGTAGATGAATCACAACATGCGAATTGGTTGCAATTAACACATGTAGGTGCATTAAAGCAACATCACTCGAAACATCGTACATTGCAGACTCTGCATAGACTACGAGTATATTGGCCTTCTATGGAAGCAGATGTCTACAAGTTGTGTAACGAATGCCATGTTTGTTGTGAAAGACCACCAGTAGAACATGCTACAATATATCACATGTCTCTCACACCAGAATGGAGTAAACCTTTAGTGACATACTTGAGGATGAAAACATTCCCTCAAGGAATGACCTTAGCACGACAACGAAGTCTAGAGCAGGAAGCTCAAGACTACTCACTTATTGGCGATAATCTATACAAGCGAGGATGAGATGGATACCTAAGACAATGTGTTCATGAGATCGATTATTTGAGCGTACTAGAGATTGCACACCAAGGTGTGGCAGGAGGTCATTTTGGACCCGATAGGGTAATCAAAGCCATCCTCTTTGCAGGATTATGGTGGCCCACTCTTCACATGGACGCACATACCTATGTAAAGAGATGTGATGTGTGCCAGAGAACTCAATTTCCTACTTGCAGAGATGAAATGCCATTGAAACCCATGATGGGAGGACGTGAATTTTCTAAGTGGGGTATAGACTTTGTAGGACCCATTAACCCCCCTGCAAAAGGTACACATGCTAAATACATTATTGTTGCGACATATTATCTTACCACATGGGTAGAGGCAAAAGCCACCAAAAAGAATAATGCACACATGACTACAAAATTCTTATTTGAAAATGTCTTTACAAGATATGGATTGCCTATAGAGTTAGTGAGCGATCGAGGAACTCACTTTCAAAATCAAGTCATTGAATATTTGTTACAGGATTTTATGGTGATTCATAAGAAATCTGCACCATATCATCCTCAGGCCAATGGTCAGGCTGAAAGCACTAACAAGATCCTTTGTAATGTACTGACGAAACTCGTGAACAACAAACGTTCAGATTGGGACAAACAGTTACACCACGCTGTTTGGGCATATCGAGTGGCCTACAAGACCATACTCAATGCAACTCCCTTTCAGATGGTTTTTGGTCAGAATGTTGTGCTTGCTTTGGACTTCTTGATACTGACCCTTAAGGTTGCACAAGAACATTAGTGGACCGGCCACAAATTATCAGCAAGAATAATGGACTAGGAATGATTAGGAGAAATCAGGCTAAGAGTAGTATCAGGAATATATGCGGCAAAGAAATGACAGAAAGCCTATTTCGATGTGCATGTGAAACATGCATGTAAGCTAGAAAAGCGAGGTTATGGACCTATGATCATTAACAGACTCTCAATAAGTGAAGCAGTACAATTAACCACCTTAGAAGGAGACATAATGCCTAATTACATTAGTGTCTGTAGAGTCAAGTTATATCAGGAACCTCTTACTGAGGATATGCTTAGACGACTCACGTTGGCAAGGAAGTGTAGGGAGGAGGAAAATAGGATACGTGCTGAAGCTCAGGCGGAAGCTATAGAACGCATTAAGCGCATGAAGCTAAGAAGACAAGGACTAGGGAGAGAACATTATAACCATCTGGAAACAACACCCAGATATCCCATGGCCATGTGTCAAGTAAAGTCAACCACTCATCCTAGCATAGTGAATAGGAGACCATTCATTACACTCAAGCTAGAGCACGACAACCCTTGCCAAGAGCTCAGGGCTTAAATTGACTCAGGTGCTGTGACTAGTGCGATTAGATGGTCCCACTATAGGGACTCAGGAATAGAAATGCATCCAATTGAGGCATACCTCATAGGGCTAGGAGGCATGGAAACCCCTTGCATGGGTGAGGTGGACCTTCCTATCCTCATACATGATATGACCATGACAGTGAAGCTACTAGTGTGCCATGATGAGGACCTAATAGAACCCCTAATCCTTGGCCAAGATTGGCTATACGATCACTCAGTGGACCTAAAGCTTAGACAAGGCTCCTTGCAGATTCGAACCTTAGATTAGCAGCGAGTGATACTGCTTGGCTTCCCTAACAACAATCCGCCTGAGGTATGTAACCCTAGACCCTATGAAACGCTTGTGATGGAGGACTGGAAGATATTTGGCCAAATCCCTCAGCTAAGCATGAACCTTCCAAAGTCAAGCCATGAGAGCTTGCTGATGGATAGGGGCCAGACAAAAGGACGTCAGGAGATTTTCCTTTGGTCTTCTAGCAATGGACAAATGGGGACCATTGCAGGTCAGGTGGACTTCATCAGCAGACAGATGGGGACAATCAGTGGTCAGGTGGACTGCATCAACAGCCACATGGGCAAGAAACCCTGCCGTGCCCATCCTTCCACACTTACTACGGACTGGCCTAGATTAATAGTACAAAATGGAGCACTTCCTAATGGGAAGGTTTCGCAAGTGTTGGGTCTTCCTTCTTTTCCAAAGCAGAATGTCCATCCGACCTCTCAACCTCAACAAAAAAGGAGTCATCCACAACGGAGGAACCCAGACCGACCACCATATCAGATGACACAAGGAGGAAAGCAGTATCAGTATCACAAAGCAAGCCGCATGAGACAAATATGGGTGCCAAAAGGATAGAAACCACAAACAGATTTCACCAATGCGGACAATGAAAAGAAGCAGTTACAACAGAATCAGAAGCAATATCCAAAGCCTTTTCAATCTTCTTCCACGAGTACGAACATTTGACAGATTTGGATCGCCAAGAAGTACCTTAGGAATCGACCCACACCCACGCAAATTTGGGTACCCAAACAGTGTATCATAGCTCAACCCTCAAGCCATGTAATATATAACCCTCAGAAATCTCTTCACCCTTCAATACCACCACATCCGATATCACCTTTTGTCCCTCAATTGAAAAGACTCATCGTTGGAGGGACGTGTCTCCCTTATGTGCTCACACATGATAATGTTGTAGACCTTTTTCACAATGGCTTTGCCTAGGAAGAAGTTCTAAGCTTTTTGAAAAACTTTGGACTTACTTCCATTTGTGAATTGATTTCTTTCCACATAGCTTGGTACTTCCTTATACATGAAGGATAGGCCATTGTTCACTCCATCATTCCCAAGGGAGGTTCATTTATATATTTTGGTACCAATGTGTGTTAACCCCCTTAGAATGGTTGGGGAACCTTTTTCCCTCTTTAAAATTTCTTTTCTCCTTTCCTATAACACTAACACATTATTTATCTTTCCACATTCTTTTAATAATAAACTTAGTGTTGTGCTCCAAGATTCTTCTTCTTCCTTGTGTTATTTGCATGCTTTCTGAAGAAATTCGATGGTGATGCACCATAGTGTGCTCTCCTTCTTGAGAGTTGCACAGCGATATCCTCAGAGTAGAAAATTGAGCTCCTAGGGCCGCACATAGTACTCCCCACAAAGGCTGCAAAATATGCAGGAAAAACACAGTACACAAGGAGCACAAAGACAAACTTCTTAGGTCTTACAAATGAGGTTGAACTTCCAATCTGTGGCTGACCAGGCCACTATATGTCTTATTATAGAACATATACAAAGAAGTGTCTGGTGGCCATTTGGCCTTTCACATGGACACTAACGGTAACAATCTCCCACTAAAGGCCAATATGGCCAAAGTAACTATGGGAGAAAAATAAAGAATGATATAGAATACTTGAGTGTAAGTATACAAACTATACCTCCCACCTGGTGGGCATGTAACACAGTATACAAGTGACTGTGTAAGATCATGAATCAAGTAACCCCCATCAAGTGACAGCAGTGTCAAAAGCTCACTCTATAGCCTACACATCTTTCTATCATTGGGCATTGATTATCATGCCAATGATCATGTACAACATTTTCATATAATATAATAGATCTTTGATTACATTTGTTGCTCTCTCTTCCGTTGTCACTCAGAACAATCATTTTGTATTGCTCATATCTCAGTCATTACTCCATCAATTTCAATGTTCTATGGCTTGTTGGAATCAGCTCTAAGTCTGCTACATGTTGAAAAATTTTGAAGACATTTGATTTAGAGGATTGAGGGAAAAACGCATCGAAGTGGTCACTAGTCATTCTTTGTAGAGGTCCTAAAAACTCGGGGTAATGCTACACTTGCTAAATTGCTTGCTCTGTGTATAGTCAATCATTTTAAGTGATTCCACTTGGAATCATTAGATATTTAAGCTAATCTAATATCTCCAGAAGGAATTTTTCTAATTCCTAATGTGCTGGGAGCACTAAGCTTAACAAGTAGCAGGTGTGTGAACCAAAATAGAAGTTTTTTCATGGATTGTGAATCGGGAAGTAGTTTGTTTTGAATTAATCATTACTTACATCATTTCCAAAATACATAGGCACTTATTTAGTGTCATTAGAAAGCTAAGAAGGCCTACAACTCAACTCTGAAGTCAAAGAGGGCTGGTACAATGCAGGGATTAGCAGCACCAACTCATTTTCTGCAGTGTCCATCCATCATTCCCAACAGTGGTATCAGAGCAAAGCTAAGGTAAAATGGGAGATGGTTTTCCTTTTTTCATTGATAAATTGGACAGGAACAACTACCAAGCATGGTCCTTGAGGATGAAGACATACTTGCAAGGAAGGAGTCTCTATGGATACATCTTGGGAGATGAGGAAATGCCCATTTTCAGAAGCAAAGGACAACCTACAAGAGAGGAGCATGAAAGACTCAATTCATGGTGTGCCAAAGATGCATTAGCAAGGTCATACTTACTTAACGCAATCTTTGATTTTCTTCTTCCACACATTAGGAGCTGTAAGACATCCCAAGAGACTTGGGAAACATTGTCTTCATATTTCTCTTGCAACACAAGGGCTAGGTAGAACCATTTGTGGATTGAGTTTACCACTCAAAGAAAGCAACCCAAGCAAGGCATCTGAGAGTATGTGACCAAAGTCAAGAGTGTGGCTTACCAATTGGAAATCATAGGAGAGGAGATTGAAGAGGAGAAAATTGTGAGAAAACTGATCAATGGCATTAAGGAAGATGACAAATGGGAGAGCTTCACAACTGCTATGGACTTGTACATGGACATGCAGATTCCAGATCTTACCACACTCATGGGGAAACTCTTTACCCATGAAGACAAGCTCAATAAGAATGTAGATTCATCAAGAGGTAATAGCTCTTCTGCCCTATACACAGATAAAGGCAAGTCTAAAGAGAAAGGGAAAAGCAAGAAAATTGAGGATGAAGGTACAACCTCTCAAGCCAACTATGTAGGGAGAGGAAACTCAAGAGGTAGGGACAGAGGGGGTAAGCAAGGTAGGGGGAGACCTTTCAACTCTTCCCCATGTAATGTTTGTGGTTTGTCAAATCACACTGCATATGAGTGTTATAGGAACTTCAAGAATCAAAGAGGTAGAGGTTTCCAAAGAGGTGGATATACACAATCAAGAAGAAGATTCAACCATCATCAAGGCTACAATAACAACTACAACAACTACTACAATAACAACTACCAAGGAGGCTACAAATCAAGGAAAGATTACAACAATTATATAGAGGAACAAGAGGATTTTCTTCTGATTATGAATATGACTTCAAAGCAAGGTATGAATGCTGACCATCTCTTCTATAGTGACTCAGGATGCTCAAACCATGTGGCAAGAAATGTAGCTCTTCTCTCTGACCTTGAGGAACCTAAGGGAAAACATCAGATACAAAGAGGTAATGACACCAAGCACTCAGTGGTCAAGGTAAGAAATGTTAAAACCTCTTATGGAAATAGAAATCTGTTGAGTAGGGTTCTATATGTACCTACAATTACTAGGAATTTGATGAGTGTTGGATAGATTGTGGAAAAGGGTTTGCAGGTCAGGTTCAACAAATATGGAGCATTTGTGGAGGATCCCCAACATGGATTCAAGAGAATTGCCAAAGGAGAAAGGACAAGTAGATTACTTACTTTTGAGCTTGAAGATACAAGGAATATTGCACTTTATAGCTACAAAGATCAAACATTGTCAGATCTTGAAATTTGGCATAAGAGATTAGGGCATATTGGTGAGAGAACATTAAAGCAAATATGTAGAGATCAATGTGTGCTTGGGATACCTAATGTATCCAAGCAACACATGATCTATAAATGTGGTGCTTGTCAGCTTGGAAAATCTCATAGGTTACCCTTCTCAAAGAAAGGCTACATGCATGAGGACTACTTAGAGCTTGTCCATACAAATGTATGGGGACCAAGTAAGGATCCCTCAATCTCTGGATCAAGGTATTATGTATCTTTCATTGATGATTTCATTAGGTGGACTATCTTATATTTTATGAAGCACAAAGATGAAGTATTCAGTTGCTTTAAGAAGTATCTTGCACTTGTTGAAAACCAAACAGGAAGAAGCCTAAAGAGACTAAGGTCAGATGGAGGAGGTGAGTACTTCTCAAATGAGTTTGATGCATTCTTGCAGGATAGAGGAATCAAAAGAGAAATTACAACAAGGTATACCCCTGAGAAAAATGGGGTGGCAGAGAGGAGAAATAGATTAATTGTTAAAACCATGAAGAGGCAAAGACCAAGACAGAATGGAAGGAAGCTATGCATGAAGAAATTTGAAGCACTCAAGGAGAATGATACTTGGGAGCTAGTGCCAAAGGAGTCTATAAAGGTAATTGGTTCTAGATGGATCTACAAGATCAAGGGGTATTCTGATGGATCAATAAGCAGGTACAAAGCTAGACTTGTGGCTAAGGGTTTTGCACAAACCCAAGGAGTTGATTATGAAGAAAACTTTTCACCAATGGAAAAAATCCCAACCATTAGGATATTGGTAAGTGTGGTTGTATCAAAGAATTGGAACATGTACCAATTGGAGGAAAAAAATGTATTTCTAAATGGTTGGATTTCAGAGGAGGTGTACATGTCTCAACCTCCTAGATATGAGGACCCAAGCAAGGTAAATCATGTGTGTAAACTCAACAAAGCTCTTTATGGATTGAAGCAGGCACCTAGGGCATGGAGCCATAGGTTAACTACATACCTTTAGGATCAATAATTTATCATGAGTAAAGCAGATACTTCTCTGTTTGTTAAGAGAATTATTTTAGAGGTAATATACCTATGTGTATATGTTGATGATATCATGCTTACAAGTAATAATCCTAATGCCATCAAGCATATCAAGAATCAAATGATGCAGGAGTTCAAAATCAATGATCTAGGATCACTAAAGTATTTTCTTGGACTTGAGTTAGTCTATACTAACTCTAGAATTTACATTACTCAAAGAAAGTATGTACAAGACATGTTAAAGAAGTTTCATTTGTAGGATGCCAAGGTAGCAAGCACTCCTATGGAGGTAAACAAAAAAGTAAGTGCTCATGAAGGTGATGTGCTTGAAAATATTGCAAGATACCAAAGCATAGTGGGAAGCCTAAACTATGCTACATTGACAAGGATTGATATTGCTTATGGAGTAAGTGTCTTAAGTCAATTTATGCACAAACTAGAGTACCTCATTTGGAAGCTGCCAAGAGAATTTTGAAGTGCCTTAAGGGCACTCAAAATCAGGGTTTATATTTTCCTTCTACATCAAATTTGGACATCAAGATATACTCAGATGCAGATTGGGCAAGTTGCAAAGATGATAGAAGGAGTACCTCAGGTTATCTATCTTTTGCAAGTGACAAGCCTATATCATGGTTTTCCAAGAAGCAACCTATTGTTGCTTTATCTTCAACAGAGGCAGAATATAGAGGATTGGCCAATGCTACTCAAGAGACCATATGGATCAGATTGCTATATGCAGATTTGGGATTGCATACTATATCTCCAATGATTTTTGGAGATAATACAAGCTCTTTACATCTTGCAGCAAATCCTATTTATCATGCTAGGACCAAGCATATAGAGGTCCACTATCATTATGTGAGAGAGAAGCTATTGAGCAAGGAAATTCAGTTTGCATATGTATCAACTAATATGCAATGTGCAAACGTATTAACCAAAGCACTTGATGGTACTAAAATTTGCAAGTTCAAAGCTATGATTGGATTGCAGGACATTCAAGAGGATTGATGAAGAATACCAAGCCAAAATGTTTGGCTTGAGGGGGAGTTGTTGGTGCAAATGCCAAGCCTACACACTTGTCTAGGCATGAGAAGTCTTTATGTGCAATTGATTGAAGACCCATAGAAACCATTGCCTATGGTTTTTATCTTTAACCATTTGTAAAAGTCAATTGACTTGATAGATTCATGTAAATCCACTAAACTCATGGAGTTAGATGGAATGAAAAGCTATGAATCGATTTGGAAAGAATATCTCCAAGATTATGGGATCACTTTTTGGTGAGAGCCAAATTTGAAATTCAAATTCAAATTTGAAGAACAACATTATAAAAGATCAATTCAAAAACTCGTTGAAGAAAAGTCCCATTACTGAGCTTAGAGTCTATCATTTGATGTAATAGAGAGGCTCACTCTATAGCCTAAAAATCTATTTATCATTGGGCATTGATTTTCATGCCAATGATCATGTACAACATTGCCATATAATAGAATAGATCTTTGATTACAGTTGTTGCTCTCTCTGTCATTGTCACTTAGACCAGTCATTTTGTATTGCTCATATCTTAGTCATTACTCCATCCTTTTCAATGTTCTATGGCTTTTCAGTCATTACTCCATCCTTTTCAATGTTCTAGGTCTACTATATGCTGAAAAATTTTGAAGACATTCCATTCAGAGAATTGAGAGAAAAACGCATCGAAGTGGTCACTAGTCATTCCTTGCAGAGGTCCTAAAAAATCGGGGGTAATGCTACACTTGCTAAATTGATTGCCTGTGTATAGTCAATCATTTTAAGTGATTCTACTTGGAGTCATTAGCTATTTAAGTTAATTTAATATCTTGAGAAGGAATTTTTCTAATTCCTAATGTGCTCAGAGCACTAAGCTTAACAAGCAGCAGGTGTGTGAACCAAAATAGAAGTTTTTTCATGGATTGTGAATTGGGGAGTAGTCTGTTTTGATTTAATCATTACTTACATGATTTCCAAATTACATAGGCACTTATTTAGTGTCACTAGAACGCTAAGAAGGCCTACAACTCAAATTTGAAGTGAAAGAGGGCTAGTACAAAGCAGGGATTAGCAGTACCAACTCATTTTCTGGAGTGTCCATCCATCTTTCCCAACATCAATGTGCTTGATCTTTGCATGATAGACCAGATTCTTAGCCAAAGCAATGGCACTCTGAATGTCGCTGAGCAAACGAGGTACATGCTGAGGTAAACCCATATCATAAGCAAGACAAGAAAGCCACAATGCTTCCTTACATGCCTCACTTGCTGCAACATACTCTGCTACTGTAGTGGAAACAATTGTACATTCTTGAAGACAAGATCTCCAAGAGATAGCACCTCCATGAAAATGAAAAATGTACCCTGATGTAGACTTATGATTGTCTACACAACCAGCATAGTCAGAATTTGTGTAACCAATAACAGATGCTTTTCCTATACCTAAGCATAGAAACTTGTCCTTAGTGCCCCTCAAATATCTCAAAATCATCTTGACTGCTTCCCAATGTTTCTTGTCAGGATTACACATATATCTGCTCACAAATCCCACTGCAAATGCAATGGCTGGTCTTGTAGCTACCATAGCATACATGAGACTACCAACAGTAGAATGATAGGGAATTTTGGTCATGAATTCCTTTTCCTCTTTTGATTTGGGGCAATCAATTTGATAGGATATATCCAAACTTTTCTAGTAGCATCATCTATGAAAGTCACAAAGTAAAGAGAACCACCTAAGGACCTAGTGGGCATAGGACCACACACATCTGTATGAACAAGATCTAAGGGCTGAATTGAAGATTCAATGTGCATTCTATGCACATTTCTAGTTTGCTTTCCATATTGATAATGCTCACAAAATGAAAAATCACAGAAAGATAACATAGCTAAGTAGCCAGAACGAGAAAGATTTTCCATTCCACTATGAGATATATGGCCCAAATGACCATGCCAAATCCAAGCCATAGGCTATTTAGTAACAACGAACAAATGTTCTTTTTGTGATACAAATAAGGGATAAAGTGAGCCAATTTTGGTTCCTTTTTCAATAACCATATTGCCCTTTGATATACGAAAGGACTGAGCATAGAAGACCACCTTGTAACCGAGGTCATCAAGTTGACCAATTGACATCAAATTGCATGATAGTTGAGGTACATTGCATACATTATGCATAATAAATTTTGGACCATCAATGAACTGCACAACTACATCCCCAATCCCCACAACATCACACTCGTAAGAGTCACCAAGTCTCACGATACCAAGAGACTTTGTTGCATAATTAGAGAACCATTCTCTGTGTGGTGTCACATGGAAAGAAGCATCAGAATCTAGCAGCCATGTGTGGGAAAGAGAATCAGCCTTAAGAACCTCAATTGGCACAGTACTATCAAGTGTCAACACATCAGCATCATTAGAAATACATTAATTTCTTTAATCTTCACATTCAAAGTAGATGGTGCAGGTAACTATTTAACATGCCCATCAACATTCTATCCTTAACCTTTAGCATTGTTTAATGCATAACAGTCTTTCTTCATACGTCCTTTCTTATGACAATAATGACATTCCATATCCCTCTTCCTTGATTTACTTCTACTCTTATTCTGTTGACCATTCTTTTCCTTGTTCTTGCTCCTGCCACATTGTTGATTCTTTCCTTGGTAAGAATCACGAACATTATATGCATCTCCACTCTGAGTGCCAACCATAGATTTTCTATGAATCTCCTCACTCAAGAGTGCTCCACATATGTCATCATACACAAGTTTACCACCAGGTGCACTATTGCTAAAAGTTGTGCAAAACATATCCCATGATGATGGCAAGGTGCATAATAGCAATACTACTTTCATTTCATTATCCATATCCACTTTATGAGCCTGTAGCTGGGAGAATATAGCATCAAACTCATTTAGATGAGCAACAACACTATCTGCATCCTTCATGCGAAGGTGATATAATTTTCTCATCAGATACACTTTATTTGATGTTGTCTCTTTTTCATATGTATTGCATAACTTCCTTCAATGCTCCTGTGCACTTTCATAGTCTAATACTGTAAAGTAAAGACTATCTACCAGGTGAAAGGGAATGGTAGACCTGGCCATTTCATTAACTCATCCCAATCATCTTCATCCATGTCAGTAGGCTTCTTTGAAATCCCACTTACTCGCTTCCTTTGCATCCTTTGAAGCATCACATCTTTAATCTGATTCTTCTATAGAGCAAAATTTGTGCCATCAAATTTTTGGATCTCAAAATGGTCTTTGCCCTGCAAATTTTAGCTCCTCCTTGGAACACTGGCACTAGACCCTGATCCACCAAATGTTCCTGAGACCTTTGATGCCATGATGGTAGAGAAGTGAATAGAATGATAATGGAGCGAGAAGAGTCCAAACACCAATGAATAAGTGTATCAATGGAGTAAATCGACCATTGTATAGTTGAAAAAACCAAAAATCTGGAAAGATTTTGCCAGAGTATCCTCTGTAAAACGAGTGTATGACCAGTGTCAAAATATCGTAAAACTACAAGTACTGACATGTTTACCTGCATAGTAAATCACTGACTTTACTCCATATAATCAGTTACCCAATAGAAGCCAACTAGGATTATCGAGCACTTATGAACAACTATCATACATCTCCTATGACGAGGCTGGGTAAGTCTGCCACCTACATCACCGAAGCTACCCGACATTTGGGTGTCTCTGCGCTAAGAAAACCTCACCACAACCCTCTTTATCAAATGTAAAAGGCTTTATGCAAAAAGTGTAACTGATATATCAATGACCACATGGACGTACATAAGCGGTATCCATAGAAGTGTACATGGTGTGTAGGTGCTCAATATATGCAGTAAAATAACACTAAAAAGAGAAGTAAATGATGATAAATGTATAGATTCACATATGATTACAACCACATTGGCAATGAAACTTTGCACAATGGGAGTAGAATGATAGAGCTATGGAGTAAGCTCTTCAATCTCTACAAAATGACATGAAGTGGTCACGTACAAGGCTTGCTAATCGCCTCTTCCTTCTTGCTCCTTTTATAGCTATTCTTGGAGGGAGTTTTGAATTCGAATTCGAATTGCTCCACCTAAAAGTGATCCCCAAAGTTAGGAGATATTCCCTCAGCTCAAAAAGTCATGGGTTTTGGTAGTTAGAGCCACGAAATTGCTTTTACATCATGCATGAGGTAAGCCATCCTTTCCCTTTTTCTTTTTTCAATTACAAGAGATAAAAATGAACTCTTTTACAAGAGGTGTTCACATGACTACTCATGTGACTTACAAATGAGGATAATATCAAGCATATCAAGCATGTAGGCTTGGGCAAAATGCACCAACAGCTCCCCCTCAAGCCTAACATGCTTGGCCTTCAAATAAGTCTTCAATTGTCCTTGATTTCCTGCAAGCCAATCATCAACTTGAATCTACTTAATTTTGTACCATCAAGAGCTTTAGTCAACATGTCGGCATATTGCATATCTGTAGAGACATAGGATAGTTGAATATCCTTGCTCATTAGCTTCTCCCTTACGTAATGGTAGTGGACTTCAATATGCTTGGTTCTAGCATGGTATACCGGATTAGCTGCTAGATGTAGTGAGCTTGTGTTGTCACCAAAAATATGAGGTGTTGAAGAATGAAGTCCAAGATCTGTGTACAAAGACTTTAACCACATGATTTCTTGAGTTGCATTAGCCAAACCTCTATATTCTGCTTCAGTAGAAGATAATGCCACGGTTGGTTGCTTCTTTGATGACCAAGAAATGATTTTTGAACCTGCAAATGATATATACCCTGATGTGCTTCTTCTATCATCTTTAGATCCGGCCCAATCTCCATCTGAGTAGACCTTTAGCTCAATATCTGAAGTATATGAATAGAACAAACCTTCATTCATGGTCCCCTTTAGGTACTTGAGGACTCTCTTGGCCGCTTCCATATGTGGTCTTCTCGGCTTATGCATAAACTGACTCAATATGCTAACACTATAGCATATATCCACCCTTGTGAGTGTTGCATAGTTCAAACTTCCAACCAAGCTTTGATAGCTTGTGATGTCTTCAATTGGCTCTCCTTCATAAGCACTAAGCTTATGATTTTGCTCCATAGGTGTACCTGCACACTTGGTATTTTCCATCTTGAACTTGACGAGCATGTCATGGACATACTTCCTTTGTGTGATGTATATACCTGAATCTTTGTAGATCAACTCCAATCCAAGAAAATAAGTGAGTGGTCTGGGGTCACTTATTTTGAACTCCTCCTTCATTTGACTCTTTACCTGTTTGATTCCTTCAAGATCATTGCCTGTGATAATAATATCATCAACATACACACATAAATAGATCACTTTAGATCCATTCCTCTTTATGAACAAAGAGGTATCCGCCTTGCTAGCTTTGAATCCTTGGTCCTGCAAATAAGTCACCAATTTGAAATTCCAAGCTCTTGGAGCTTGCTTCAATCCATACAAAGCTTTCTTTAGTTTGCATACATAGTTAGGATGATGTGCATCCTCATATCTAGGAGGTTGTGCCATATACACTTCCTCAGAAATCCATCCATTCAAGAAAGCATTCTTTACATCAAGTTGATAAAGATTCCAATTTCTAGATGCAACAAGACTAATGAGAACCCTAATTGTAGGCATTTTTGCAACAAGAGAGAAAGTCTCCTCATAATCAATACCATGGGTTTGAGCAAACCCTTTAGCAAATAACCTTGCTTTGTGTCTATTTATACTTCCATTTGGATTCCTCTTGATTTTGTATATCCATCGAGATCCGATTATCTTCATAGATGGCTTGTTAGGTACAAGCTCCCAAGTGTCATTCTCCTTCAAGGCTTCCATTTCTTCATCCATTGCATCTCTCCAAGCTTTCTTGCTTTGTGCTTCTTCAAATGTGGTAGGTTCTTCATTGGTTGAATCCTTTGCAATGTAGATTGAGTGCTTGGTGACCAAAGAAGTATCATAACCAAACCTCTCTGGTTTCTTCTTCTCCCTTGAAGACCTTCTAAGTGGTTGATGTGAGCTTTCGGGTCCATATGTAGCATCCTGCATCTTTGCTTTTCCTTTGTTCTTCCATAGCTTTAGTCTTTCCAAGTCTTCTAGGTCAATCTCCGAATTACTTTCTTCAATTTGCTTTGGCTCCTTTGGTTGAAGTGATGGAAAATCTTCATCCAAGTCATAAGGCAGCTTCACTTTCCTGTCATCATCAAACCATGATTTGTTTTCATAAAAAATTACATCTCTACTCACAGAAAATCCTTTATTGGTTGGATTGTACAATCTATATCCTTTTTGGTTTTGGTCATAACCAATAAATACGCACTTCTCTGCCTTGGGATCCAATTTCCCTCTTACTTGAGAAGGAATGTGAGCATAGGCTAAGCATCCAAAGATTTTACAATGCTCTAGACTAGGTCTTCTTCCATTCCACACTTCATATGGAGTGGTTCCATCTAGTGACTTAGATGGAAGTCTATTTATGAGATATGTGGTTGTAGACATAGCCTCTGCCCATAGGTAGTTTGGCAATCCCTTTTCGTTGAGCATGGACCTTGCTGCTTCGACAATAGCTCTGTTCCTCCTCTCTGCTACACCATTGAGTTCGGGTGTATACCTTGTAGTGACTTCCCTTTTAATGCCTCTTTCATGCAAGAAGGCATCAAATTCAGAAGAGAAGTATTCTCCTCCACCATCTGATCTGAGTCGTTTCAAAGTCCTACCTGTTTGGTTTTCAACAAGAGCAATATACTTCTTAAAGCAATTAAACATTTCATCCTTGTGCTTCATGAAAAACAGAATGGTCCACCTGCTACAATCATCTATGAAAGACACATAATATCTTGAGCCTGATATAGATGGCTCCTTACTTGGACCCCACACATCCGTGTGCACTAGATCCAAAGGATTTTGATACATATATCCTTTCTTATTGAAAGGTTGTCTATGAGCCTTGCCGAGTTGATAAGCTTCACACTTATAAATCATGTGTTGCCTTGTGATATTAGGCAAACCAAGTACACTTTGGTCCCTGCAAATCTGTTTGAGTGTCCTCTCACCAATGTGAGCAAGCCTTTTGTTGAGCCCTGGCAAGGTCGAAACTAGCAAGTCAAGTTTAAAGTTAAAGTCAAGGGTCAAAGTGCACGGGTAGTGCACCTTCAATTGTCATAAAAAAGAGGACTTTCAATTATTTATTTGGAAGAAGTATTTTTTTTTAATCCCCATAAGGTCAAAAGGGTTTTAAAGTAATGTAGGTGAACCCCTCTTGGGTACAAAAGTGACGAATTAAAAAGGGAAAAAGTAAAGGTACGTGAAGTGGTCGGGTATGCACATGTGGGAATATGGCCACCCAATCAAAATTTTCCTTTTGGTCTAAAGTCACTACAGGGCAAAAGAAGCAGGTCGTTGGCCGCCAACTGAAAAGATAATCTTGGGACATCAAAGGAAGCTCAAGAGTCTATGGCAGTTAGACGTCACGACGACCGACGCATTCAAAAGGCAAAGGAAAATGCTATTCTCAAGATATACACATTGGAAGTGAAGAGTGAGGAGCTTCAGAGAAGGCAAGAAGGGGAAGTGAAGAGCCACCAGTTTTGCGACGACACTGAGAGGTAGAAGGGAAGAGTGCAAGAAGTGTAAGGAAAAAGGGGGCAGAGAAGGCGAAGTTATACTCCAAGAGTCCCAAGGTCTGTGGGTGTGCGCGTCGAGAAGGTATCCATTCCTCAGCTTGGTGGAAGCTTAGTGCAAGGTGTGCACAAGGAAAGCGTGAAGCAAGTGAAGGACTGGTGCAAAAGAGGCCGCTGCCAGAAGACTTGAGATAATTGATCTTCTGTAACTGAGCAATCCTCTATGGTTGTATTTAGCATTGACTTGGATTGTACTTAGTATTGTAATGGTTTCAATTATCAACATTCAAGATTTCTAGGCGTACTTCTCTACAGAAGTTTTCAAGGTCATTCCATTTGCATTATCTTCTTTTTCTCCTACAAACCCTCAAACTCCTTCTTTTCCAAGAAGCCCCAACAAAATTGGCACGCCCGGTGGGACATCCGAGGAGATTTGAGCTTAGGAGAAGGTCAATTGCAATTGGAGACCAATACTCCAGTGTCGACATTAACACTCCAGTGGACTACTAAGAGGTACATACTTATATCAAGTGTCTCATATTAAGTAGACTATGACCAGCTCATGATCGCAACCCGGTCACAAACCTTGAGGGTCAAGTGCAAGCAGACAAGAAGAAAGGTGGTCAGAGGATCATCGAGTCCACTTTCATCAACTTCATCTGTAGGAAGCATGGCAGGACAAGTAGACCTAGAAACCTTACTCTCCAGATTAAACATAAAATTTCCCTCTTTCAGAGGTTTAGCCCATGAGGATCCAGATGAGCACATTCAAAGATTTCTTGCATTATGCAAGACTAGAGGTCTAATGGGTAGGGAAGATGCTTTCTTGATACTCTTCCCTGCCACATTGGAAGGTCTGGCAGATAAGTGGTTTAGCCAATTTGCTGAAAACCACTTTACCTCTTGGGATTTGATGAAAGAGGCCTTCAAAAATCAGTTTCAGCATGGCAACACAGCGGAGATCATTATAGAAGAGTTAGAAAACTTGAAATTGGGTCCAGGAGAAAAGTTCCCAGAGTTTGTGACCAGGGCCAAAGCACTAATGGCTAAACTACCGGATCCACCGCATGACTTCTTTGTCAAGAAGTGGTTAGCCAAAATCCTACCTGTGGTCACCCAATGCAAAATAAAAGAGTTAGTGTTACCTACGGCCCCTGTTGAGGAGTTCATCAATATGGCCACACGCTTGGAGCAGATAAGGCACCAATATGGTGCAACTTCTTCCCAACCAACCTATGGTACAGAATTGGAGGACCCAGTGATCCAGTTAAGAAGGGAGCTGGAGGGCTTGAAAAGGAATAAGCCCTACACAGAGGAGGAGACTGCTGTAGCTCAACTGAGAAAAGAGATTGAAGCACTCAAGCTCCAAAAGGAAGAGGAGGCCCAAGCAAAAGAATTAGCTCAGCTGAGACAGGAATTGCAGGAACTCAAAGGAGGTGGCATTAAGAATGGACTCTGGTGCTCCATGTGCAGCAAGCAAGGGCACATAGTAAGTGAATGTCCTCTGCTAAATGTGACTTGTCAATTATGCAGGAAAATTGGGCATGAGGCCCATGAATGCCAAGTAAGGGGAATGCCTACAACGACATACTGGACACAAGGAGGACTTTTGCCACCAGCAAATGTGATGACAGCTGCAGCGAATCAAGGTAACAACTATAATCCTAGACCCAGAAATAACTTTGCAAATGGGCCTAGAAGGCCAATCATTTGCTTCAGATGTGGAGAATGCAGGTACTACCAATCTAGGTGCACTCTCCCAGAAAATGCACCTCCTTGCAGGAACTGTCCAGAAGCCAGGGACCATTATACAAACTGTTGTCCTAAGAATCAAGCTTCTACTTCGGGACCCCATCTCCAATTGATCTCTGTATACAAGGAGGAAACATTACCTCAGGTCGATGAGCCTTCACTGTCTACCAGGGTGGTACAATTAGAAGAACTTGAATCCTTTACAGTGCAGACAAGAAGCAAGGGGAAGGCTCAAGTGGACGTAAGTCAAGAATCAAGGATTGGGGGATTCAACAAAGACAAAGTTGTAGCTGAAGACAAAGCAACCACAGGTGCAGACCCAAAACAAAAGGAAAACCTCATAGGCACCAGCGATGTCATTGGGCATGCATTCATCAGAGCTCAGGAAGAGTTGAATAAGTCAAGTGGAGCCCATTCAATTAAAGAGTCAGAAGCTTCTAAACTACTCAAGTCTATGAAGAAAGAGGTTAGTATTTTTTATCTAATAAAGATGGATGGAAAATTCAGATCAGAGTTATTGCAGATAATTGATAAGGCTTCTACTACAAGTTTAGTGGCCAAGACTGCTATTCTACATAAAGGAATAATTGTAGGGGAAGCACCCCTTACGGATTATAAAAGTCCTCGACTGACAGTATCTATAAAAGGTCATGAATTTCAGGGAGTTATTGTGGATGGTGGTTCTGGCATCAACTTGATGCCTGAACATACAATGAAAAAAATTGGACTCCACCCTTCCAGACCTACAAATTTCACCGTTACCCTGGCGGACCAGAGCAAAGTAAGGCCTGTGGGAGTGATTCCAAAAGTCCCACTTGAGATACAAGGCAATGTGTTCATACTGGATTTTGTTGTTTTAAGATTGCCCCAGATTGAAGGAGGATTTCCCCTCTTAATTGGGAGACCATGGTTGAGATACGCAAGTGTCATCCATGATTGGGGCAAGGACACTATGTGGGTACAAAAGAAAGGGCAAGAGCTGACACAGCTTTACTTGGAAGAAGGCCCGGATGACCAAGGAAACACTAGCATGATGCAAAAGGTTGGCATTTGCATGGAACCAGAACCAGAAGATCAACGCTAGATAGATTTTGAGGAAGAAGAGGATATTCTAAAGTGGCTACATGCAGGCAACTCTTCTTCTTGTTTTGGAATTTTTATCAATAATTCGTACACAATTGAAGATTATGATGAAGGTGACACAAAAGTCCAAGCTGATGGATTGGGAGAGCCTATCACGAACCACAGAAGGGGCAGAAAGACACCCCTCAACGACAACTCAGAGGAGGATATCAAATCTATAAATAAGGCAGAGGCCAAGGCCAAAGGCAAGGTAACGGACACTAGTGAAGAATACTCTTTTCCTATTCAAGAAATACCTGCAGGATGGATGCAGGAAAAAGAAGAACACATTGAAATTCAGGAGACACCTGCTTATGAAGCAATGCACAGAAGACTAGTAGAAGAAGACAAGGAAGAAACAGAGCACAAAGGAAGTATGGTAGAGAGAGATCCTGTCAAAGAAATACATTTAGATATTCAAGATAATAACCTACCGGTTTTGGTGGCCACATGGTTGTGGCACCACCCAGGGCTCTTGGAAAAGGTCAGAACATTCTTGAACAACTACGCAGATGTTTTTGCATGGCATTATAAGGATCTAGAAGGAGTACCACCAAGTTATGGAGAACACAGAATTCCTTTGATAGAAGGAGCAAAGCCAATAAGAGGGAAAAGTTATAGGCTGAATCCCAAATATGCTGAAACTGTCTATTCTGAAATTCAGAAAATGGAAGATGCAGGCATTATCATTCTTGTAGAGCATTCGGAGTGGCTATCCCCCATGGTGATAGTGCCAAAGAAAAACACTAACAAGATCAGAATTTGTGTGGATTTTAGAGCATTAAACAAGGTTACAATTCCAGACGGATTTCCAATGCCATTTGCTGAGCAGGTCGTAGAAGAAGTAGCTGGTCATTCCATTTATAGTTTCATGGATGGATTCAATGGATACAATCAAATATCCATTCACCCTGGGGATCGAGAGAAGACAGCATTCATTACTCCTTGGGGAACTTATGTGTATCTGAAGATGCCCTTCGGGTTAAGAAATGCTCCAGTTACCTTCAACCGAACCGTTAATCTCATTTTTGGACCATTGCTACTAGAGTCATTAAGAATCTTCATGGATGACTTCTCATCTTTTTCAGGTACTCTTAAAGAAACCCCATTGGACTGTTTAGAGAAGCATCTGCTTCAATTAAAACAAGTTTTTGAGAGGTGTAGAGAAACAAAGCTGAAACTGAATCCAAACAAATGCCATTTTTTGGTGATCGAAGGTACCTTGTTAGGGCATGTGGTATCTTCTAAAGGTATGGCACCTGATCCAGATAAGATCATAGCTATATTGAAATTACCCAGGCCTAAATCTGCAAAGGAGATTCAAGGTTTTCTAGGACATACAGGATACCACCGCAGATTTATTAAAATGTATGCAGATATAGCCAGACCTTTGGCTAGGCTCACAGGCAAAGAGGTTCCTTTTAAATGGGATCAAGAAGAGGAAAAGGCATATCAGACACTCCGAGCAAGGTTAGTGTCTGCTCCCATTTTGATCACACCTGAGTGGTCAAAAGTGTTTCATTTACATGTGGATGCCAGTGCATATGCAGTAGGGGCAGTTCTAACACAACCTAGTGAAGAATTTAAGATGGATAGGCCAATTCAATATGCCAGTCGAATTTTAACTAAGGCTGAAAGGAATTACACCACCACAGAAAGAGAAGCCTTAGCCATGGTTTTTGCAATCCAAAAATTTCGGCATTACTTATTGGGAGTGAAATTTATTATTATAACTGATCACCAACCTCTGAAGTACTTACTCAATAAACCACAAGCCACTGGTAGAATATGGAGGTGGTTATTGTTATTCCAGGAGTTTGATTTCTCGGTAATTCATAAACCAGGTAGAGAGAATGTTATGGCAGACCACCTGTCTAGAATAGGTATGAGGGATCAAGCCAGTGGAATCAATGATGATTTTCCTGATGCTCATCTGTTTGTTGTACAAGCTCAAGGATGGTATGATGATATTAAGCAGTTCACTAAAACTGGGCTGTATCCTGAAAAGGCTAGTGCTGTTCAAAGGAAGAGAATGCTAATCAAGAGTAGGCCATATACCTTAATTGATGAGAAATTATATAGACAAGGCAAGGATGACAAGATTAGGAAATGCTTGGAGGAAGATGAAGTGAGGGAAGTACTGCACTCTGCACATGAAGGAACAGGTGGTGGGCACCTTCCAGGGCATATCATGAGCCAAAGGATACTGGATGCTGGTCTATGGTGGCCTACGCTATTTAAGGATGCAGATGATTGGAGAAGAACATGTGATGTGTGCCAGAGGTGTGGCCCTAAGCCCACCAAGCAAAGGTATAATCCTTTAATGGTTTCCACTTCTTGGCAACCTTTTGAGAAGTGGGGATTAGACTTTGTCGGGCCTATATACCCTGTGGCGGTTCCTAAAAGAGAAAAGTACTTACTGATAGCCACCGACTATGCGACAAAATGGGCTGAAGCTATTGCATCCATTGACTGCACTGCACAAACAGTAGCTGACTTCTTGTATAGTAACATCATTTGCAGGTTTGGGTGTCCACTTGAAATCTGTACCGATCAGGGTACTCATTTTGTCAACAAAATACTGCAGGAAATTTCCGACAAGTATCGCATTTTACATAGGACTTCGTGTGCATACTACCCACGAGCTAATGGACAAGCCGAATCAACCAACAAGGTATTAATTTCAATGCTACGAAAAGAATGCATGTTACAGCCTACTTCTTGGGGACAGGCTTATCTGGGCACATTATGGGCATACCGATTGGCCTATAAAGAGACCGGGTATTCTCCCTTTCAACTAGTTTATGGCCTTGTTCCCATTGAACCATTTGAGTTCATCAGGGGCTCTATCAGAACGGACGGACTTGAGAAAAATGGGATAAGAGTTCAAACCCGACTAACGGCTTTGCATAAACTAGAAGAATCAAGGATTTTAGCTTCCAAACAGTTGGAGAAGATTCAGATACAGAGGAAGGAGACTCATGACAAAAATTTATGGCAAAACAACTTGAAGCCCGGTGATTTAGCTCTATTACACAGACCACAATTTTCTAATCAAACCAAAGGGAAATGGATCCCTCACTGCGAAGGTCCTTTTCGCATTACGAAGATGTTGCAGTGGGGTGCTGTGCAATTGGAAAATCTCGATGGCGACACCCTACCCTTAGTAAACATTTCCAGACTCAAGGCTTATCATAAAATGTCATAACCATTGCATTTTCATTTATTTTGTTGCCTAATTGTTTTGGATTGCTTTAATAGGTAGTAATAATCAGCAAAATGCTCACGCATTTTTAGGCGCCATATTTTTTACTTCATCACTTAGATAAATTAAAATTCATGGTAAATAAAATTGGGCGCCAAATTTTTTGGATGGCCCTTAGTTCTGCACAATAACTTTCAATGATACCCTTTTCTTTGTTTCTCTCTTGAATGGATGAGAGGGGAACTTGCTTCTCCTCTCTTTTAAGTCCTCTTTTAAGATGAACCTCCCTTTCTGTGAGGTGATCCCTCATTCCTCCTTGCTATAAAATGAACCCTTTCAGTCATTCTTGCTGCCTCAGCTTCAGCAAACACCCCCCATATCCTCATCGATTTCCATTGCCAATTTGTTGCAACTCCCTCCGGTCAAAGATTTTTCCCTCTCAGCTCCACCCCCCACCGCAGCGGTACTCCTCCATCTCCCCCTACATTTAACCCCGCATCTCCACCTTCCTCCCCCTCCGTTTAAACCCGCAGCGCCCACCCTCTCTATACCCTTCCTCCCCCTCCGTTTAAACCCGCAGCGCCCACCCTCTCTATACCCTCTCCCACCCCTCCGATTACCCCCGCCAGCGCCCCTCCCTCCACCCCCTCCCACCCCACCTTATACCCCGCCACTACCCCCAAATTAACCTTCTCCCACCCCTCCGACTACCCCCGCCATCCCCACCCCTACATCTAACCCCGCTACAAGCCCCTCCGCCACCTCCACCCTCCACCTTTTCCGCAGGTTCCCCCCCCCTCCACCATCCCCCCGCCTCCCCTCACCTCCTCTCAACCCCCCCTCCCCCCTCCACCCTTCCCGTAGGCGCTCCCCCCTCTCCACCATCCCTCCGCCTCCCCTCATCCTCCTCTCAACCCCCACACCCCCCTCCATCCCACCGCCTCCCCACCCTCCATAATCCCACCGCCTCCCCCCCCGTCCATAATTCCCCGCACACCCCCCTCCATCCCACCGCCTCCCCCCCCCTCCATAATCCCCCGTAGAACCCCCCTCCATCCCAAATCCTCCCCCGCCTCCATAATCACCCGCCGACCCCCCCTCCATCCCCCCACCTCCCCTCACCCTCCTCTCAACCCCCACACCCCCCTCCTGGCCTTCCCCCCCCTCCAAAATCCCCCGCAGAACCCCCCTCCATCCCACCGCCTCCCCCCCTCCATAGTCACCCGCCGACCCCCCCTCCATCCCCCCGCCTCCCCTCACCCTCCTCTCAACCCCCACACCCCCTCCATCCCACCCCCCCCCCCCCCCATAATCCACGGCAGACCCCCCCTCCATCCCACCGCCTCCCCCCCCCTCCATAATCCCCTGCCGACCCCCCCTCCATCCCTCAGCCTCCCCCCCCTCCATAATCACCCGCCGACCCCCCCTCCATCCCCCCGCCTCCCCTCACCCTCCTCTCAACCCCCACACCCCCCTCCATCCCACTGCCTTCCCCCCCCTCCATAATCCTCCGCACACCCCCCTCCATCCCACCGCCTCACCCCCCTCCATCCCACCGCCTTCCCCCCCCTCCAAAATCCCCAGCAGAACCCCCCTCCATCCCACCGCCTCCCCCCCTCCATAGTCACCCGCCGACCCCCCCTCCATCCCCCCGCCTCCCCTCACCCTCCTCTCAACCCCCACACCCCCCTCCATCCCACCGCCTTCCCCCCCCTCCATAATCCCCCGCACACCCCCCTCCATCCCACCGCCTTCCCCCCCTCCATCTCCATAATCCCCCGCACACCCCCCTCCATCCCACCGCCTTCCCCCCCCTCCATAATCCCCCGCCGACCCCCCCTCCATCCCACAGCCCCCCCCTCCATAATCACCCGCCGACCCCCCCTCCATCCCCCCGCCTCCCCTCACCCTCCTCGCAACCCCCACACCCCCCTCCATCCCACCGCCTTCCCCCCCCCTCCATAATTCCCCGCACACCCCCCTCCATCCCACCGCCTCACCCCCCTCCATCCCACCGCCTTCCCCCCCCTCCAAAATCCCCCGCAGAACCCCCCTCCATCCCATCGCCTCCCCCCCTCCATAGTCACCCGCCGACCCCCCCTCCATCCCCCCGCCTCCCCTCACCCTCCTCTCAACCCCCACACCCCCTCCATCCCACCGCCCCCCCCCTACATAATCCCCCGCAGACCCCCCCTCCATCCCACTGCCTCCCCCCCTCAATAATCCCCCGCCGACCCCCCCTCCATCCCACAGCCTCCCCCCCTCCATAATCACCCGCCGACCCCCCCTCCATCCCCCCGCCTCCCCTCACCCTCCTCTCAACCCCCACACCTCCCTCCATCCCACCGCCTTCCCCCCCCTCCATAATCCCCCGCACACCTCCCTCCATCCCACCGCCTCCCCCCCCTCCATCTCCATAATCCCCCGCACACCCCCCTCCATCCCACCGCCTCCCCCCCCTCCATAATCCCCCGCAGACCCCCCCTCCATCCCACCGCCTCCCCCCCCTCCATAATCCCCCGCCGACCCCCCCTCCATCCCACCGCCTCCCCCCCCCCTCCATAATCCCACCGCCTCCCCCCCTCCATAATCCCCCGCCGACCCCCCCTCCATCCCACCGCCTTTCCCCCCCTCCATCCCATAGCCTCCCCCCCCTCCATAATCAGCCGCCGACCCCCCCTCCATCCCCCCGCCTCCCATCACCCTCCTCTCAACCCCCACACCCCCCTCCATCCCACCGCCTTCCCCCCCCTCCATAATCCCCCGCACACCCCCCTCCATCCCACCGCCTCACCCCCCTCCATCCCACCGCCTTCCCCCCCCTCGAATATCCCCCGCAGAACCCCCCTCCATCCCACCGCCTCCCCCCCTCCATAGTCACCCGCCGACCCCCCCTCCATCCCCCCGCCTCTCCTCACCCTCCTCTCAACCCCCACACCCCCCTCCATCCCACCGCCTTCCCCCCCCTCCATAATCCCCCGCACACCCCCCTCCATCCCACCGCCTCCCCCCCCTCCATCTCCATAATCCCCCGCACACCCCCCTCCCTTCATTTCCACAGACCCCTCCATCACACCGCACCTCCTCCCTCTCCCCTCAATCGCCCCACGCGGCCCATAACCCTCCGCGTAACCCTGCAGCGCCCCCCTCTCTTCCGCCGCACTCCCCCTCCAACTTCCCCGCCTGCACCCTCTCCCTCAACCCCCAATTACCCATGCCAAACCCCTCCGCCACTCACTCAAGTCTCCTCCACCCGGCGGCCCAAACATCCCTCCATCCGAAACCGCAGGAGCACTCCCCTGCATCCCACCGCCTCCCCTACACCACCCCCTCATTCCACCACCACCCCCCCTCCCCCTCCACCTCCGCCAGGCCCCTCCACCACCCCCTCAATTTCCCCCACAGCCACCCCTTCCCCAGTGAGTACGAATCCAAGGAGGCTCTTCTTCAACAGTAAGCCCAACATTACATCAACAAGGCGACTTACCAAATAATCACTTCCCTCCAGAGCATTCGCTGCTATCCAGGACCTTTCTCGCGTTCATCATCTTATCAACCGTTCCTCCATGGCCGATCCTCCCCCGCAGGACGTTCTTTCGAAATTCACGCCTTCGGCGATACCAACCCCCAATCCCACTTACACTCCTTCCGAGTCTGCTCAACCGGCGCGTACCCAACCCCTTACCACCCTCGTCTACCCGATCCCGACATTGCCTGTCTCCCTTACCCCACCGATTCCTACATCTACCGACTCCCATTATCCCCCAGCAGATGCCTCGACTTCCGCTCTTCATCCTCCAATTATAAATATTCCTACTTATTTAATTCACTCGGACTCCACCGATTATTCTCCACCTTCGCTCCCTCGCCCCCCTTCACCTTCTCCATCTGCTTCTGCTTCTCATAACTCGCTACCTAATTCACCGTCCGGCGATTATATTCGCCTTTTTCTCCCAACTGATTTAAATCTCCAAATCCGTGTTCACTTATCTCTTCCCCCCATTGACCTCCGCAATCTTTTTTCAGTAGAAAATCTTCAGCATGCAGGTCTTTTGGGCTTGGCGAACGTTCTCTTCCAAGAACCCTCCAACCTTAATAATTTCTATGAAGCTCTTCGGCTGTTCCCCATTTTTCGCACAGGCACTCTGACCATCTCTGACATTGCCGCCAGTATAGGATCCTCCCTCATCCACTTCAGCAGCCCTCCATTTTTATATTCTGGAGTGTCACCCTCGGAAACAATTGCTTTTTGTAATGAGCGCTTTGAACATAATGCACGTTTTTCTATCCGTATGCAATCCATCCTTACTTCCTTCATTTTTTTCTTTTTACTTCGGAGCCCCACCTCTCCGCTTCCACTGTCCGACATTCGCATTGCAGATCCACTTTACTGCTTCCTCACTAGCCGCCCCTACCCTTACGCCGCCCTCCTCTATAGTTCATTGAATGGGCGCTCCTGTCGCCTCCGTGAGGCTATTCCTCGTCGATCTCACTCATTTTCCATATATTCCGCTCCATTACTAGAATGGCTATATCAACTCCCCGCGCACTCGGCTAATAATTCTGCTCTACAACCGTCACCTCATATCTCTGTTGACCAGCAATTCAGAGATCCCCTTCCTACTTCCATAACCAACCCTCCCCCCTCCCCTACACTCTCCATTGGCTCCACTTCCGTTTCCACACCGCCCCCTGCCCCCCCTGATATCCCTGCCCTTCCACCACAATCTTCTTCTCCTATCCTCACCACCCCTCAGACTACAACTACTGTTCATCACCCTGACCCTGTTCTCCACCATGGTTCTTCTTCGGCAGCCTCTGTCCGCCTGCTCATTCAAACCCATCTCAACCCGCAAAACCCGACCTGTACACCCCCTCACCCTCCTGTCCCCATTTTCCCACCTACCAGTGCCGTTCCCATCACCCAACCCACTCCCTCGCATAAACCTACCCAACCCGGTCCCCCTACCACTCCATCACATTCTTCCCCTCCGCCTCCAGCCCCTACTCCTACAATTGATCTTCCAGAGTCTCCCTCCTTTTTCCACTTACTTCGCGAAGCAAGTGCCATTGCACAGGGCAGTGCTCATGCATCCAAGGTGTCCTTGGATTCAATTTCGGCTGCAGCTACGATTCACCAACAGTATATTTTGACCATCGACAATATCAATCGAAAGGCGACAGCGCAATGGCAATCCCTCACTGAATCGGCACGATTACTCAAAGAAGAGAGGGATAAGTATAGAGACATGGCTGATTCTGCTCTACAGACCTTAGCAGATCTTCAAAATCGTTCTCAATTAGGACTATGTGATAATGCTGCATGCCGACGTATCAAACGCGAACGGGACCACCTTCGGCAGTGTCTAAGTTCTCTCCAGCACCTGATTGAACAAGCTTCTACTCCCCTGCCATCCTCTCCTCAACCCCCCGCTGCGGATCACAATCCTACTCCTCCATAATCTCATTCAACAGTTTCAGACTGGGCTAGCCAAATTCAAATAAATTGCAAGTAGTTTCAACTTCCATTATAGATTTGCATATATATATCTATTCCTTCTGATTTTTGTCATGATCAAATTCACTAATAATTGTAGCGTGCTTAACCACCTTCTTTCGCTTCATCAATAAAAGCACTCTTTCTCTATTTTTCCTGCTTCAATTGCCTCTCTGCTTCTGCCAATCCATCCTGTTCTCCCTTTCTCCCTGTTTCGTATTGTTATTGTCTCTCCGGGTCAGAGAGTACATTAGGTGGTGGGCATCTCTGTTGAGCCCTGGCAAGGTCGAAACCGGCAAGTCAAGTTTAAAGTTAAAGTCAAGGGTCAAAGTGCACGGGTAGTGCACCTTCAATTGTCATAAAAAAGAGGACTTTCAATTATTTATTTGGAAGAAGTATTTTTTTTTAATCCCCATAAGGTCAAAAGGGTTTTAAAGTAATGTAGGTGAACCCCTCTTGGGTACAAAAGTGACGAATTAAAAGGGAAAAAGTAAAGGTACGTGAAGTGGTCGGGTATGCACATGTGGGAATATGGCCACCCAATCAAAATTTTCCTTTTGGTCTAAAGTCACTACAGGGCAAAAGAAGCAGGTCGTTGGCCGCCAACTGAAAAGATAATCTTAGGACATCAAAGACAGCTCAAGAGTCTATGGCAGTTAGACGTCACGACGACCGACGCATTCAAAAGGCAAAGGAAAATGCTATTCTCAGGATATACACATTGGAAGTGAAGAGTGGGGAGCTTCAGAGAAGGCAAGAAGGGGAAGTGAAGAGCCACCAGTTTTGCGACGACACTGAGAGGTAGAAGGGAAGAGTGCAAGAAGTGTAAGGAAAAAGGGGGCAGAGAAGGCGAAGTTATACTCCAAGAGTCCCAAGGTCTGTGGGTGTGCGCGTCGAGAAGGTATCCATTCCTCAGCTTGGTGGAAGCTTAGTGCAAGGTGTGCACAAGGAAAGCGTGAAGCAAGTGAAGGACTGGTGCAAAAGAGGCCACTGCCAGAAGACTTGAGATAATTGATCTTCTGTAACTGAGCAATCCTCTATGGTTGTATTTAGCATTGACTTGGATTGTACTTAGTATTGTAATGGTTTCAATATAATCAACATTCAAGATTTCTAGGCGTACTTCTCTGCAGAAGGTTTCAAGGTCATTCCATTTGCATTATCTTCTTTTTCTCCTACAAACCCTCAAACTCCTTCTTTTCCAAGAAGCCCCAACACCTTTTGTGCCATATCTCTAACTCTGTTAGAGTTTGAGATCCATAGCTAAACAAAGCTATGTTCTTTGTATCTTCCACTTCAAAAGTGAAAAGCCTTCCTGTCTTTTCTCCTTTGGCAATCCTTCGAAAGCCTTGCCTTGGGTCTTCAACATATGCTCCAAATCGATTGAATCTAACTTGCAATCCTTTTTCAACAATCTGTCCAACACTTATTAAATTTTTGGTAATTGTAGGGACATACAAGACTTTGCTTAAGAGGTTCATATTCCCATCTGATGTCTTCACATTACCTATCTTCTCCATTGAAAGCCTTGTGTCATCTCCTGTCTGCACTTCATGCTTGTTATGAGGATCTTCCAAATCAGAAAGTAAAGCCACATTTCCTGCTACATGGTTCGAGCATCCCGAATCAATGTAAAATATGTGATCATCATCCTTACCCTTCTTCGCTGATAGATTCATAATCAATAATGAATCTTCTTGACTTTGGTCCTCTGCATAGTTATTGTAATCTCTTCTTCCTCTATGGCCACTTTGATAGTTGTTGTTGTTGTTGTAATTGTTGTTGTAGTAGTTGTTGTTGTTGTAGCCTCCATGTATCTACCTCTATTTGATCCATAGCCACCTCTATTGAATCCTCTTCCTCTTGAGTTCCTCGGGTTCCTGAAACGTTCTATGATTAGATAAGCCACACATGTTGCAAGGTTGAGATGATTGGAATCTCCCCCTGCTTTGCTTTCCACCTCTGCCTCTTCCTCTAGCTCTTCCTCTACCTGCAAAGTTTGCTTGGAAAGAGCTACCTTCATCTTCATTCTTCCTATTCTTTGACTTGTCCTTGACCTTAGCTTTATCAGAATATAAGGCAGAAGTTTGATTACCTCTTGAGGACTCACCACCTTTGCTAATATTTGCTTCATGAGTGAAGAGTTGGCCCATGAGTGTGTTGAGGTCGGGTACATGCATATCCATGGCTGTTGTGAATGACTCCCACTTGTCGTCTGCTTTGATTCCATTCATGATTTGTCTAATGATTTGCTCCTCTTCAATTACCTCTCCAATGCTTCCAAGTTGGTCGGAAATCTCCTTCATCTTTGTGAAATAATCAGTCACATTTTGCTTTGGGCTTTTCTTCATTGTTGTGAACTCCATCCACAATTGGTTTTTCCTTGCTCGAGTGCTGGAAGAGAAGAAAGAAGCAAGTGCATTCCAGGTCTCTCTTGATGTCTTGCATCCCTTGACATGAGGTAAAAGAAAATCAGAGATTGAGTTTAGAATATAGGACCTTGCAAGTGCATCCTTCGAACACCAATTCAAAAGTCCTTCCACTTCTTCATGTGATGGTTGCCCTTTGTTCCTCATGGTTGGCATTGCTTCATCTGCGGATATGAATCCATATAGATTCCTCCCTTGAAGGTAAGCCTCCATCCTTAGAGACCATGCCGGGTAGTTGTTTCGATCCAATTTGTCAATTGTTGATGGAAATCCATCTCCCATGTTGCTTGACTATGCTCTAATACCACTCTGAAGAGAGATGGTGGATGCAATCCAAAGATGAGTAGGTGCTACTACAACCAGCTTCACACCAGCCAACTGAGACTTGAGAGTTGATTAGTAGACCCTTTGAGCTTCCTAAATCCACCAAAATATCAGCCAAGTACTTTGGAACATGTATCCCAAAAGTTTAAGTCAAGACAGACTAGTTGCGAAATGACTAGCTCCCAAAACTTGCTATTTTTGGACATACACCTGCTTAGCAAATAGACTTAGCAAGCTTCCCAATCCAAGTTAAAACACTTCAAATGATGGACTGAGCACTGAGAACAAGTTTCATCAATTTCTGGAACATGCCCACCATTCTTGGGGCTCTGCAGAGATAAACCAGTGAGTAGTAAATTGCAGATATCTTCAAAATTATTAATCCAATGACCTTGAAAATTTATAGGTAGAACACAGACAGTATGAGCTATCAACGCAAGTTAAATCACTGAACAAGGTTCAGTAGAACTCGAGATAGGACCTTCTGAAGTTATTGCTCTCAGTGAGTATAGCAGAGAACAAAACAGAGAAGTAAATGATGATAAATGTATAGATTCACATATGATTAAAACCACATTGGCAATGAAACTTTGCACAATGGGAGTAGAATGATAGAGCTATGGAGTAAGCTCTTCAATCTGTACAAAATGACATGAAGTGGTCGCGTACAAGGCTTGCTAATCGCCTCTTCCTTCTTGCTCCTTTTATAGCTATTCTTGGAGGGAGTTTTGAATTCGAATTCGAATGGCTCCACCTAAAAGTGATCCCCAAAGTTAGGAGATATTTCCTCAGCTCAAAAAGTCGTGGGTTTTGGTAGTTAGAGCCACGAAATTGCTTTTACATCATGCATGAGGTAAGCCATCCTTTTCCTTTTTCTTTTTTCAATTACAAGAGATAAAAATGAACTCTTTTACAAGAGGTGTTCACATGACTACTCATGTGACTTACAAATGAGGATAATATCAAGCATATCAAGCATGTAGGCTTGGGAAAAATGCACCAACATGGGTGACCTCCCGAGAAGTACCAGGAACCTCTATCTTCCTTGATCGTTGAGGTCCTCCCTCAGGCACAGCCAATGATGACTTCAATGACTCAGATGACAAGGTATGCCAAGGTCTATGCCTTGGTCGCCGCCTTAGACATAAGCCGAGGGGGGGCTTGCTTTGCTTGCACAAAAGGAACAAAGCTTTTGCATCGAACTGCTCTGATACCAGTGAAGTAATTCGATGGCGATGCACCACAGTGTGCTCTCCTTCTTGAGAGTTGCACAACGATATCCTCAGAGTAGAAATTTGAGCTCCTAGGGCCGCACACGGTACTCCACACAGACACTGGAGAATACGCAGGAAAAACATAGTACATAGGGAGCATGAAGACAGACTTCTTAGGTCTTACAAATGCGGTCGAACTTCCAGTCTGTGGCTGACCAAGCGACTATATGTTTTATTAAAGAACATATACAAAGAAGTGTCTGACTGACCATCTGGCCTTTCACACGGATACTTACAGTAACACTTTCATAGTCCAATTCCAACATTCTTCTTCTCTATTGGACCTTGCATTAGAGATGAAACAACATTGATGATTTAGAAGAACATCAATCTTATAGACTTCCGAAATAACTCAAATTACCTTAAGGAGCTTCTTTTTCCTTCTCTTACATAACATTCAAAAATAAAAATGTATAGTTTACTTTAACATAAATGAATTCATCGTTGGAGCAATAATAAATTGATGATTAAAAAGAGGATTGAAGAATGGAGAATGAAGAAAATGAGAAAGGATGAAGCATAAAGTGAAGAGAAGGTTCACAAGGAGATGGTTTACAAACTCATGTATATTATCTTGTAAATAGCTCATATACACTTTGTAATAGTACGAATCTTTATATATACACCTATATATACTTGTATATGGACGTGTCATATAGGAGAGAAGAAGAATAGATGAATAGAGGATGAGCAGATGATGAATAAGTGAGTCTGAGTATGAGAAATATCGATCAGATGTATTTTCAAGAGAATAGAAGTTCTTTCTGAGAATTGTGCCTCAATGTTTCTCGAATTTCTTCTTTTGTGCTTAAAGAATTGAGAAATCCTTTTGTACTTGTCTAAGTCCACAATTCATGCATCTATGATAAGATTTGAGAGTCTACTTGTAATCAGGCTGAGAGAATTGTGAGTAGAAACATTCATATGTGTAAAAGTGATGAGAGACTTCTGAATAGGTGCAATCTTGATGGTCAAAGATTTGATCAGATCTCAGTGTAGAGTGTAAAGTTTTACACAAGTGAGCATTCAAAATCTAAGTCCAAAGTTAAGCCATCTATGTCTAAAAGCATTTGATTAAATCAGTTGTAGGTTGAGAGAGGCAAGTGTTTAAAGTTGCATATGTAAAAGTCGCTTGCAAAGAAAGCCTATTTCATACATAGGTTTACTTATTGAGGCAAATCTAAGGTTTTGTAAGTTTGTTTGAAGAAATTTCACTTAGAGTAGTGGTGCAAACATTAGGAGAGTGTTGTATCAAATTTTCATAGAAAAGTTAATCATTTTTTCAGTCAATGAATGACTTTTGTAAAGCAGACTTTTCTGAGTGAAGCCATATCTCACAGAACAGTTAAGAGTTCATAATTTGGTAAAGAGTTCCAAAAATTGGTGAAGGTTTTGAGCTATGCTTGACGTAGAGGTATTCTAAACTCAAGTATAGCTTATCTTTTGGAGATTAATAATCTCCATCAGTGGTATTAGAGCAGGTTCTATTAAAATTGAAGGAAAGAAGGACCTCGACTGTTGCAAACATACAAAATTCAATATCTAAAGATTTGGAAGGATAAAGTTTGGAGGAAAGGCTAAAGAAAGACACACGACAATAATCAAAAGGATGAGAAGGGATCAATTTCAAAGCAAAGGTACATTCATTACTCATAAGGTTGAATATTTGATAGTAGAGCTTAAGGAAGAATGGGAGATAGTCTTCAAATTAAGAAATTGGATAGAGAAAACTATCCAGCTTGGTCCATCAGGATGGAAGCTCATCTTATGAGCAAATATATGATGGGATACATCAAGGAAGAAGAAGAAAAGCCAAAATTCAAAGATCCTAGTATTCCAACTAGGGAGGAGCTTGCAGGTTTGTAGGTTTGGATGAGGGTGGATGCTTAAGCAAGGAGCATTATCTATATGATAGTGAATAATTACTTGCTTCCTCACATCAGAGGACTTGAAAGCGGAAATGATATATGGAATGCTTTGGAGGAGCATTACCAAAATACAACCAAGTCAAGGACAGCATTAGTATGGGAAGAATTCACCACATTCAAGAAGAAGGCCTTACAATCAATATGTACTTATGTCAGAGAGATGAAAGACATTGCTGATTCTTTAGGAGTAGTTGATGAAGACATTGAAGAAGATAAATTGGTAAGAAAAATTCTTATAGGTTTGAGAGGAGATGAGAAATGGAAGCCTTTCATATCATCAACAAAACTTTGATTGGATCATTTTACTCTTGATTTGAATCAATTACTAGGTTATATGCTAACTTTTGAGCATGATATCAAAGGCGATATTGATAAGAGTGCATGTCAAGCAATGTATTCTAAGGATAAGAAGAAGGCTACCAAGGGAAAGCAACAATCAATTGAAGATGAAGGCACTCCAAGTCAAGCAAACTTCCTAAGAGGTAGAAGAAGTGGCACAAGTAGAGGAAGAGGCAGAAACAACAAGGATAATATCAAAGCTTGTTGGATATGTGGTAAGAACAATCATCTAGCCCATGAATGTTGGCATAATAATCAAAGCACTAGTAACTTTAATCAAAATTTCAATCAAAGAGGTAGAGGTGGAAGAAATTAGAGAGGAAGTTTTAGAGGTAGAGGTGGTAGAATTTTCTTTGGAAGGAATGGTGGAAGAAGCTTCCAAAACCAATCCGACAATAACATCTACTACAACTATGCATCAGATCAGAAAGAAGACTCAACTCTAATCATGGATGCAACATGTGAAGTTTCAAAAGAAGACCAAAAGGTATTCTACATCATTGACTCATGGTGTAGTAATTACATGAGTGGGAACATTGCTTTGATGTCTGATTTGGAAAATAAAGTAGTCAATAATACAGTTCAGACAAGTGACAATACGAAACACAAGGTAAAGTCTATTGGATCAGTGAAGGAAGTACTCTTTTGAGTAAGGTTCTGTATGTTCCTACAATTCCAAAGAATTTGATCACTATAGGACAAATTGTAGAAACACGATATGAAGTGAGGTTCACTAATGATGGAGTTTATGTTGAAGACCCTAGCCAAGGGTATAAGCAAATTGTTACATCGAAGAAGAAGGAAGACTCTTCACATTGAAGGCATAAGGTAATGTTGGACATGCCTTGCTCACATATGGAGAGCAAAAGATATCTGAGTTGTATTTTTGCCACAAGAGGCTTGGAAACTTCAATGAAAGAGGTATTAAAGAGATGATTAATAATAGTTCAATGCTTGGATTACCTAATGTTGCAGGTCACCACATGACATACAGATGTGAAGCATGTGAATCAGGTAAGGCTCACAAGCAATCATACAATAAGCAAGGTTTCATGTATTCAGAAAAACTTGAATTGGTGCATATAGATGTATGGGGTCCCTCAAAGGACTTTAGTATAAATGGTTCTATGTTGATGATGCCACCAAGTGGATCACTATTTATGTGATTAAAGACAAATTAGAAGTGTTTAGTACATTTAAACACTATCATGTATATGTAGAAAGAGTTACAGGGCAAAAATTGAAGAGATTAAGGTCAGATGGAGGGGAGAGTATTTCTCAAATGAATTCAGTGATTATTTGTGGAATGCAGGTATAAACAGAGAAGTTACTTGTAGGTACTTTCCTCAACAAAATGGTGTAGTAGAAATGAAAAATAGAACTCTTGTTGAGTTTGCAAGGTCATGATGAAAGAGAAGAATTGCCCTAATTACTTTAGGGTTGAGGTTGTAAATACAGCCATATACTTGGTTAATAGGCTACCATGTAAAGCTTTGCAGGGTATGACACCATATGAAGCTTGGTGGTGTAAGAGACCCACATTAGATCATTCTAAAGTATTTGGTTGCTTAGCCTATGCTCGTGTTCCCTCTCAATTAATTCATAAGTTAGAACCAAAATCTGAAAAGTATTTGTTCATTGGTTATGATGATAAACAAATGGGATACATGTTGTGGAGTCCATCTACAAATCAATTGCTTGTATCAAAGGATGTCACATTTGATGAGCAAGGTACTCGGTACTCAGGTATATATAGTGCTTGTGCAGGTCTTGAAGAAACATTGAATCAAAAGAAAGGTAAATCAAAGGTTCAGATTTATGAGGAGGAAGAGAATGATGAAGTCCTAGTTGAAAATGAAGAATTTCCAGGGTCTGATCCAGAATATGATGAACCAGAAACTTCAAGAAGTAGACAACTTGGAAGGTCATCAAGGAATAAAAGACAACCTATAAGGTATAGCTATGACACCTTTTTTCGGACAATTAAAGATTATGCTTATATAGTGAAAGAAGATGAAGACCCATTCACATATGATGAAGCCAAAGGAAAGGAGAATTGGGAGAAAGCTATGAAGAAGAGTATGACACACTAATTGAGAATGAGACTTGGGACTTGGTACACAAACAAAGTAATCAAAGGTAACTGGATGTAAATGGGTCTACAAAACAAAAGGATTTGCAGATGAAAGTGTGCCTGGGTACAAAGCTCAACTTTTTGTGAAAGGATATGTGCAAACTTATGGTGTGGACTATGACAAAACATATAGTCGTGTTGCAAAGATGACAACCATAAGGACTCTCATATATATTACTGCTTGCAAAGGTTGGAAATTGTCTCAATTAGATGTGAAGAATGCATTTTTAAATGGTTATATTGCATATGAATTCCACATGGAACAACCAAATGGTTTCAAAGATCAACATAATTCAGATTATGTGTGTAATCTCAAGAGAGCTCTATATGTCTTGAAGCAAGCCCCAAGGGCATGGAGTTATAGGCTTGTAAAGTTCTTGAAGAACTTGGTTTTCAAGCATCAAAGGAAGATAGTAGCAAGTGAAGATGGTTTTATTTATGTTTATATTTATGTTTATGACATAATAATCATAGGTATAGATGACAAAGGCATACAAATGCTTCAGAAGTAGATGGAGAAAGAATTCAAGATCATTGAATTGGGAGATTTATCATACTTCTTGGGAATGGATATTCTATATACTCAACATGGAGTATATGTGATTCAAGAAAGGTATTTGAAGAATTTGCTAATCAAGTTTAATATGGAAGATTGCAAGATACCATCAACCCCAATGGAGGTGAGCCACAAATTAAGTAGATATGGAGGAGAAGAATTCAAAGATATGAAGCTTTATCAGAGTTTGGTGGGTAGCTTGATCTATGCTACATTGATAACGTATGATATATCATATGCAGTTGGAGTTTTATCTCAATTCATGCATTGTCCAAGGAAGGAACATTGGATGGTAGGCCAAAGGGTGCTAAGATACATTATGGGTACACTTAAAGAAGGTTCCTACTATGGGTTTACATCAGATGCAAGAATCAAGATATGTAGTGATGTAGATTGGGCAGGTAACTCTCATCATAGAAGATCAACACATAGGTACTTGTGTTATGTGGGAGATAAATTGATTTCTTGGTGTCCTAAGAAGCAACACATGGTTGCTTTATCATCTACAGAAGTCGAGTATAAAGGTATGGTGGAGGCCGCAAAGGAGGTCATATGGTTGAGAACTCTCATGAAGAGTTTTGGAATCAATCAGAGTGTTCCTATCATTTATGGGGACAATATGAGTTCTTTGTATTTGGTAGCTAATCCCATGTTTCATGCCAGAACTAAACATTCTGAGATTCAATATCACTTCTTGAGAGAAAAGGTGATTGATAAAGAGATAGAGATCATGTATACGCCTACAAAAGATCAAGTTGCAAATATGTTAACAAAGAGTTTGGATGGACCTAAGTTGTAGAGGTTTAAAGAAATGGCAGGTATAAAGAAGAGCCATGTAATCACAATTAATGATTGAGGGGGAGTTCTTGGAGCAAGACAATCATAAATTGATGATTACAAAGAGGATTGAAGAATAAAGAATGAAGAAAAGGAGAAATGATGAAGCATAAAGTGAAGAGAAGGTTCAAACAGAGATGGTTTGCAAACTCATGTATATTAATCTTGTAAATAGATCATATACACTTTGTAATAGTGATGAATCTTGATGTATATGCCTATATGTACTTGTATATAGACATGTAATATAGGAGAGAAGAAGAATAGATGAATAGAGGATGAGTAGATTATGAATAAGTGAATCTGAGTAGGAGAATTATCCACCAGATGTATTTTCCAAAGAATAGAAGTTCTTTCTGAGGATTGTGCCTCAATTTTTCTCCAATTTCTTATTCTGTGCTTAAACAAGTGAGAAATCCTTTTGTATGTGTCTAATTCCATATTCTATGCATCTATGATCAAGATTTGAGAGTCCAATTGTAATCGGCCTGAGAGAATAGTGAGTAGGAACATTCATATGTGTAAAAGTGATGAGAGACTTCTAAAATAGGCGCAATCTCGATGGTCAGAGGTTTGATCAGATCTTAGTGTTGATTTTAAAGTTTTAGACAAATGAGCATTCAAAGTCTAAGCTGGAAGGTAAGCCATCTTTGTCTAAAAGCATTTGATTAAATGGGTTGTATATTGAGAGAACCAAATGTTTAAAGTTGCATATGTAAAAGTCGCTTGTAGAGAAAGCTTGTTTCAGAGATAGGTTTACTTATTGAAGTAAATCTAAAGTTTTGTACGTTTTTTTGAAGAAATTTCACTTCAACTAGCTGCATAAACACTAGTAGAGTGTTGTTGTCAAAGTTTCATAGTAAACTTTAATCATTTCATCTATCAATGAGTGAGTTTTGTGAAGGAGACTATTCTGAGTGAAGCCATGTCTCATAAAGAGCTTAAGTGTTCATAATTTGGTAAAGACTTCCAAAAATTGGTGAAGGTTTTGAGCTATGCTTGACATAGAGGTATTCTAAACTCAAGTGTCGCTTGTCTTTTGGAGATTAATCATCTCCATCATGCATGTGTTGGCATTTGTATGTGTTGACATAAAACTATGCGTCCTAAGCCAATTGTAAAGCATGTGATGCCTTCGGGCAGTCCAAACCCATGTTTCCATTATTCCAAACCTTATGGTCCAACTTTTGTCTAAGATTCTTGGGTATATGAACATATGCTTCACACCCAAAAACTCGAAGATGATCATAGTATGGTGGCTTCCCTATCCATAACTCTTGTGCCACTTTCGGACCTTTGGTTGTACTAGGTGAAAGGTTAATCACATGAATTGCAGTCAATACTGCTTCTGCCCAAAAACCTTGTGAGAGGTTTGCATGATGCAACATAGAAACTAATCTATCTTGAATAGCTCTATTCATCTTTTCAGCTATGCCATTTTGTATTGGGGTATAAGGAGCTGTAAACTCTCTATGAATCCCTCTAGATTGACAGAAAAGGCTGAATTCATGTGAGGTATACTCACCCCCATTATCTGACTGTAAAGCCTTAAGCTTCATTCTTTTTTCAATCTCAACTGAAGCAAGCCATTTTCTAAACGTAGGGAATACCTCATCCTTCAATTTGATAGGATATATCCAAACTTTTCTAGTAGCATCATCTATGAAAGTCACAAAGTAAAGAGTACCACCTAAGGACCTAGTGGGCATAGGACCACACAGACCTGTATGAACAAGATCTAAAGGCTGAATTGAAGAGTCAATGTGTGTTCTATGCACATTTCTAGTTTGCTTTCCATATTGACAATGCTCACAAAATGAAAAATCTGAGAAAGATAACATAGGTAAGTAGCCAGAACGAGAAAGATTTTCCATTCCACTATGAGATATAAGGCCCAAATGACCATGCCAAATCCAAGCCATAGGCTATTTAGTAACAACGAACAAATGTTCTTTTTGTGATACAAATAAGGGATAAAGTGAGCTAACTTTGGTTCCTTTTTCAATAACCATATTGCCCTTTGATATACGAAAGGACTGAGCATAGAAGACCACCTTGTAACCAAGGTCATCAAGTTGACCAATTGACATCAAATTGCATGATAGCTGAGGTACATGGCATACATTATGCATAATAAATTTTGGACCATCAATGAACTGCACAACTACATCCCCAATCCCCACAACATCACACTCGTAAGAGTCACCAAGTCTCACGATACCAAGAGACTTTGTTGCATAATTAGAGAACCATTCTCTATGTGGTGTCACATGGAAAGAAGCATCAAAATCTAGCAGCCATGTGTGGGAAAGAGAATCAACCTTAAGAACCTCAATTGGCATTGTACTATCAAGTGTCAACACATCAGCATCATTAGAAATAGCATTAATTTCTTCAATCTTCACATTCAAAGTAGATGGTGCAGGTAACTATTTAACATGCCCATCAACATTCTGTCCTTTACATTTAGCATTCTTTAATGCATAACAGTCTTTCTTCATATGTCCTTTCTTATGACAATAATGACATTCCATATCCCTCTTCCTTGATTTACTTCTACTCTTATTCTATTGACCATTCTTTTCCTTGTTCTTGCTCCTGCCACATTGTTGATTCTTTCCTTGGTAAGAATCATGAACATTATATGCATCTCCACTCTAAGTGCCAACCATAGATTTTCTACAAATCTCCTCACTCAAGAGTGCTCCACATATGTCATCATACACAAGTTTACCATGAGGTGCACTATTGCTAAAAGTTGTGCAAAACATATCCCATGATGATGGGAAGGTGCATAATAGCAATACTACTTTCATTTCATTCTCCATATCCACTTTATGAGCCTGTAAATGGGAGAATATAGCATCAAACTCATTTAGATGAGCAACAACACTATCTGCATCCTTCATGCAAAGGTGATATAATTTTCTCATCAGATACACTTTATTTGATGTTGTCTCTTTTTCATATGTATTGCACAACTTCTTCCAATGCTCCTCTGCACTTTCATAGTCTAATACTGTAAAGTAAACACTATCTACCAGGTGCAAGGGAATGGTAGACCTGGCCATTTCATCTAACTCATCCCAATCATCTTCATCCATGTCAACAGGCTTCTTAAAAATCCCATTTACTGGCTTCCTTTGCCTCCTTTGAAGCAGCACATCTTTAATCTGATTCTTATATAGAGCAAAGTTTGTGCCGTCAATATTTTGGATCTCAAAATGGTCTTTGCCGTGCAAGTTATAGCTCCTCCTCGGAACACTAGCACTAGACCCTGATTCACCAGATGTGCCTGAGACCTTTGATGCCATGATGGTAGAGAAGTGAATGGAATGATAATGGAGCGAGAAGAGTCCAAACACCAATGAATAAGTGTATCAATGGAGTAAATCAACCATTGTATAGTTGAAAAAACCAAAAATCTGTAAAGATTTTGCCAGAGTATCCTCTGTAAAATGAGTGTATGACCAGTGTCAAAATATCGTAAAACTACAAGTACTGACATGTTTACCTGCATAGTAAATCACTGACCTGTGTGAAGAGAACTATGTGTGAAAGTACTCGAAAATGGCTCCAAAAGACACCAAAAAGGCTTCAAAAACAAGCTTTGAAAGAAAAGAATGAGGTTTTGAGGGACCAAAACATGTTCAAGGTAACTTTAACCTTAGTCTTCCCCTTCTTCAGACACCACAAGAGTGTAGCTTAGTGCTAAGAGATTGTCATAGTTAAGCAAGCTCTGAGGGGAAGAGTACTGGGATGGGTGACCTCCCGAGAAGTACCAGGAACCTCTATCTTCCTTGATCGTCGAGGTCCTCCCTCACGCACAACCAATGATGACTTCGATGACTCGGATGACAAGGTATGCCAAGGTCTATGCCTTGGTCGCCGCCTTAGACATAAGTCGAGGGGGGCTTGCTTTGCTTGCACAAAAGGAACAAAGCTTTTGCATCGAACTGCTTTGATACCAGTGAAGTAATTCGATGGCGATGCACCACAGTGTGCTCTCCTTCTTGAGAGTTGCACAACGATATCCTCAGAGTAGAAATTTGAGCTCCTAGGGCCGCACACGGTACTCCACACAGACACTGCAGAATACATAGGAAAAACACAGTACATAGGGAGCATGAAGAGAAACTTCTTAGGTCTTACAAATGCGGTCGAACTTCCAGTCTGTGGCTGACCAAGCCACTATATGTTTTATTAAACAACATATACAAAGAAGTGTCTGATTGACCATCTGGCCTTTCACATGGATACTTACAGTAACACTTTGATAGTCCAATTCCAACATTCTTCTTTGCTATTGGGCCTTGCATTAGAGATGAAACAACATTGATGATTTAGAAGAACATCAATCTTATAGAATTTGGAAATAACTCAAATTACCTTAAGGAGCTTCTTTTTCCTTCTCTTACATAACATTCAAAAATAAAAATGTATAGTTTACTTTTACATAGATGACTTCATTGTTGGAGCAAGAAAATCATAAATTGATGATTACAAAGAGGATTAAAGAATGGAGAATGAAGAAAAGGAGAAAGGATGAAGCATAGAGTGAAGAGAAGTTTCACAGGGAGATGGTTTACAAACTCATGTATATTAATCTTGTAAATAGCTCATATACACTTTGTAATAGTATGAATCTTGATATATACACCTATATATACTTGTATATAGACGTGTCATATAGGAGAGAAGAAGAATAGATGAATAGAGGATGAGAAGATGATGAATAAGTGAGTCTGAGTATGAGAATTATCGATCAGATGTATTTTCAAGAGAATAGAAGTTCTTTATGAGAATTGTGCCTCAATGTTTCTCCAATATTTTCTTTTGTGCTTAAACAATTGAGAAATTCTTTTGTACTTGACTAAGTCAACAGTTGATGCATCTATGATCAAGATTTGAGAGTCTAATTGTAATCAGGCTGAGAGAATTGTGAGTAGGAACATTCATATGTGTAAAAGTGATGAGAGACTTCTGAAATAGGTGCAATCTTGATGGTCAAAGATTTGATCAGATCTTAGTGTAGAGTGTAAAGTTTTACACAAGTGAGCATTCAAAATCTAAGTCCAAAGTTAAGCCATCTATGTCTAAAAGCATTTGATTAAATCAGTTGTAGGTTGAGAGAGGCAAGTGTTTAAAGTTGCATATGTAAAAGTCGCTTGCAAAGAAAGCCTATTTCATACATAGGTTTACTTATTGAGGTTTACTTATAGAGTTCATAATTTGGTAAAGACTTCCAAAAATTGGTGAAGGTTTTGAGCTATGCTTGATATAGAGGTATTCTAAACTCAAGTATAGCTTATCTTTTGGAGATTAATAATCTCCATCAGTGGTATCAGAGCAGGTTCTATTAAAATTGAAGGAAAGAAGGACCTCGACTGTTGCAAACATACAAAATTCAATATCTAAATATTCAGAAGGATAAAGTTTGGAGGAAAGGCTAAAGAAAGACACATGACAATAATCAAAAGGATGAGAAGGGGTCAATTTTAAAGAAAAGGTACATTCATTACTCATAAGGTTGAATATTTGATAGTAGAGCTTAAGAAAGAATGGGAGATAGTCTTCAAATTAAGAAATTGGATAGAGAAAACTATCCAGCTTGGTCCATCAGGATGGAAGCTCATCTTATGAGCAAAGATCTGATGGGATACATCAGGGAAGAAGAAAAAAAGCCAAAATTCAAAGATCCTAGTATTCCAACTAGGGAGGAGCTTGCAGGTTTGTAGGTTAGGATGAAGGTGGATGCTCAAGCAAGGAGCATTATCTATATGACAGTGAATATTTACTTTCTTCCTCACATTAGAGGACTTGAAAGCGCAAATGATATATGGAATGCTTTGGAGGAGCATTACCAAAATACAACCAAGTCAAGGAAGGCATCAGTATGGGAAGAATTCACCACATTCAAGAAGAAGTCCTTACAATCAATATATAATTATGTCACAAAGATGAAAGACATTGCTGATTCTTTAGGTGTAGTTGATGAAGACATTGAATAAGATAAATTGGTAAGAAAAATTCTTACAGGTTTGAGAGGAGATGAGAAGTGGAAGCCTTTCATATTATCAACAAAACTTTCATTGGATCATTTTTCTCTTGATTTGAATCAATTACTAGGTTATATGCTAACTTTTGAGCATGATATCAAAGGGGATATTGATAAGAGTGCAGTTCAAGCAATGTATTCTAAGGATAAGAAGAAGGCTACCAAGGGAAAGCAACAATCAATTGAAGATGAAGGCACTCCAAGTCAAGCAAACTTCCTAAGAGGTAGAAGAAGTGGCACAAGTAGAGGAGGAGGCAGAAACAACAAGGATAATATCAAAGCTTGTTGGATATGTGGTAAAAACAATCATCTAGTCCATGAATGTTGGCATAATAATCAAAGCACTAGTAACTGTAATCAGAATTTCAATCAAAGAGGTAGAGGTGGAAAAAACTAGAGAGGAAATTTTAGAGGTAGAGGTGGTAGAATTTTCTTTGGAAGGAATGGTGGAAGAAGCTTCCAAAACCAATCTGACAATAACATCTACTACAACTATGCATCGGATCAGAAAGAGACTCAACTCTAATCATGGATGCAACATCTGAAGTTTCAAAAGAAGACCAAAAGGTATTCTACATCATTGACTCAGGGTGTAGTAATCACATGAGTGGGAACATTGCTTTGATGACTGATTTCAAAAATAAAATAATCAATCATACAATTCAGACAAGTGACAATACGAAACACAAGGTAAAGTCTATTGGATCAGTGAAGGAAGTACTCTTTTGAGTAAGGTTCTGTATGTTGGAAGTGAGGTAGGCCCTTGGCTCATGTCACAGGTCCATGGTTCCATAGTTCCAGTATATACAACATTAATTCTAGCATTCTTCAATATTTACAAAACATGAACATACCACAACTTAATCATACAAATGATGAGACAAAGATAGAGAAACAATACACGACATGTGTAAGGTGTTACGTAAGCCATCGCTTACTCATGGTATCATATATACCAATGTTCAATGTACAATGTGGGAGCAAAACTCTCAACCACTCTATGTGATGAGAAATAGATGAATGAGTGAATGTACAAATGTAATAAACATATTTAGATGTATGGGCAGAAATCTGAATATACATGAGATGTGTGACTGTATAGGTTATAGAAGAGTGAATATGAGTGACCGAAAGAGGAAGGATCAATGTGAAACTGATAATCAACAAACCCTCATCTAACCTTAGGCTATGGAAGACCCTAAGTCAGATACGTGTGTGAAAGGATCACATACTTAAAAAGTAGCAATGAATGCTAACAAGTTTGTTGCCGGAAATCCTCAAACTCATGTGAACACACCTTCTCAAACACCTCATCCAAATATGCATAAAGCATATATGTACTGTTTCTCTTGTATCTATGCGGAATAGGACTCCTCCTGATATGAATGCCACGGCCTCCATAAAATTTAAGTAGTACCTCTATGCATAAAGAGAATATGTACCTGAATACTTAACATAAGATGTAAATCTTATGTTAAAGACCATCCAATGTCTTTGACATAGCCCGACATCCTCTTGTAGAAGATAATCTTCAACTACAACATGTAGATGGCCGATCCTCACCATCAAGCTGCTAATGACCAAGTCTTCTTGCCGTGAATAAGAGATAACCTCCTCTCCATGAGCTAGAGTGTGAGCACACCCTTCACCTTCTCCAAGAAGAATCATTAAGAATAACTCCATAGCTGCTCCTCAACATGCTTCAAGTTAGCACCATGGCTGCCCCATGTGCTAGACGAAACACCACCTCTATTGAGGTCCAAGCTCAAGGCTTGTGTTGAAAACTAGGTGAAGGATGAATAGAAGTGATTCCAAATAGTCTCTTATATAGTAGAGCTTCTACCTTGAAAAGCTCTCCTCCAAAAGCACATAAATCAAGCAATCGTTCTTCGTTCTAAGATCGTAAAAACAACTCCATTCGCTGTCCGAAAATCTAAAAGCATAATTAAAATAGAACGCTTTTTTCACGCTGTCGTCACAGTCATTTGAAAAAGCTTAAAACAAAAATCTTCGTTTTACTTTGTGCTGCAGATTGCAATTGACGGGTTTTGAATTCTCGCCAATGGGCTGGGAGGATGTTCTTTTATCCACGTCATCTTACACCATTTCATGTACAAGGACGTGAACAGAACTTCAAGACATGCTGTAAATAGTGATTTGTGCCCGTCTGCTTGTGTGATAACCACGCACCCAGCGCCGTTTGCTTCTATAAGAGCTAGAAAGTATAGCAAGTCATCCTGTAAACTGTGGTCAATTGAACCAATTGGGACATTGTTTTCCAACAATCCCCCTTGCAATGTCATATTGGTACAATCTGAACTGGATCTGCAATCTATCACAAACTGCAAACTATCACAAGCTTCAAGCTTGTACTCCCGCACTTCAGAACTTGTTCTTCAAAAGTCTTCTTCAAAACTGAATTTGACTTTCCTTCAAAAATCTGAACTTGAATATGAACCATAATACTTTAGAAAATATGCAAACTAGATATCCAATAGTGTTCCTATCAAGCAATCATTGCTTGACAACAAATATAGCATGTACTAACACTGCACTTGCTATCTCCTGTCTTCAAAAACCTAAAAACATACACTAGGATCCATATATTTGCATTTACCTTTTGAAAAAGATTTCTCAATGTACTTCTGCTGCGTCATGTAAATAGACTAATCAAGAGCTGAATCCTGGAACCTATGACTGAAAACTCACAACTTAGTGTATTATGAACACTGCTGGTTCATCTCTGACTGTACTCAAGTCAAATCAACTCAACTCAATTGAAATCAACTGAAATATGAGTAAAAATCTATGATGTCATCATGTCTTCATCCTTTAAATCCTTCATACCTCTTTCCTTTAGAACTTGATATAAACATATATGTGCGCACTTCTGAAATATACCTTTTTGAAATATCAAGCTTCTCTTCAACAGAACTCTGGAACCTTCTCCTGAACAGGAACATCCTAACAGGAACTTTCTCCAGACATTCTCCTTCTTCCTTCTTCTTTCAAAGCTGGAACATAAAGAGAACCTGACAAAGGAAATATAGGAATACCTGAAATAGGAATACCTGTAAGTATGAATCTGCATTCTTTCACATATGGATGAAAAAAAGTCTTCATATTTCATCACCTCCCTGGATGACTTAACACTAGTATCCAGTATTCTTCAAATTATATCAGACTTTATGAAATCTTGGACGTCCTTCTTCATAAATATGATCTTCAATGATCAATACCTGTATCCGAAACAAAATTTCTGAATCCTTTTTATTAGCACTGCAGATGCTAATGGCTTTCAATGTTTTACTTCTCAGCTTCCCAAAAATCTAGAATAAGGTTAGTTGATCCATATAACAAAAAACCTTGTTGAAAGCATTTTATGATTCATAACCTTCTGTAACATAACAAGTATCTTCTTCTATCTCTCTGCAACACAAATCTGATAGAACCTGAATCTTTGACTTACTTCTTCCAATGCTAAGAATCTTCACAAACAAAGGATAGACAACTGACTCATAAATACTCAAGATCATACAAGATCTATCCAAGATCAATGATCTCTCTTGTGTAGAATCTGCTATCATCAAACCTTCATGATTGAATGTTTGATTTATCTACTTGAATGTCTCTAAGTGTCCATGCTTTGCACAAAGTTGTAAAACTTTTCTTCAAACAAATACTTTCCAAGAATCTGTAACTCCTACTTGAAACATAAGTGGACAAACTTCTCATCTTGAGAACTCCAAAAGCTGCAAGTTGATACTTCATAACTTTCATATTTTACTCGGGTGAAATGTGATAGTACCTGCTTGATTTTCTTTTGGCTAATTCCACTTCTCAATCAAGTGATAGGAACTGATAGAACACCTTTTTGAATACAAACATGTATCCAAAAGTCTAGACAATCATAAAAAGTACATTCTTCAACTGATTGGTATATCAACAAGATGAATTTTCTGAAGTTTTCTGAAAATATCAAACATGAGGTAACCTTTCCAAACATAAACCTCAACCCAAGTCTTTAACATCTGCTACAAAAAACTCTTTTACCTTAAGAGTTAGATAAAGAAGAAATATACTTCTCTGCAACTTGTCAAATACCAAGTAGCTCTGTATTGACAGTCCAAGAATTCTTTGAGGGAGCATATAAGCTGCCTGCTCAAAAGCTTCAACTAAAACATAACTCATATACATATGAGTCAAAACATATATCTGCTGCTTTTCTTTCTCTCAATGCAATTCTTTGTCAAATCTACTAAATCATGACCAAGTGTAATGCAAAACAAGAAACTGCTTCTTCTTTAAACAAGATGTTCTCGTAGAATTGTCTTTGGGTGTAGAGGATAAAATAGGAAAAGTATATGGAAAATATATGGAAAATATATGAGAAAAGGAAGCCTTACTTTTCTTTTGGAAATGATGGACTTTCTTCTTCTGCATCTTTCTTCCACATGATGATGTCAACATCTTCAAACTTCTCTTCCATACCTTTTGTTATCTTCATCTTGAAGTAGCAAGTACTCTTGACATCTTCAAATAAATTTTTTCTTCCTCTAGTGCTAAGAGTAAGAGACAAAAAAAACATGGTATACAAATGGAAGTGAATATAGAATCATGTTTTATCATCTCCTCATATCTCTCAATCAAAATTCTGCTTCAAATGTCTGAAACAACTAAATTCACCAATCTTTTGTATGAATGATGAATTACCCTTCTAGAGTTACCTTCTCTAGATACATTTGTACCTTGATATTCAACCAACTTACAATAGAAAATTGGCTGAAAACAAAAAACTCATCCATCTTCACATTTGTCTTCTTAGATAAGCTTTCTTGCCATGAAAGAGATCTCTCAAAACTCTCTAGAAAAACCTCTAGATACCTGTTTTGATGTAGCCTTTAACTTTCAAAAGATGAAAGTGTATAAAAGCACTCCTTCAATTTCTTCAAATCTCTTCATAACTGCTTTTCTAAGACACGACCTGCAAATGATAATCTGATAGTAAAAATTGATACTTATAATTTGATGTTGATCTGATTTCTTCATCTTCTCTAAACCATTGTTCTTCCTTGAATTTGAAGTAGTCTTCTCTTCATCAAGTCTGGGTCTTCAAATAATACTTTTGTAAAGTATTTGCATACTCTTCCAAAAATATTCGGCTACTAAGAGATCATCAACTTCATACTCCACACTGATGAATACACATGTGACTGAATTGTCTAATTCTCAAATCTCTACTCATCTAGGTTAAGTGTGTATGTCAAATGTCAAATGTTAGAAGATGCTCTTAAATCTGTAAGCCGTCGGATTGGCAATTGTAATCTTTCCCTTTCATATTCTACACGGACCGAAAGGTCGTTGCGTGAAGTTGTATCCATTTATAAATCAATGAAAAGATGCTTCGGTAACAACCAGAAGGATCGCCAGACTGTCTGTCTGGGCGATACATCTGTGTAGTTCCGTTGTGTTGTGTTTTGAGAATTCAGAGTAGTACCGTGTTATTTCATTTTTGCTGATTACCTTCATTTGTGTTTAACGATGTTCCATTAAGTACGACTTGTGAATCTGTATTACGGTAATGAATAGTTTTCAGCGCTGTGTGTTGAGGACATAACAATTAAAGCGAATTGGTAAGGTTGTGGAAGAGTTAGTAATAGTCTGAGTACAGAAAGTGAACTGTGAGAGAACGAACCAGAGTCTGAAGATTAATTCGTGTTGACAGAGTCCTTTGAACACTCGTGTACTGTTTTGTGAATGAATTGATTAGGAAAATCAAGTATAGGGCCTCTGATTATTCAGACCCCTTCCACTCCCAAGAACCTGAAAAGAGCTTAAACGCGTTTTGATGGCAAACGCGCGTTTAACACTGGCGCCGTCTGTGGGAAAGTGCCAACAGAGTGTTGCAAAGTGATTGTGGGAAGGTGGAAACCGAGTATTACAAATTGATTGTGGGAAGGTGACCATAGATTGTGAATTGACAGTAAGGTAGAGTAGTACGCAAGTGTGGCAACGGTGATATATGCCGGTTACTCGGTCCGATGAGTCGTATCCGAAGTATAGGAGAGACCGCCAGCCCTGGGAGATATCAAATTTATTAGGAGCATCCTCAGGAGGCAGAAGCACAGAGCGGTTAAGCCTAGTAGTAGAAGAAACAAAGCGCGTTAGCAGTGATTCCGGTAGCATTCCGGTAGAACATACTGCAATTCCTGTAGATTTCGGTGTAATTTCGGCACAGTCTGCAGAAGATACAGTAACTTTGGAATCTACAGGAACTAATTGTGCAATTGATTCGACACCGTCTGGTCAAGATTTGAACCTCTCTGAGCATAGGGGTGTATTATCCAGAGAGATCATTGAAGGTGAAAGAATACCCTAGATTGGGGAAAGTTCCACTAATTCCGGTGGTAGTTCGGTCCCGGTTGCAGAAAATTTACAAGTTTCCGGTGACAGTGTGATATTTCTTGGTGAATCTTCATTCCGGACACCACTGTTCGGGGTAAGCTTGCCTACGTTTGATACCACAGAAGAAGATAGGTTATTCGAATTAGAAATTCGAAAAAGGTTGAGCGCTATTTTCAAACCCGAAGGTGAGCAGTCTGACCATACAGATTCTGAAGAACAAGAAACACCACCTCAGAACTCAGGAAATAGTAACAATACCACCACTAACACCATGAGTGGACAACAACAACAACAACAGCAACAACAGCCACTTCCACCTCGACCGGTTCCAACAGGAGTCACCTACACAAAATTCGGTGGATTTCCAGGTGATGATCCTGATGCTCCTGTACGTACCTTTAAAATTAGTTATGCAGTACTAAACCATCCACTTGATCCGGCGTATAAGGCCATCGTATTTCAATCTACATTAGTTAATGAAGCAGCGAGGTAGCTTACAGAGTATGATATCAACCATTTCGGCACCTATGAAGCGGTAAGGGATGCGTTTTTGCAGAGATTCCAGCTGAAGAAGAACCCTGCCGAAATTTTCGATTACCTGCAGAACAATAAACAGAAGCTGCACCAGACTGTGCAGGAATATGCCACCCTGTTTAGAACTCATTTGAGACAACTACCTTCGACATATGCTAATTTATCGAATGATGTCATCACGCAGTGGTTTATTAATGGTTTGACTCCGTAGCTCAGACAGATTATGATCATCCATTGTGTGGGAGCTATGACACTAGATGCAGTTATTGCAATGGCCTTGCAGCTCGAGCATAAGGTTGGAGGCTTTACCGAAGACATGGAGTGGTTGAAAGCCAGTAAAAATGTTGCAGAGGACCCGGCTAGGCAGATGTATTGCACTAAGTGCAAGAATCCAGGGCATACCAGTACCACATGTGCACTTAATCAGATGTATTGCGCTATCTGCAATACAACCGGACATTCCACCAAAAAATGTGCTTATAACGAAGACATGGAGTGGTTGAAAGCCAGTAAAAATGTTGCAGGGACCAGCAACTGTAAATGCTATCATACAAGAACCAAGGCAGCTGGCCATCCATTATGTACCACCTCAGATGAGAAATAATCAGCAGCAAGGATACAGAAATTATCAAGGACAACGGAATACAAATTACAATACAAATCGTTGGCAGAAAGGAACATCACAGGAAGGTAATTCTTTGCCACCCCCTCGCTGTCATTTTTGCGGTGAGTTAGGCCACATACGCAGATTCTGTAAAGATGCAGCCGAATATGATCAGAGAAAGAAAGAGTGTCAGAACCCAATGACCAATATGGTTTATATCTCACCAGTGGAAACTTAGGCCGCAGTGATTCAAACAAGATCTGGTAAACAGTTAAAACCAGCAGCAGAAGTGTTTGAACCTGGCATCCATGAACAACAGAGAATGTGTAACAAAGCTAGCCAATGGACCACCAAAGAACCTATAGTGTTCCCAGATCCAATTCCGGTGACACAAGTTCCACTGCCAAAGGAAGGATCGCAGGAACAAGATTCTACCCTAGTAAGAGGCGCATCATCATCAGAATCGGTGAAAAGTACAATTCAAGTAGATCATGCATGGGAAATTTTATCTAAGGCATCCATTACTCTCCCTCTTGGACAGTTACTTGCACTAGTGCCGGGAGTTCGACAGCAATTCCAGCAACAGCTCAGTCCTGGGTCTTCTTGCATTCCAGCAACGACAACGGTACAACCGGAAACTGATTCTATGGTGGATCATTCGGTCCCTTTAATTACGGTATGGTACAAAAATCATAAGATTACTCAAGTACTAATTGATGGTGGGTCTGGTGTAAACATCGCCACTGCAGCGCTTTGCAAAAAGTTAGGGTGGACCCAAATTGAGCCTGTCCAGTTTTTTGTAAGAATGGCTGACCAATCTCGAGTTCATCCATTGGGACTCGTACGGAATGTCTCGATAACTTTGCAGGGTACAACGTTTAAGATGACTTTTGTCATCTTAGAACTACCAGAGTCTAGTCTCGATTATAATCTTCTGTTCGGCCGACCCTGGTTGAAACAGGCTAAGGTTATACAGGATTGGTTAGTGTACGAACTTACTTTTAAGGACAACCACCGTAAATATGGTGTCAAATTGGATGCTATTCAGCCCTGTGAATTACATGCCAGACCATATGTAGCAGAGCCGGTCCACATGTTGGATGGCTTATCTGACGATGAAGAAGAAGCCTTTCTGAAGAACAATGAAGATCTGATTTCCCTAGGTACTGTAGATCTGCAATCTATTGTAGACAACTAGAGTCCGGCAACTTGTACGGTGGTGCCTGTGACTGAAGAAGTGGAGACAGAAGATACTGTTGCTATGGATGACACCGCTCTACAACATCTTTTATAGTCAGCTGACGATCCAGGCAAACCTCGTCAATTCTATGTTCCCGAAGATCAATTAATTACCTATAATTTGGGAGATAAAGTAAACCCACGACCTGTCAAGATAAAGGAAGGATTGTCTGCAGCGTTTCAAGCAGATTTGATCCAGCTTATTCGTGAGTTCTCTAATGTTTTTGCATGGGACTATCGTGATATGAAAGGTCTAGATCCTCGAATCTATCAGCATCGGGTCGTGCTCAAACCAGAAGCAAAGCCGATTAAACAACCTAGCTATCGTATGAATCCCAACTATGCAGCACAGGTCAAAGCAGAACTTGATCGCCTATTAAAGGTAGGATTCATTGTACCTATTGAGCATGCTGAATGGATCTCTCCGATCGTGATCGTACCAAAGAAAAACAAGAAGCTCCGAATATGTATAGATTATCGGAAATTGAATGCAGCCACCATAACTGATCCATTTCCTCTTCCATTTCTTGACACCATGCTGGACAGAGTGGCTGGGCATGAGATGTATTCATTTCTTGATGGTTATAGTGGTTATAACCAGGTCCGAATGGCTAAGCAAGATATACCAAAAACAGTGTTTATTAGGAATTGGGGTGTTTTTGCTTGTACAGTTATGTGGTTTGGATTAAGAAATGCTCCTAGCACCTTTCAACGTTGTATGCAGGAAATCTTCTCACTCTATCTCACTTCTTTTATGCAAGTATATCTAGATGATTTCTCTTTATTCGGTAAGATGGTAGCACACCTGTATCATTTATGGTGTTGCTTTGAGGAATGTCGAGAATACCGACTCTGCCTGAACCCAACCAAATCTGTCTTTGCGGTTTCTTCTGGTAAGCTCCTTGGTCATATTGTATTTGCACAGGGCATACAAGTTGATCCAGACAAAGTTGCAGCCATGTTAGAAGCACCTGTGCCTACGACGCCAAAAGAAGTGATGCGATTCATGGGTCAAGTCAAGTGGCATGGTCGACATTTACGGTGGCTTGCCCATTTGGCAATACCCCTAAATCGACTAATAACTAGTACTCCTCGACAGTTTGCTTGGACTCAGGAATGTCAAACTGCATTTGATCGTCTAAAAGGATTATTAACGCAGGTTCCAATTCTACAACCTCCTGATTGGGAACGCCCATTTCATGTTTTTGTAGACGCATTAGATATAGCCATTGGAAGTGTTTTAATGCAACAAACTGATAAGTGGTTTCGGCCTGTCTATTATGCAAGTCGACGGCTTGCTCCTGCTGAAAAGAACTATTCAGTCACTGAAAGAGAATGTCTTGGTTTGGTGTATTCTGTAAAGAAATTTCAGCATTATTTGCTAGGCTGAAAATTCATCTTTCATGTAGATCATGTTGCGCTGGTGTATCTAGTTAGGCAGCAGCATTTAGGTGGTCGCCATTTCTTTCCGCTGCAACCTGTATTACCTTTGGAACCTTTTCAGAAATGGGGTCTTGATTTTATTGGACCAAGTACGCCTCCAACAATCCTTAGCAACAATCGATACATTATGACATGTACAGATTATGCTACCAGAGGGGCAGAAGCTTGGGCTTTACGGTCCACCATAGCTGTTTCGGTGGCCAAATGCCTGATGAAGGACGTATTCCCACGTTATGGATTACCTTTGGAACTTGTCACAGATCAAGGCACACACTTTGTCAACAATTTAATGCGAGTGCTAACACACACTTTTCAGATTCTGCATAAATTCAGTTCACCTTATTATCCTCATGCTAATGGCTTAGCTGAAAGTACTAACAAGACCTTGCTAAGTATGCTTCGAAAATTGACTGTGGAATCACCAGAAAGATGGGATCAATTACTACCTGCAGTATTATGGGCATACTGAACTACATACAAAGTAGCAACCAGACTAACTCCTTTCAAACTGGCCGATGGGCTAGAAGCAATTGCACCAATGGAACTTGTGGTACCCAGTTTGCGTGTGGCTATCACTTAGAAATTGTTACCTGAAGACTCTATATCATTTCGGTTGAATACACTCAGAGACTTAGATGAGCATCGCTGGGAAAGTTTTTTGACTCTTCAAGAAGTGCAGTTGCGGCAAGCTCGTACTCATGATCGATATCTTAAAACTCCACTTTTTATGGTAGGACAACTTGTGCTATTTTACAATGCTAAATCAAATCGTGCGGCTGGAAAATTCAAATTACGATGGTTTGGTCCTTACCGGATTAGTGAACAAGTGGGCCCAGCTACTTTTTGGTTGACTACCTTGACCGGAATTCCTCTTCCTAAAGTGATAAATGGTTCAAAGTTGCGACCGTATCATCAATTACCTGATTCGCACTAAAGTGTTCTGCGGTTGCCCACATATTTTTTTCTTTTCTTTTCTTTTCCTTTTTTAGTTTTGCGTGTTCAATGAATAAAGACCATAAATTCCTCGTTTTGCTACATAACCATGAATAATCGCCACCTTTTGTTATTGATTCTGCTCATGCATGCACACCGTAGTTATGAGGTTATCATCTCAACATCGCGCAATGATTAGCATTTTTTATTGCCTTCCGTTGCCAAGTTTCTACTTAATCTTCTTCTTTCCGTTGTTAATCACTATTGTGTCTGCGTATTCTGTGTGCTTTGTGCTCTCTGTAAACCCTGTGTATTCGTGCTTCTGTGCGTGCGCATCATGGAAGCCCTGGCAAACTTTGCTACCTTCTGTGACGGACTTCCTCAGGATGTAAGTGAATTCTTGCGGGTCCAAGGTTTGTCCAACTTCGTTGAATTGCCCAAGCATTCAGTGGAGTGCCATCCCTACTATGCTCAGATAATTGCTGCTATTGCCGCCACACCTGCTACCAAGCCGAGTTGGCCTATTACGTGTTTCCCCTCTCCTGTCGTAATCACCATGCAGTCCTTTGCTGCTGCTTTCCGACTCTCTCCGGAAGGACAAGAGAATGGCCCTAACCTTCCAATTGCTACAATGAATCAATTGTTTCCCAGGCACTCTTCGAATGAGTATGCATTCTATGTCGTCCTGAGCCTGAAAGAACAGCTTTACAATTTTTACTAGCCATCTTAAACTTACAAAAATGCACTTATGGGATTTCTCGCCCATTCTACTCGGTGATTGATATGGCTGCTAGAGAGCCTATCAATTTTGCTTCCTATTATTTCCGGCGCATTCACTGTGAATGCGTTGTGATCATTAAGCAGGTTAACAAAGGCGATCTGCCGCATTCCCGTCTCCCGCACATACTCACTTTTTTGTTTCCGGCCCTCCAAGCAGCGCAACCACCACCCAGAGGTCCAATTTTATATCATGAAGAATCTGCTCAGATACTTGAAGACGATGAAGAAGAGGATGAAGAACTCTTTCAGCTCCTTCACCACAAACGCATCCGGATAAGTTCATCTGACAGTCAAGTGCAAGGGTCTGCCGCTGGAGATAAAGCAGACAAAAATGAAGATGAGATTTTTCATGACACAGCTACATCGATTCACCATGACTCATCCGCTCAGTCATCTCCAACCCAGCAACAAGATCAAAGTGTTACTGCCAATTCTGAAGACAGATCTTCTAAGGAAGAATCTCAGCAGCAATCCAAACAAGATATGCAAGAAGATGCACAAGTTATTGTTGTAGAAATTTTCCAGGAATTGATTACCCCAGTAGAGTCTGCAATTGCCAACTTGAAGTGACTAAGCAGCAACATATCGAAACATTGTTGGTCGCTAACACTCTGCAACCCACTCCTCCACCCATACCTCCGGTCAACCCCATTATACCTGTGAAGCCTATTGAAGAACCTGCCGCTTCATCCTCTTCACCGAATTACTCTCCCCCATCTTTGCATCACCTTTTATCCGCCTCTTCATCCCAGCACATTCCTCGAATCCCCATGTTTACCGAATTAGAATCAATGGGCCGTATGCTCATCCAGTTTTCCCAACAACTTCCAGTGCAACTCAGATTGGTTACAGAGAATATTCGTCAGGACTTGCAGCATAAGGTTGATACTCTTGAAGCAGACATTACTCCATTAGAGGAAGAAATCGATGCAGTAAAGGCAGAAAATCATGCTCTGCACCTACAAATTCAACAGCTCCAATCCAGACTTACCGAACAAGAATAATTAATTAGTCAAAGAGATGCTGCATTAGCTGAGATTCAGGTTAAAGATGACTTATTAAGTGCTGCAGATGCTGAGATTGTCCACTTAACACAATTAGTACATGATAAGGAAGATGGACGAGCTGCCCTTGGAAATTTATTGGCTGAAACACGAGTTCAACTTGATGAAGCAATACAGACAGGAAAGGAGATGGCGGATTTAGCCAAACAGACAAACAGAGAACTTCAGCTGGCTAATGATAATTTGTATGAATCAAATGCTGCTCTTAAAAGCCAAATGACATTGGTCGCTCAGCTCCAGAAAGAGATTCCAGCAGTTTGATGCTCCTTGATTCCATTCCTCATATGCTCTTAACTGTTCTGTAGTCCAATTCCTTTCTGGTAACTGCGGAGCATTTTCATTCTCTCCTTCGATGTACTTCCAGTAGCCTTTTCCCATCAGGAAATTCGTCATTCTGAATCTCCAAGCATGGAAGTTGTTCTTGTCCAACTTATCACTCATAAGCTGACTCATTCCATCTGCGTTTGCCATTTCTGCAACAATTCACAACACTGCAACACACTACAAGCAGCACTTCTGCTTGAACACTGTCGCACTATGATGTGACAGTTCGATCTCAGAAAAACACAGTTTTTGTGTATCAATAGTACACGGAATCGCTTGAAATTCTGGATCTGGAATATATGAGTGTTGCCGAACACAATGCAAGTTACAGTTTTTGAAACTGACCTAGTTTTTCTGTGGGCCCCACCTTGCGGGCTCAAAACGGAGGTCGAGATGGCTCCGAAACTTCAATCTGACAAAAACGAGTGACCCTAAAGGGATAACACATGAAAATATTTTGAGGTCTTCTACCTTCACGCTGATTTTCGTAGCAAACGGAGGCCGTTTGTGAAATTGCGTTTTCTCCACGCCTTGCTGCATAGTCTTCACGGTCGCCTTCTCCACGAGCTCTCTACAGCCACGCTGGCTTTGATACCATGTCACGAGGAAGGAGATAAGGAAGAGAGCTCACACACACACACACACACTCTCACTCACAAGGAGAAGCACACACACAGATTGAGGCAAGGAAGAATGATCTTCTTCTTCTTCTTCTATTACATAAAAGGAATGTGTCACTCTAGCACAATGGTGAGTACCAACGTGAGAAGATTCACCTCATAATTGTCAATCCGTGGAGACGTGAGGACTAGTATGAAGACTATGAGCAAGTGAAGGCACAAGTGTGTGAGTGACAAGCACACAAGCATGCACACACATACACACACACGCGCACACAAGGCAAGAACAAGGAGAGGAACAATGGAGTTCTTTGCATTAGTCAAAAAGTCTCTTACATAAGCTCAATTCACAAACAATCTAACCTCAAAAATGAGCTCTCTAGCTCTTTTTATAGTTTTCTAACTAGCTTTGGTCTTGTCCAGACCTAGTGTCCGGCCTAGTTAAAAATTAGGTTCTAGAGCCTATTTGAGGACTCAAATGGAGTCTAAAAATTATGAAAATTGATATGTAGCTAGTTCTAATACTCCTCAAGCTCGAGGACTCCTCGGCTTGCACAAAATGGAGTCTATTCTACCAAAAATGGAATTTACAATGTTTGTGTAGTGATTAAAATCACTTGAGTTGTAAATGGTCCATGGAAAAAATGATTGGGCCTTGTTGCCGTATTGTGCATGACTGCTCCGTTGTGCTAGTATGCTCTTCATCTGACTTGTATGCCAACACTCCCCCCTTCCTAGCGTCTATCGCCCCTGAGAGACCTCTGTTCTATCGGGTGGTCGATATAGTATTGGATGACATTGGTGGCAAGTTTGTGTTCTCCTATCCTTAAGCCTCTTGCTAGATCAACTTCCAATGCATCCCAATTTATTGCGAAGACCTCCGAGTGATACTCCCAGAAACCTGATCTGAACATTTCTTCGAAGGTCTGTTTGTAACATGCAGGGAGGTATTTGATGCGTGCATGCCAGGTGTAAGCCACACGAATACTGGGGGTGGTGCTCATGTCATACACCAAATCATAATTTCCATTGGTAAACCCCGGTAGACGTACCTGTGGTGCGGCTATATTTTGAAAGGTTTTCAGGACTACCTGCATCATATCTAAAATCTTAAGCATCATTTGAGCTGCCACATCTGGCATGGGCTTCAATCGCGGCATCCAATGTCGAATTGCTCCCATCATGTACGCTACCGACGGTGGTCCCTGTGGTGGCGCAATGTACGGGTAGTTTAGCCATTCCTTGCATTGCGCGTTGTTCTGCACTTTGATATTGAATGCCTTCCAAGACCTACGGCGTGGAACTGGACCGTAGCATGGATTGTATAGGAGATATAAAGGCGCGTTGTTCCATGTGCATAGCATTTCTGGATATGTCTCTAGAAGTTTCTGCCGCCAGGTGGGTTGACGAATTTTGCCTTTTTGCACCTCTGGAGGAAGGTCTTCGGGTTGAAATTGGGTAGCAAAGGTAGGAATCTTACCCGTGACTCTCTGTATTTCTGCATTATAATCAGCCAGAATAATATAATAAGGCCTGTATTGGAGTTCAGATGAGAGGATAAGGCGTCTTGATGACAGGTTCTTGAAGTAAGCAGATTGTAGCACAGTTTCCTCTATGACCCTCATGGTCTGATTTTGCACTACTGTGCACTCTTCATGAGAACTCCCGATTTCCTCCACTTGACGTAGCCATGGAGGCCGTGGTGCTTCGAATGTGTCTTGAGCTTCTTGCGTTTGTTGGCCTCCTGGGAAGGGTTGTGGGTCGTATTCTTCTTCAAATGTTTGTTCCACAGAAATTTGTACTACTTCTTCGTCGGTGGGAGCCTCTGGAGGGGAAGGTGGTCTCTCATATTGTAGTAGATGTGCTTGCAATTCGGTGACCTATTTCTGGAGATCTTTTAAGGCCTCTGAGTCTGTGAGAAGTGAAGCCGCGGAGGAGGTGGTTTGAGAGGCAGCTGTTGTTTCTTTTTGGTATTTCTGCTTCAGTTGACCCAGTTCCTCTGATAGCTGGTCATGTGCTTCAAGTAGCATGGCATAGTCTTCCAATATGATCTTGATATTATCGGGGGTCACTGCTTGAAACTTTGATGGGCTGATGGGTGCCCCAGGTGTGCTTTCGATAGCTGCTTCTAGGTTTTCCTGATTTTGTAATTGCAGGCGTCAATTCTCTTCATGAGCGGCAGCAAGATGTCGCTTGAGTAGGGCCATATTTCGCTGAAGCTTTGAATTGCGTTCCAGCTGTGTCCGTAGATGACCTTCTACCACTTGTATTGCTTCCTGATCTGTGTTCTGTAGCTGTACCTCCAATATGCTATGAGCCTCTTGGAGAGTTTGGAATTGTGTGTGGAGGCGAGCATTTTCCTCTTCTAGTGCAGCAAGGCAGTGTTGTAGTGTCTCCGAGTGCTCTTGCAGGCGTTCATTCTGTTGCTGGAGCTGATTGTAATCTGTCCTTAAGTTTGATATACAAGCTAGCATGGTGTCCAATGCATTGCCTATAGATGAGGGGGTGGTGGTTACAATGGAAGATGCATGGGAAGGGAATTGGGGAAGGGGAAGAGTGAATGATGTGTCTATTGAAGACGTGTGTGTGGGTGAAATTGATGGAGGGGGAATGGGAGGAGGTGGAAGCGTGGGGGGAGGTGCCGTGGGTGGTGAAATGTCCATACTTTCAGGAGTGGGTGCGAGTGTGGGGTCTACCATATACATTGGAATGGTAGGTGGTGTGTGTGTGTGAAAGTGGTGAATAGATGAGAAGTGGGGTGGGGAGCTGAAAATAAAGGGAATGGTTGAGACCTGGGTTGAAAAGTTCTAGCAAGGAAGTTATGGAGGGATTGGAGAAGTGGAGAGATGGAGGTTGGGGGTTGAGGTCGTAGAGTTGAGGAGGGCATGAAGGGTTGCATGGTAGCAGGGAAACCCATGAATATGGATCTAGGGTCAGGATGACCTATGGCTGAGGGCATGGGGGATGGTTGTCCTAGGGCAGGCTCTATGAGCGATTCGGTGGATTGTGTAGTGATGGTGGTTGCTTCATAGATTGGGTTATCAGAGGTGGAGAATAGGGTTGAACTAGAGATGGGAGTACGGAAGAGGAAGGTTTTTTCGGTGGGTTGAGTGGTCGAGGTGCTCTCCACAGCTTCTGCTCTAGGAGGCGATGGTGGGGGTGTGGGTGGTAGTGGCTCGGTGGATTCCTCATGGGTGACTGGGTGCTCTTGGCTAGCAGTTTCTGTTGCTTGGGAGGTTGTCCCGATGGGTTCGGATGTAATAATTGGACCTTCTGCCGTTGTAATAGGGATCTGGATATTCTTACCTGACCGTGGTCGTGTCTGGAATCTTCGTGGATCATATTGAACTGGAGACCTCCTAATGGCGGTCCGCACTGCTTCTACTACCCCATATGTTTCTGCCATCAATAAGAGACCTTCACTATATTCTGAGTCAACTCCTGCTTCTTCCAACAGCTGAGTCATGAGTACTCTACTGCTCTGTTCGGTGAGCAGTTGTTGCGATCGCACTCGTTCCATGATTTGATACAGCCTTCGGAGTTCTGCTGTATAGGCTGGGGCTTCAGTGGTCTCCTCTTGATATGCTCCTTCTTCTTCTAGGTGTCCTTGTTGTTGACCTTGCTGAGCGTCACTCCAATGTACATGGCGGCCGTCTGTAGATTTTCTTCTTCTTTGTGAAGATGTGCCTTGTTCTTCTGCATCTGAATAAAACTCTACATCAGAGAGTTGTGTACTTTGTAAGAATGCTTCGAAGTCCTGGGGATCCATTCCTTCAGCATCTCCAATTGTAGCAAATTCAAATTCAGATGGAGCAGGAGGAGCTGAAGGGGTAGCTTGTGTCATAGTTTCAGATCCATACCTGGGTATCCTAATGGTAAAGGGAGGTACAGTGGCCTCCCCTCGTGGCGATACTTCAGGAGTAGTTAGAACTTCCCTTGTCTGGACACAAGGGATGGCACCCCTCATGCGCTTGGATTGATGTGTGGACGTCTTGAGCTTCTTGAACATTTGTAATTGTGCCCAAGTTAAGGCACGTTCAATGGGAACATCGTATGCTAGGCACCGGTAAATAATGCGTGTGATTGCACAGCAACCGTTCACCACTAATTTCCTAGAAGACCTTTTATTTGCTTCATACAATTGATCTATAATCCATACAGGTAGCTTAATTGGTAACGCACCTGTCTCCGCTAAGTAGAGAGCGAACCAGATTCTTTTGTGTGGTTGTGTGAAGCGGTCTTGGCCGGGGAAAGCAAAATGTTGCATGCACATACGAAGAGGGATGGACACGTTTGGTGTGAGTGCTGCCATGTCTTTAAGCTTCAGTAGTTTCCTATCCTTCATGTTAGTAGGAACGAGAGCATCCTTCTCAGAAGGTACATGTGTGCCGTGCATATTCAAAGCAGAGCTCACCAACTCCAAGGTAAGTTCAAACCTCTTTAACTCGTTGTTGCCCATCAAGGAAGGAAGAACAAATGATCCTGGTTTGTCATTTTCTTCATTAGCTTGTAATGTGGAGACCAAATAATAGCATCGGAGGAGATCCGGTTTAGGTAGTGGTGCTTCAAAGTATTCTGCTAGCCCTGCACGTTGCCATATGGTCTGGAGATCCTCTGTGTTCTGTAGAGTCTCAAACTCCTTGGAGAAAAATTGGAATCGAACCCATGATCTGTCATACTCGCACTTAGATTGCCATATATACTTGGCCTCTCCTAATGGACCTGGCATGCCATTGAACCAATGAGAATTGGCATGGACTCTTTCTGTGATCCCTGTGGGTGGATCCGGGACCGGGATCTGTTGAAGGTGTTGCAGCTCCACAGGTCGTTCAGTTGGTGGCACATCAACAGGTAGACTATCCACATCAATTCCTGCAGTAAGTATTCCTACTTGTGAGCTCGGACCTGTCGCTTCTGCCATGTTACTTCTTGGCTCCTGATTCTGTGAGAATATAGAAACATGTGTTAACATTGTAAAGGGCAAGATAGAACCATTTTTGTCCCCATTACAACATTATCATGAGGTTTGGGAGAGATTAGTAGGTTAATAAGTGCTCGGTGCTTGTGTGTGTAGTTAGGAATTGGGTGGACCTAAGAACTAAGTGGAATGATGTAGTGTGAGAGTGACGTAGTTAGTAGGTGGGCATGGATTTACAACTGGGGTCCGGGGGTTTATTACAAGTTTTAGGTTGCCAAATGCAGTGGATGGGCTTTGATCTTGATTTTGTGGAGACTCTGAAGAGTTTGATAGGGGTATCTGCTTGAAGATGAGGCTTTTTAGGGACCCATTTACAAGTGATTCTACTTGTGCTCATGGAAGAATATATGTCCGTGCGTGATGTGTAAGACTGGGCCTCAGATGTTCGAGTGAGTGAAACATGTTGTACCGGTTGTGGCCTTGGTGTAGCTATTTGAGCCCGCAAGCAAGCCTTAGGCACCCAGATTTGTCGTGATTGTGGGCTGGCCTTCATTGACTTCTTGGGTACCCAAATAGACTTCACTTTGGCAGAAGAATTAATGAAGGACTTCTTATTAGGGTCGTGTTGTTGACTACTAATAAGAGGTTTTGGTCGGGGGGGCGGCCTGGTCTGAACAGGGTATTCGCCTTTTCACCTCCATACTTGTTTCCATGGCTGAAACAATCTGCTTTGCTCCTTTTTTTGGCATCCAGTATAGGTAGTGTTCTGCTTCTTCTGTATTTGATCTGCCGTTGGTTGTTGCAACCTTCTGGTCTTCGGAAAAGAAGGGAGTTCCTTCCTCTCCCTGGCTCCGTTGTTGAGACAAGCCTCTTTCTGCTGTTGGAGTTAGACGTCTGCGGAAGCACGCGAACAGCACAAGGAAGAAGAAGAAGCTTGGAGCACAACACACAAGACTGAATGTATTACTAGAGAATGTACAAAGATAAGTAGCCCATTAGGGCAATAGGCGTATATACAAGCCGGGGGAAAAAAACCTCCTAAAGAGGGAAAAAAGTGCCCCGGCGGTCCTAGAGTGTTTACACACATCACTACCTAAATATATCAACAAATCCCCCCTGGGAGTGATGCGGTGAACAAGGAGCTGGCACTCATGTATAAGGAAGTGCCGAGCTATGTGGAAATCACTCCACAAAAGGAAGTAAGCCCAAAGCTTTGCGGAAAGCTTCAAACTTCTCCCTAGGCAGAGCCTTCGTGAAGAGGTCTGCAATGTTCTCCTGCGTGGGCACATATGCCAAGCTGATCTCCCCAGCAGAGAACCTCTCCCTGACATAGTGATAATGCACCTCAATGTGCTTAGTGCGAGCATGGAACACAGGGTTCCTCGCAACTGCCAATGCGCTCTGACTGTCAGTGAAGATGGTGGTGGCAGAAGACTGGCCAACACCCAAATCAGCCATAAGGCGTCTGAGCCACACACACTCAACAGTCGCTGTGAAAGCTGCCCTATACTCAGCCTCACAACTGGAAGTGGCCACAGTAGGCTGCTTCTTGCTCAACCAAGATATACATGAGCTACCAAGCATGAAGCAAAAACCACTGGTGGACACACGAGTGTCATAGCAACCAGCCCAATCTGAGTCAGAAAAAGCATGCAAATCTGGCGGTGGTGATCCCCCCTTGGGATAAAACAACCCAAGTAGCCGAGTACCACTCAAGTAGCGAAAGATGCGCTTAACCGCTTTCCAATGCGTGACTCCTGGGCAATGCATAAACTTGCTCATCTGTGAGACAGCAAACTGAATATCTGGCCGAGTAATGCATAAGTAAATCAAGCATCCAACAGCCTGCTGATAGAGAACAGCATCAAATGCATCTCCAGCATCATGAAGACTCAATCGTAAACCTGTCTCCATAGGAGTGGCAATAGGCTTACAGTCTTCAAGGCCAAAACGCTGCAATAATGTGTCAATATATTTCGTTTGACACAAAGCCATTCCACCATCAACTTGCATAAACTGAATGCCCAAATAGTGATGCAAATGCCCCAAATCAGACATCTCAAATGAGGCATGCAAATCAGCCTTGAAATCAGCAATATGCTTCTCAAGAGGACCAGTGAGCAGCATGTCATCTACATAGACAACAATGATCAGAAGCACATCATTAGCACGCTTAACATATAAGGTGCTTTCAGTTGGACTGTTCTCAAAACCATGTGCAATCAGATAGGCATGTATCTTCTCATACCAAGCACGTGGTGCTTGCTTTAAACCATATAACACCTTCTTTAACCTGCACACCTGGTTTTCATGCCCTTTCTGCACAAAGCCACGGGGCTGAAAAACATACACTTCTTCATGCAAGTCACCATTCAGAAATGCTGTTTTAATGTCCAACTGATGTACATTCCAACCATGATGGGCTGCAAGTGCACAAATGCTCCGAACAGTAGTCATACGGCATGTAGGTGCAAAGGTCTCATCAAAATCAATGCCTCTTTCCTACGCATAACCCTTTGCAACAAGCCTAGCCTTATACCTGTCAACTGTACCATCAGGTTTACGCTTCAGCTTGTATACCCACTTAGTGCCAATGGCCTTCTTGCCAGGAGGCAAGTCACATAAAGACCATGTACCATTCTTCATTATAGCATCATATTCAGATTGCATAGCAGCCATCCAATTTTCTGAATTTTGTGCTTCATCAAAAGAAACAGGCTCATTCTCATCACAGAGACTAGATGCAGTCATAGCATAGCAATCTGATGCAAAGGAGGTACTATGAGAGCCTGAACGAGTACGATATGACAAAGGTGCATCTAATTTGCTGTCACGCAAAGTCTGCACCAGCCATTTTGGCATAGTTTTTGCCTGTTCAATATCAGCTCTCTCATCAACAAGTGCATCATGTAAATCTGCATCAGAAATGGAATGATCTGCATCATCATATGAAACCTGCAAAGGCTGAGAAGTTGCCTCATTAGGACCAGCACTAGCCTGTCCACCTGTAAAAAGAGGCATCAAAGTATCATACATGTCTTTGGAGCTAACAGATGTCTCCTTAGTACATGAAAGCAATGGCTGAATAGCATCTTCCACAAAGACAACATCACGGCTAACCAGAATGCGTTTAGTCTGTGGATGATACAGACGATAGCCTTTACTTTCAGAACTGTACCCAACAAAAATACATTTTACTGCCTTATCATCCAATTTTCTGCGATGTTGTTCAGGCACTAATGCATATGCCAAACAACCAAAAACACGCAGATGAGCAACAGATGGCTTGCGGTCATGCCAAGCCTCATATGGAGTGATAGACTGCAACGCTTTGGTGGGACACCTGTTCAGTACATATGCTGCACACATGACAGCCTCAAGCCAGAAACTATGTGGTAAAGCCTGACTTTTGACCATGCACCTCGCCATCTCCATGAGTGACCTGTTCTTTCGTTCAGCAACTCCATTCTGTTGAGGTGTATACGGCACTGTACACTGGTGTTTTATCCCACGTTCAGCCAGAAATGCATTAAAATCTGAAGACATATATTCCCCCCCTCGATCAGAACGGAGGGTGCCCATTTTACATGCTGACAGATTTTCAGCCAAAACCAAAAACTGTTTGAAGCACATGAACACTTCGGACTTTGCTTTGAGTGGGTATACCCATGCATGCCTGGAAAAATCATCAATGAAAGTCACGAAGTAAAGGTAATTTCCAAAAGAGGGTGTCTGCATAGGACCACAGACATCACTATGTACAAGCTGCAATTTCTGCATAGCCCGAACTGAACCATCTTTTGGAAAGGAAGAACGCTGCATTTTGCCCAAAATACAGCCTTCACAAACATGTTTTCCAGGTGCCTCAAGTTTGGGCAAAGAAGACACCATTTCAGATTTCTGCAGGCGTAACAAACTAGCAAAATTCAGATGACCAAAGCGTGCATGCCAAAGCTTTGCATCTAACATAGCCTGAGAATCATGAACTGCACATGCCGAATCATTCACAGATCTTTCATAGTCTATGAGCTTATACAGCCCACGACATAAAATGCCAGAAGCAATAATCACATCGCCATTTGAGAGATCATGGACTGTACACCTGTCATCAACGAATTTCACAACCAAGCCAATCTTGGCTAATGCAGAAACTGATAACAGGTTCTTTTTGATCCCTGGCACAAATAAAGCATCTGACAAAGTGAAAGAACTACCATCAGCAGTAGTCAAAATGATCTTACCAACTCCCATAACAGGATAAGAGGAGTTATTGGCGCATGTGACAGTATTCCCTGTAGGGGCAGGCTCGAGTGAAGAGAAGAAACTGCGCTGCGAGGTAATATGTTTGGTCGCCCCATTGTCAAAGTACCAAACATCTGAGTCTATTGCAGACATGCACTGATCATGAGAAGATGGGTCAAAACTGCAGACAGTAGTAAACGCCCATTCTTCTTCCTGCACAAGATTTGCAAACTCTGTTTTTGGTGTAGAGGCCTCTGCAACAACCATTCCAGCCTCTTTCTTCTTTGCCTCTTTAGCAGCCAGTTTTGGACAGTTCTTTATAATATGATCATTTCCTTTACAGTACTTGCAGAACAATTTCTGCTTTTCTGATTTCTTCTCATCTTTATCCTGGTTCTTCGATTGTGCAGCATTTGCAGATTTTTGCTTACTAGTAGAAGAGCTCCATTTTCCTTTGCCCTTCTGACTAGCCAAGAAAGCTTGATCTGCAACACGCATAATGGACCTGTTCTGCCTGGACTGATCTTCCTGCAACAGAACAGAGACTAATTCCTCAAATGACAAGGCATTCTGATTGCCTTTCATCATCAACCGAAGAGTAGAGGCAAAACTCTGATATGAATCAGGAAGGCCATTCAGAACGGTCTGCACAAGTGAGCTATCTGGTATAACCTCATCAGCAGAAATCAATTGTTCCTTCAGGTCTTTGATCTTTGTAAGAAAACTGTCCATAGAATCACCTTCATTCATGTGCTCACTCTCCAACTGTTTTTGGAGGTAAGCAACACGAGCCTCATTCCTAGCCTGGTACAAAGTGGTAAGTGTATCCCAAGCATCCTTTGCTGTTCTACAAGAGCGAATGTGAGGGATAATGGCACGTTTGACAGACAAAGCTATCAATGCATGTGCCTGGGCATCTCTGCCATCCCAACGAATCTGCTCTGCAGTAGGTGCAACAGAAACAGCAGCACGAACAGGAATCTGCGGAATATCATCTTCGACACCATCTTCATCAGCTCCAACACCTGTATTTGCAGTACCTGTCGTTACAGGTGTAACAGGACGTCTTTCAACACCCTGCACAATGTTCCACAATCCTTTTGCAACCAGTACATGTCGCATCATATAAGCCCATAATGGGTAGTTGGTACCATCCAACTTATCCTCAACAGCCAACATACGGAATACATCACTGCTTTCAGCCATGGCCGGTGACTAAAATACCTTGATGCAGAAAATTGACTGTATCTCAAAAAGTTGAACGGAACTGCCCAGACGAGTTCTGCTAGACCTGTAGCAGACTTCGAGACGCTTAAACTGGTGAACAGAAACTGGTATATACCTTTGGCACAAAAGGACGAAATAGCCTGCACAAGCGCTGCGATAGTGCGTTCGGAGGCCGAAACGAGCTCAGATCGCGATTTCAGCACCACAGAGCAAAGATGTTTTGATCTAGGAAACACCCTGAGTATGCTCACCAAATTTCATGCGAATCTGAGACTGCAAACGGAGGAGTGTCGACGGCGCCCTAGAAGAAGCAACGACCTGCTCTGATACCAATTGTTGGAGTTAGACGTCTGCAGAAGCACGCGAACAGCACAAGGAAGAAGAAGAAGCTTGGAGCACAACACACAAGACTGAATGTATTACTAGAGAATGTACAAAGATAAGTAGCCCATTAGGGCAATAGGCGTATATACAAGCCGGGGGAAAAAAACCTCCTAAAGAGGGAAAAAAGTGCCCCGGCGGTCCTAGAGTGTTCACACACATCACTACCTAAATATATCAACATCTGCATCATACAGTTTGGGACAAAAATAGCATTGTCAACTTCATGTGCGCCCCTGGAAGGACCAGGAGTTTGTGCCTTGCCTAGTTCCTTGAGTGCCTCATTTTCCAATTCAACTGTAATTCGGCTATGATCTACCCATACCTGAAGAAGTCCACTTCTTAGGTTGAGGTTGACTGCATGATCATAGATCCAGTCCTGACCCAAGACAAGAGGCTCAGTGAGGTCCTCATCTTGACACACTAGTACTTTGACTGTCATCACTTCGTCTTGAATGGAGATGGGAAGATCCACCTCGCCCATGCAAGGGGTTTCCACACCTCCCAATCCTATGAGATATGCTTCTATAGGATTGACAGTTAATTTCAATTCTTGACAGTAAGACAACTTGACAGCACTAGTGGATGCACCTGAGTCAATTAAAGCTCTTACAGTTCTTGCACCCTTTCCTTGTCCTACTCCTAGGGTTACAAAAGGCCGTCGGTCGATTATTCTATGGGAATGCCCACCTGAAGCCTCGCACATGGCCATGTGATAGCCTGGAGATTCTTGTGTGTCAATCATAGGCTGATCTCTCCCTTGCCTCCGCAATTTCATTCATCGGATGCGCTCTAAGGCCTCTGCCTGTGCTTCTTCTCGAATTCGTTTTTCCTCCTCTTTAGGTTTCTTGGCAGCGTTGAGCCGATTTAACATCTCTTCAGTCAGGGGTTCTTGGTATAACTTGACTCTACATCCGCTTATGTAGCTAGGGAGAATATCGCCCTCCAAAGTGGCTAGTTGAACTGCGCCGCTTGTGGAGATTCTATTGATAATCATTGGCTCGTAACCTCTCTTCTCTAACTTCCGTGCATATTGCTTCAAGGTGTAGACTAGGACTAGGTCTTCTGCTTTCAAGCCCTTATCTTTGACGTGTGCATCGAAATATGCCTTTTGCCTCTTCTTGGCTGCATAAATTCCTGCTGCAGCCCTCAATCGTGTTTCACCTAATTGTTCAAGATCGAAGACTCTAGAGGACAACTCGTGGCTTGTCCAGTCATGCTCTTGTGCTACTTTCAACGTAGGTATCAAAAAGTCTAGTGGTAGCACTGCATTTTGGCCGAACACCATCTGAAAGGGCGTGGCTTGGAGTACCGTTTTATAGGCTACTCGGTATGCCCAAACAGCATGGTGTAGCTGTTTGTCCCAATCAGAGCATTTATTGTTCACTAGTTTAGTCAACACATTGCATAAGATCTTATTGGTGCTCTCCACCTGGCCATTAGCTTGTGGATGATAGGGGGCCAATTTCTTATGTATCACCAAGAATTCTTGGAGAAGGTTTTCAATGAATTCATTCAAGAAGTGTGTGCCTCTATCACTCACCAACTCTATTGGAAATCCGTACCTCGTGAATACATTTTCAAATAAGAACTTTGCTGTTGTTTGAGCATCATTTTTTGTAGTAGCTTTCACTTCTACCCACTTGGTTAGATAGTCTGTGGCCACAATGATATATTCAGCATGTGAACCCTTAGCTGGGGGATTAATAGGACCAACAAAGTCTATTCCCCATTTAGAGAACGCACGTCCGCCCATCATAGGCTTTAGTGGCATCTCATCCTTGCGTATGGGATACTGGGTTCTCTGACAAACATCACACCATTTCACATAGGTATGTGCATCCATGTGAAGGGTTGGCCACCAGAAGCCCGCAAATAGTGTTGCCTTGATTACTCGATCTGGTTCAAAGTGTCCCCTTGCTACACCTTGGTGAGCAGTATCCAAGATTTTGAGATATTCACTCTCATGGACACATAGTCTCAGGTAACCATCTTTACCATGCTTGTATAGATTATCACCAATGAGTGAATAATCCTGGGCTTCTTGTTCTAAACTCCTTTTCCTAGCCAGAGTCATGTCTGGAGGGAATGTTTTCGTCCTTAAGAAGGATACTAGTGGTTCACTCCAATCTGGCACTATGGACACTTGATAAAGTGTGGCATGTTCCACAGGTGGTTTAGTGCAGCATATTGGGCATTCCTTGCACAACTTTTGGACATCAGCCTCCATAGTCGGCCAATGCACCCCGAGTCTCCTTAGTGTCTGTAAGGTTCGTTGCTTTGAGTAGTGTTGCTTTAATGCACCTACATGTGCTAATTGCAACCATTTAGTGTACTCGTCCTCTTCTACACAACAAGCCAAGATCCCTTGATCTGTGTGCTTGTACATGCTTCCAGCCATGATGTGGTACTTCTGGGCTTTTACTACCTCTCTACCTTGAGTGTTTATTACTGGGTGGTTAGGCCCGTATGTCAATACTGGCACTAATGGCTTAGCCCATTGAGGTATTACTTCCAAATTAAACAAGTAAGCATCGGGAAGATCATCCGATACTCCTTGTGGGGCTTCTCCGGATGTGAGCCTAGAGAGATGATCTGCTCTCAAATGAGTCTTGCCTTTTCTCACCACTACCTCAAAGTCATATTCCATTAGTAAGAGGAACCATCTCACCAATCTACCTGTGTTGCATGGCTTGTTTACCAAGTATAGTAGAGCTTGATGATCAGTAAAAAATTTAAACTTATTTGCAAGCAAATAATGTCTAAACTTTTTAACCGCATACACCATGCCCAACCCCTCTCGTTCGGTAGTGGTATAGTTTCGCTCAGCTGCATTCAACTGTCTACTCGCATAGGCAATGGGAAGATCCATATTACCTTCACCAGTAGGTTGTGCAAGCACACATCCAATGGCATAATTGGACGCATCCACATGCACATGGAAGGGCTTATTCCAATCTGGTGTAGTCAAGATTGGTGCTGAGCATAATCGCCGTTTGAGCTCATTGAAAGAGTTCTCATATTCCTCAGTCCACTCAAAGTTTGTCAGAAGTCCGTACAGAGGCTTTGCAATGATGGCATACATGTGAATGAAACGTCGGTAATAACCACAATGCCCCATGAAAGCTTGCACTTCCTTGACATTCTTTGGCCTAGGTAGTTCTGCAATAGCCCTCACCTTCTCTTTGTCGGTGGAGATGCCGTTCTTTGACATTATGTGTCCTAAAATCTTGCCTTGCCTGACCATGAAAACGCACTTTTCTGGGTTCAGGCAGACTTGATATTCTCTACATTTGTCAAAGATTTGCCTGAGTTCAGGTATATGTGTTTGTCTAATGTTGGAATGAGCACATAGATCATCAACATAGACTTCCAAATTCTTTCTCAGGAACTCTTTAAACACATGGCACATCAATCTCTGGAAGGTTGCGGGAGCATTGGTAAGCCCGAATGGCATTACTCTAAAGGCAAATATGCCCCACTCTGTGGCAAAAGCCGTTTTATGTTGATCTTCTGGTGCAATGGCCACTTGATTGTAGCCAGAGAACCCATCTAGGAAGCTGTACACTTCCTTGCCGGCTACCCTTTCTAATAAATGCTCGGTGATAGGAAGCGGATAACTATCCCTCATAGTGGCTGTGTTAACCTTCTTCAAGTTAATGCATACACGTAATTTACCATTCTTTTTGGGCACCACTACAATGGGGGATACCCATTCAGTGTGCTCAATTTCATAGATAAATCCAGCTTCAACCAAACGGTCTATCTCTTCTTTGATCTTGGCAGCATAGTTGTCATTGTATGTGTATGGCTTTTGTTTTGAGGGTCTGGCCTCTGTAGTCATGGGAATCGTATGTGAGCATATGTCTGGGTCCACTCCTTTCAAATCCTTGTAACTCCAAGCTTTTGTTCTTCCTCTTCTGTTAGGTCATGGCCTATGTACGTGCATCTCTCTTCCCCTTCTTCTATGGCTACCACTATTTTCTTGGTGGTTTCTTTGTTATCATAGGCCTCCCCCGATTGTGCCTCTCGTTTAGGCATTCTAATCATGACTCTCCTGTTGTCTATCTCATACTTCTTAAAATTTTCCGGGACCTCAAACAAAGATTCTTCCTCTTCTGGTGTGACTTCTTTCTTCTTCCTTTTCTTTTTCCCAAGTCTTGTTCTCCTCAAGTGCATTAAACTCCTCCTTCATTGCTTCTTCACATTTTTCCTTACCTTTTGCTTCACTGTAATTCTGAGGTTCTTCATCTTCCTTTACTAAGTAAGCATAGTTTTTCTGAGTCAGATACGAAGTATCATAGGAATACCTTGTTGGTTGTTTCCTAACTCTGTTTGACCTTCTTGGTTCAAACTCTTCATGTGTATCTGAATCTTCGTTTCTCATACCTGATCCCATCTTGGATGTACTTGCTTGCAAATGATCTTCATCTCCATTTACCTGCATATGTGATTTACCTTTTTCATTTCTTCTTATCTCTTCTTCAAGTGTTTCAACACTATGCTCTTTATTTGTATACTAGCTCTTTCCTTCATCAAATGCCACATCTCTGGAAACAGTAAACTGTTTGGTTAAAGGACTCCATAACCTGTAACCCATCCGTTTTTCATCATATCCAATGAACACATATTTTTTAGCTTTTGGTTCAAGCTTATGTCTCAACTGTGATGGTACATAAGCATAAGCAACTCATCCAAACACTTTACAATGATCAAGTGTTGGTTTCTTGCCCCACCAAGCTTCATAAGGGGTCGTCCCATTTAAAGCTGTACATGGTAATCTATTTACCAGATATGTTGCTGTATTTACAGCCTCAACCCAAAGATAGTTTGGACAATTTTTCTCCTTTAGCATTGCTCTTGCAAACTCAACTAGAGTTCGGTTTCTTCTTTCTGCTACTCCATTTTGTTGCGATGTATACCTACAAGTTATTTGTCTTTTGATACCTGCATTCCACAGATAATCATTGAACTCTCAAGAAAAATATTCTCCTCCTCCATCATACCTTAGTCTTTTGAGTTTCTATCCTGTAAGTCTTTCAGCATATGCATGAAAATGCGTGAAAACTCCAAATACTTTTGATTTCTCTTTGAAAACATAAAGAGTTATCCATCTTGTTGCATCATCAATAAAAAAACATAATACCTTGAGCCACTCATAGATCCTTCTTTTGTCGGCCCCCATACATCTATATGTATAAGTTCTAGCACACCATCGTGTTTGTAACCATTTTTCTGAAATGGTAATCTGTGTGCTTTTCCCATCTGACAGGCTTCACATTTATGAATCATATGTTGGTTCTTCATATTTGGTAGTCCTTTCACGGATTGTTTCTCCACCATAGTTTTGATTCCTGTTTCATTAAAATGTCCTAACCTCTTATGCCAGAGGTCTAACTCTATAAATATCTCATCACCACGTGTGATCAAGGCTTGACCAACATTCCCTTGTACTTTCAGAGTAAAAAGTCTACCTTCCTTTTTACCATGGACAATTTGTTTGTATCCTTTCTCTGGATCTTCAACAAATACTCCTTCGTTTGTAAACCTGACTTGAAATCCTTTTTCTACTATCTGACCCACACTGATCAGATTCTTCGGGATTGTTGGAACATACAAAACATTTTTTAGTAGGTCAGTTCCATTCTTACACTTTACCTTTCCAATTGACCTTACATTATGTTTTGTGTTATCACCTGTCTGTACTGTATGATTTGAAATGCCTCCTTCTAATTCCGATAACAATTCTATATTTCCTGACAAATGATTTGAACAACCAGAGTCAATATAAAATACCTTGAGGTCTTCATTCTCTGACACACTTACTGAGTTCATCATTATTGTTGTATGACTATCATTCTGCGTATCATTCGCATAGTTGTAGTAGGTAGTGTTGTGAGATGGATTCTGTCCCCAACTTCTTGCTCCACCTCTACCATATCCGCCTCTTTGACTTTGTCTTCCTCTGTGATATCTTCCGCTTGTGCCTCTACTGTTATTGTTCTAATTCTGGTGAATTATGCCAGCAATCATGAGCCAAATGATTGCTTAAGCCACAAATCCAGCAAGCTTTCTTATTACTTGTTCCTTTTGTATTACTTCTACTTTTATTTCTGACATTACCTCGTCCTCTTGCATAATTTGCTTGAGCAGTCACTTCTTCTTCATCATTTTCTTTACCTTTATCACCTTTCTTTTTATTCTTTGCGTACATAGCCAAACTATGTCCTTTTTCTCCATCTGTCTTCAAATCTTGCTCAAATGTTAGCATTAGTCCAAGCAACTGATTTAAATCTGGTACAAAATGATTTAAAGAAAGTTCAGTTGAGAGTACAAAAGGTTTCCACCTTTCATCTCCTCTCAAACTTGCAAGCACTTGCGCTATTAACATGTGGTCTTCGATATCTTCATTAATTGATCCAAGACTGTCTGCCAAGTCTTTCATCTTAGTTACATAATCACTAATGCTTTGACTTTGCTTTTTCTTGAACGTTGTAAACTCTGACCATAAGCTAGCCTTTCTAGCTTTCGTTGTATTCTGAAAATGATCTTCCAATGCACTCCATATATCTTCTGCTTTCTCCAGACCTCTAATATGTGGTAGTAGATGATCTGTAATAGTATTATAGATATATGCTATTGCCGTTGCATCTTTCTTCTGCCACAACTTCAAGGCTTCTAATTCTTCTTTCTTCGGTTGACTATCATCTTTGAAAGTCGGCTTCTTTTCTTCTCCTGTCACAAATATCATTAAGTGCTTACTCATAAGTAAGGCTTCCATGCGCATTACCCATGCTGGATAATTATCTTTGTCCAATTTGTCAATAGAAATGTGATCTGCCATGTTCTTCTTGTTTCTATTACTTTCGGTGAGTGTAACGTTAAAGAATTTTACCTTTTATAAACCTTTACCTTGAGAATGACTTTGGAATACTTCTTGATACCATTTACTATAGATCTCTTCAGCATTCACCTTTCTTTATGAGAATTCTTCAAATTCTCTTTCTGTTTCTTCTTCTGAGAAACCTTTTTTGCTCTTCAGAGCCTTTTCTTGTTCTCGTACCACCTGTTGATCTTACTGCTCTAATACCACTTATGGATCTTAGTGCTCTGATACCACTTGTGAATCTTACTGCTCTGATACCACTTGTTGGTGTAGCATATATTGCGGAATTCGCTTACACCACAAGAACTAAGCTAAAGTGATGTTAGAACACCTCTATAATCATCAGTAGCTTAGCAAAATTTCTGAAACTGAAAACTTTATAACTGTATTAGTGGAAATTGAAAATTCACTTTATAGAAAGCTTCACGTTTCCTTCAAGCTTCAATTCTAAACTAATTGACTTTAGTCTTTACACTACTATATTTGCTTACAGTTAAATAATCTTTCCGCTACTTAACTATGTCAAAATTGTGTTTTTAATTCATCAAAATTCCACCGGAACTTCACCGGGCTGTTACCAGACTGTCACCGTAATCTTACCCGAATGTCACCGGAATCAACTACAATTTTGTTTGTAATTACTTCAAATGTGTATACATGAAGTAAGAAAGTAATACGTGAACTTCCTTCATTGAATGAACTCTATCTGAAGTTTAAGAAAAACTTCACCAGTTCTTTACGGTCAGACTTTGTACTGTGTACATGTTCCGTTTCATATAACTCTTTTGATCAGTTTATAGTTGAGACTCCTAGCTTCAAGATAAGCTATCTCTCATGAAAAACTTTACACTGTTCTGCAAGATCTAACTCTCAGAAGTACCGGAAAATGTTTACTGAGAAAACTGTAATGGTTAAATAACTTTCACAGTAACATGAAATCACTTAGATTTCTTCACATATGAAGAATGCGCTCAAATTCTTCCACATGAACATGTGTTTTCTATTAGAGAAGATGTGTACAAAAAGAGCTTGGCCTCACTTTGCTCATAGCTATGGATGCCCGCCTACTACAAAAAGACATTTGAAGATATGTTCACTACTAGATTCTTGGAGTACCACTCAGAAGTATTTCTTAGCAGACCCACTCACATACTCCATTTGTTCGCATGAGAATGCGTGATGTACTCCGAGAACTATTAGATGCCACCTCCTAACGAACCCCAACCCATTGATTGGGAGAAGTTAGAAAAAGATCTTATCAGGAGCATTCAAATAACGAAACACACTATTGTGATAGACCTCCTGAATAACTACATTACCCACACACGATCAAGTTCTATCGGGGATGACAGAAACGAGGAGGAGGGGAGTGTTCATGGCACAAGACCAAATATAGGATCCCATGATAGATGTAGATGAAGCACATAGGGCTGAAGAGGAGCCAATAAGTGGTATTCAAGCATCAATGCTTACCTTCTTATTAAAAACAATCATTTCATAACTGAAAAAGTCATTTTTGTCACTAAAACAATGTAATATATGTACATACATCTGATAATTGCATGTATGACTCCATTTTTTGCAAATCGAGGAGTCCTCAAGCTTGAGGAGTCTAAGTAGATAGCTTATACCCATTTTCATAGTTTTTAGAAGTCGTAAGGCACCTCAAATTAGATGTAGAACCTATTTTCTTTAACTATGCCGGTCACTAAATGTGAAACCGGTCCAAACTAGGCAAAAACTATAAATAGAGCTAGAGAGCTCATTTTTAGGACTTTTGAACTTTTGAAACTTGTAGCTTTTGGGCTAGTAGAACGATTGTAATTAGTTTGTGATGAATATGAGTATGAGTTCCTTTCTTGCCTTCCATTGATCTTCATTGCCACTTTCCTTGCGTGTGTGTGTGTGCATGTTTGTTTCCTCACAAAATCTCTATTCTCCAACAAGCTAACTTCAAAAATGAGCTCTCTAGCTCTTTTTATAGTTTCTTGACTAGTTTTGGTCCTGTCCAGACCTAGTGTCCGACCTAGTTAAAAATTAGGTTCCAGGGCTTATTTGAAGGCTCAAACGAAGTGTAAAAATTATGAAAATTGGTAGGATGATACTTCTAATACTCCTCAAGCTCGAGGATTCCTCGGCTTGCACAAAATGGAGTTACAAAAATAGAAAATGGTATTTACAATGGTTTTTAGTGATGGAAATCACTATTTTTGTAGGGGATTCTTCTAAAAATTTGACATGTACTTCTTGGAGCTCCCTACTTGCTCCTTCTTCTTGTGTGTGTCCACCTTTCTGATGTGCTTCCATGCTTGTGCTTGACCTTGAGTTCCAACACTCCTCCCCCTCTCGAGTTTTCCGTCCCTGACATACCCGTGTTGTAGTGGTTGTTCCAAGTAGTGCTTTGAGAGGGAGTGTCCCTTCTGTATGAACAAAAGTCGTCTGGCTTCTAGATGTGGCAGGGTTGGTTGTCTGATTCTTCATCTGTCACTGCGAGCCTTTGCAACTTGTAGTCCCTTGGTATGTGCTTCTTCCTTGGATTCCAGCATGACTCTATCATTGTGAGTCTCCGTTGATGTGCTCTAGATCTTCCAAAGTTGATGTTCATAGTAGTCATGCCAAGTACTCATAACCCATATTGAGTGATGGGTAAGTGTGTTCGTGCATGGGTTGAGGAAAATATGTGCCTTGTGCATGGCCTTGTAATGTAGCCCTATGAATGCTTACTTGGGAATTGCATTGGAAGAAGTATGGTGCAAAAATAGCTAAGTGCTCAAGGGTGTGCCGACGAAGAGGTTTCCTAATCTATCATGGTTATGGTGTTTCCAGAGTAAAGATACTTACCATGGAGAAGGGTCGATTGATGTTTATCTCTTCATGTTGTACACCCGGCATTTGTGATGGAACATAGTCAATGAATGTCCATGTTGATGGTCCCTGAGTGCCTGGTCCGATCTCCTCTTTTCAAAGAAACATTTGCTAAATACTGAGAATTGAATTTCTTTATATTCCTTGACAAACAACATTGGGTAACTACACCAAGCTTAGTTTCACATATTCTCTTTAGCTCACCATAAGCAAGAGTCTTCTCACTCAGTATACATACAAGGATTTGCAGGGTACCACAACTACCCCTTGCCGATACCACCTTGGATGCTCTCAAACATACAATAGTTAAGCATCTCTCAAGTTGCGGGCCATCGAGATCTTCCCTCCTACCAAGGTAAGGGGAAACAAAGTTGTGGATGCCATGTTCCTGTCAAGTTCTTGACATCTACCAGATAAAGCAGCAATAATATCATCTGCTAACCGAGACACACTTCTATCGAGACTGATAAACGTCCAGTAATCAATGGTTCCACCTTCAACTAAGCATGACTCATTCATGTTCCATGAGCCAAACCTTGGAACAAGCTCTCTCTCTCTTTTCTCCTTCTCTCTCTCTCTTTTTTTTTTTTGCAAAACAATGTAACAAAACAAGAAGACAAAGGTTAGTATCAATAAAAGTATTTGACATATGTCAATGTGCTCTTGTGCCTGGGATTCTCAAGTGTGTCTATGCATGGCTGTGTGATGTGGCCCTATATTAATGCATACTTTGGAAATGCATAACTTGAATGGTGCAAAAGACAGGGTTGTGCAAGGAGCACATGGTTGTCACTCGTCGAGGTTTTCGATGTTACTTGTAGACGTTGATGCCGGCTTTGGTGGAGGTATCCATTGGGTCTCGAACTAAAGTAATCCTCCTTATTGGGGTCCATTTTAGAATATCATTTGGCACTGTAGAGATCACTTCAGGCATCTTCCTCATTGGATGCTTTTTGAACTGTGGTATCCAGTGTGGTTGGTGCTTTGGTTTGGTGGAGGCTACTTGTACTTTTGGCCCCCAAACCCGTACCCTTTTTACATGTCTTCCTACTTGTTGAAGAGGTGATTTGATCTTCTTTCAATCTCTGAATGTGATTCTTACCCTTTTCTCTTTGTGGCTTCTTTGTTGAGACCTTTCGCATGTGGGAGAACATAGGTTGTTGTGGACGTAAGAGCTTCTTAGGTACCCACATCTAATGAATGCACAAACTCTATGTCTTTAGGTGTCTTATGGATGGTATTCCACTGAATTGGGGGTACATCTCGATGAGAATAATCTTTGAGATTAACTTTTGCGGTTACTCCTTGTTGGGGGATTCTTTGACAAGAAGGAGTTTGAGGGTTTGTAGGAGAAAATGAAAAGACCAAAAGAGAAAATACACCTTGGAAGTTTCTGCCGTTTGATTACAGTAAGAAAAGTACAATGTTTGAAATACAAGATACACCAATACCTCTGTGCACAAACCCACAGAGTGCCCAATTACAAAATATCCAATATCCCAATGTCCTCTTGCTGCCGACCTCCTCTGCAACAGACCTCCACCTGCTTCAAGCTTCTCCTTGTGCACACCTTGCACCAAGCTTCCACAAAGGGGGAGGAGTGAATACCTGCTGTCGGCAAGCGTGCACTGCCAAAGGACCTTGAGATACTTGGAGGAACTATGGCTTAGCACTTCTCTGCACCCAAAATCCTTGGTCACTCTCTATGCACCTTGCACTTCCACTTCTGTGCGACGTACTCTGGTGACTCTTGCACTTCTCTCTCTTGCTCCCCTTAGCCTATGCTCTCTTGCTTACTCTAACCTTGGTCCAAGAATGGCTCTTGCCTTGATTTTAGTGTGTCGATCACGTACGCTCCTAACTGCAAGTGAATCTTGGTGCTCACTTTGATGTCCCAAGATTGCTCTCACAAGTGGCAGCCAACTACTCACTGTTTTGTCCTGTAGTGACTTTAGTCTAAAACCAAAAATTTTAATGGGGGGCCATACTTTCACCTGTGCGTACACTTTGCCGCTTCACATGCCTTCACATTTCCTTTTAATTCTTCACTTTTGCACATAAGGGGGGTTCACCTGAACCTTCCAAAACACTTTAAAACACACTTTGAACCTTAGGGAAATTAGAGAAAGTACCTCTGCAACCTGCAACCTATTTTCTCCAATTTACCCTTTGTGGACAATTCATTGTGCACTACCTGTGCACTTTGACACCTGCACTTACGCACTTTGACTTTGCACCTGTTGACTTTGACCTTGACCTTGTTGACTTTGACCTGTTGACTTTGACTGCAGTTGACTTTGACCAACATGACATTTATGGGCTCAACAGTTGCCCACCACCTAATGTGCTCTCCGTCCCGGAGAGCGATAGCTAAACTTTGATCACGATGAAGATATAGCCGCAAAAACTTGAATAGGACATCTGAGCAGCAACCAATTCCACCAAAACAGGAGAGAACAAGCCCCAGAGAAGAACCAAAAGTGGGATTTTGGAATGGAAAAGCAAAAAGGGGGGGCAATGGAAGGGGAGAAAGGAAGGGGAAGGGAGGGCTGAGGGTGTGAATATGGATGGGGTAGGGAGGGGAAAGGATGTGGCTGGGCATATTGGTAAAGGGAGGGATGGGGAGTAGGAATCAGGGGTCGGGAGGAGGCTAATGTGAACAAACCGGAGGGCTACAGAGGGTACATATGGGAGATTATTAAACATAAGGTAAGACAAGGTGAGAATAGATCATTTGGACAATGTTGTGAAATAAAAACATGTGATAAAGGTGTTCAAAACATGTGGTTTCAGACCAAAAGTCATACAAAAAGTGGGAATTTGTAAAAAGAAATTCAAAAACTGAGTTCATAGGTGCCAAAAAACATGAAAATGACTCCATTTTTGTAAAAAACGGCCAACCGAGGCACAATCCAGAGCCAATAGCTTTGAGCCATGAAAAAAAATAAAAATAAATAAATAAAGTAAAATAAAATAAAAATAAAAATAAAAATAAAAATAAAAATGATCGCTCTTTTTTTTTTTTTTTTTTTTCGTTTTCAACGCTCAGACAGAAAATAAAATAAAGAAGAAAATAAAATAAAATAAATAAAAGATAAAAATTAATAAAAATAAAATAAAATAAAATAAAATAAATAAATAAAAAAAAAAATAATAATAATAATAAAAAGAAAATAGAGGGGGGGGGGGGGCTGGTAGAACGGGGGGCGGGGGGAGGGGGGGGGGGGGGGGGGGGCTGTCAGAAAGGGGGGGGGGGGGGGGGGGGGGCGGGCGGGCGGGCGGGCGGGCGGGCGGGCAGGGGGGCGGGCGGGCGGGCAGGAGGGGGGGGGGGGAGGGGGGGGGGGGAGGGGGGGGGGAGGGGGGGGGGGGGAGGGAGGGGGGGGGGGGGGGGGGAGGGGGGGGGAGGGGGGGGGGAGGGGGGGGGGGAGGGGGGGGGAGGGAGGGGGGGGGGGGGGGGGGGAGGGGGGGGAGGGAGGAGGGGGGGGGGGGGAGGGGGGGGGGGAGGGGGGGGGGGGGGGAGGGGGGGGGGGGGGGGGAGGGGGGGGGGGGGAGGGGGGGGGCTGGGGGGATTTTTTTTTTTTTTTTTTTTTTTTTGGGAACCCGCAAATTCCCTAGGGGTCTTTTTTTTTTTTTTTTTTTAAATATATTTTTAAATAGCCCAATTTAGAGAAAAATCAAGGAAAAATCTGAAAAAAATGCCAAAAATTGGCCAAAAAATTCTAAAAAAATTCTGAAAAAATTCTGATGAAATTTTCTACATGTTGAGCCTAAAATCCTTCATCAAACCACAGAGACCCTCCATTTATTCCTCAAATTGGGCAATAAAAAGACATCGGAAAGGGATAAAAATTGCTAGAAAAATGCTAAAATTGCTAGAAAATTTCCAAAAAAGAGCTTGCTTGGCCGTGGTTTTGAAATATCTTCTAGGTTTTCTAAAAAACCAATAACAAAGATGAAATTGATAAGGAAAACTACTAAAACTGAGCAAAATATGATGAGAAAGTTATGTACAACCTGGACATATTTGGCAGTTCCAGGTGATCCATACGTCTTTAAGTGTGTTGATGATAGGCCTTCAGCCTTGAAATGTTGACCAGTGGCAAGGCCTCTCCTTTCAGCGTCTCTAACTCCACAGCACCCAAGTTTAGCATTGTTTTGACTCTATAAGGTCCTTCCCAATTTGGAAGCCATTTTCCTCTCAGTTGTGTATGAAGGTTAGGTCTATGGAGAAGAACCAACATGCCTGCTTCAATGTTGTTGTTCCACAGGTGTCGATCATGTGCCTCTTTCCTCTTCATCTGAGTCTCGATCAATTGTTTTGTTGCTAGGAGACGAATCTCCTCCACTTTATGTAGTGCCCCTATTCTCTGAGAGACATCACAGTCTTTTTTGCCCTGCATGTATGCTATCTTAGGTGAGCCATGTAAAAATTCAAAGGGCTCAATGGGCAATATTCCATAAACCAGTTGAAATGGAGAATATCCTGTGGCCTCTTTGTAAGCTAACCTGTATGCCCATAGGGTACCTTGATAAGCAATGCCCCAGGAAGTGGGTTGTAACATACATTCCTTCCTTAACATTGAGATCAAAACTTTATTTGTCGATTCAGCCTGTCCATTGGCTCTTGGATAGTAAGCACAAGAAGTCCTATGTAGAATTCTATACCTGTTAAAAATTTCCTGCAGGACCTTATTGACAAAATGTGTACCTTGATCTGTACAAATTTCAAATGGGCATCCAAACCTACAAATGATGTTACTATAAATGAAATCGGCAACAGTTTGGGCAGTGCAGTCGGGGGAAGCAATAGCTTCAGCCCACTTGGTCGCATAATCGGTAGCTATCAAGAGATATTTCTCTCTTTTTGGAATTGTCGGAGGATAGATGGGCCCTACAAAATCCAGCCCCCACTTTTCAAATGGTTGCCAGGAAGTGGAAACAATCAAGGGGTTATGTCTCTGCGTTGTGGGCTTAGGTCCACACCTCTGGCAAACGTCACATGCCTTTCCCCATTCATCTGCATCCTTAAATAGTGTAGGCCACCATAGACCAGCATCTAATATCCTCTGACTCATAATATGCCCTGGAAGGTGCCCACCACCTGGTCCTTCATGTGCAGAGTGAAGGACTTTCCTCACTTCTTCTTCCTCCAAGCACTTCCTAAGTCTGTCATCCTTTCCCTGTCTATATAATTTATCTTCAAGGAAGGTGTATGGTCTGCTCTTGAGTAGCAATCTCTTCCTTTGCACAGCACTAGCCTTTTCTGGATACATCCCTGTTTTAATGAAATTCTTGATATCATAATACCAACCTTGGGCCTGGACAGCAAACAGATGAGCATCTGGAAAATCATCATTGATTCCACTAACTTGCTCCATCATGTTGATTCTGGAAAGGTGATCCGCCATAACATTCTCTTTACCTGGTCTGTGGACCACAGAAAAATCGAACTCTTGGAATAACAATAACCACCTCCATATTCTACCAGTGGCTTGTGGTTTGTTGAGCAAGTACTTGAGAGGTTGGTGGTCAGTTATAATAACGAATTTTACTCCCAACAAGTAATGACGAAATTTTTGGACCGCAAAAACCATTGCTAAGGCTTCCCTTTCAGTGGTGCTGTAATTCCTTTCAGCCTTAGTCAAAATTCTACTAGCATACTGAATTGGTCTGTCCATCTTAAATTCTTCACTAGGTTGTGTCAAAACTGCCCCCACTGCATAGGCACTGGCATCTACATGTATATGAAAGATTCTTGACCATTCAGGTGTGATCAAAATAGGAGCAGACACTAACCTGGACCGCAATGTTTGATATGCTTTTTCTTCCTCTTCTTCCCATTTAAAAGGTACTTCCTTACCTGTAAGTCTAGCCAGAGGTCTAGCTATCTCTGCATACATTTTAATAAACCTTCTATGGTATCCAGTATGCCCCAAAAAACTCTGGATCTCTTTAGGGGATTTAGGTTTAGGCAACTTTAAGATAGAAATGATTTTGTCAGGATCCGGGGCCATACCTTTAGCTGACACCACATGTCCTAAGAGAGTTCCTTCTGTCACAAGAAAATGACACTTGTTTGGATTGAGCTTTAACTTAGTCTCCCTGCATCTTTTGAAAACATTCTGCAGCTGTCTCAAGTGGTGGTCCAAACAATCTAGAGGAGTTTCTTTGTGAGATCCTGAAAACGAAGAGAAGTCATCCATGAAGATTCTAAGTGATTCCAGCAATAGGGGGCCAAAGATGAGATTGACCGTTCTGTTAAAGGTGGCTGGGGCATTTCTGAGCCCAAATGGCATTTTTACATACACATATGTTCCCCAAGGTGTGATAAAAGTAGTCTTTTCTCGATCCTCTAGGTGTATTGATATTTGATTATAGCCACTGAATCCATCCATAAAGCTATATAAGGCATGCCCAGCTACTTCTTCAATGACCTGTTCTGCAAAAGGCATTGGGAAACCATCTGGAATGGTCACCTTATTGAGTGCTCTAAAATCAACACAAATCCTGATTTTATTAGTATTCTTCTTGGGTACTATAACCATAGGGGAGAGCCACTCTGAGTGTTCTACAGGAATGATGATTCCTGCATCCTCCATCTTCTGGATTTCCACATAGACAGCTTCAGCATATTTTGGGTTAAGTCTATAACTCTTCCCTCTTATAGGTTTTGCTCCATCGACCAGAGGGATTCTGTGCTCTCCATAAGTTGCAGGCACTCCTTCTAAGTCTTTATAATGCCAAGCAAAAACATCTATATATTGGGTCAAGAATGATTTTACCTTTTCCAGGAGCCCTGGGTGGCTCCACAGCCAAGTGGCCACCAAAACTGGCCGATCATTGTCTTGATTGCCTAATTGTATTTCTTGGACAGGATTTCTCTCTACCAGAGTATCTTCCTTCTCCTCTCCTTCCTTGTCTTTGTCTTCTAGCTTTTCTTGCATTGCTTCATAAGCAGGGGTGTTTTGGATTTCAATCTGTTCTTCCTTATCCTGCATCCATCCTGCAGGTATTTCTTGAATTGGAAAAGAACACTCTTCACTAGAATCTTTTACCTTGCCTTTAGCTTTATTAACTTCATTTTCTGTAGTAGTCATATCCTCCTCAAAAATGCATTTGAGGGTTGTCTTCCTGCCCCTTCTGTGGTTTGTAATGGGCTCTCCCAATCCATCAACCTGGACTTTTTCCTTATCTTCATCATAACCTTCAATTGTACAACAATTATTAATGAAAACTCCAAAACAAGAAGAAGAGTTGCCTGCTTGGAGCCAATTTAGAATATCCTCTTCTTCTTCAAAATCTATTTGGGGCTGATCTTCCAATTCTGGTTACAGGCATATGCCAACTGTTTGCATCATGCTAGTGTTTCCTTGATTATCTGGGCCCTCTTCTAAATAAATCTGTGTCAGCTCTTGCCCTCTCTTCTGTACCCACATAGTATCCTTGCCCCAATCATAAATGACACTTGCGTGCCTCAGCCATGGTCGTCCAATTAAGAGAGGAAATCCTCCTTCAACCTGGGGTAATCTTAAAACCACAAAATCCAGGATGAATAAATTACCTTGTACTTCAAGTGGAACTTTTGGGATTACTCCCAAGGGCCTTACTTTGCTCTGATCTGCCAAAGTGACAGTGAAATTTGCAGGCCTTGAAGGGTGGAGTCCAATCCTTTTCATTGTATGTTCAGGCATCAAGTTAATGCCAGAACCACCATCCACAATAACTCCTTTAAATTCATGACCCTTGATAGATACTGTCAGCCGAGGACTTTTATAATCTGTAAGGGGTGCTTCCCTTACAATTTTTCCTTCATGTACAACAGCAGTCTTTGCCACCAAACTTGTAGTGGAAGCTTCATCAATTATCTGCAAGAGTTCTGACCTGAACTTCCCATCCATCTTTATTAAATCAAAAATACTAACCTCCTTTTTCATGGACTTGAGCAGTCTGGAGGCTTCTGATTCCTTAAGAGCTTGGGCTCCATTTGACTTATCCAACTCCTCATGAGCCCTGCTGAATGCATGTCCAATGGCATCACTAGTACCTGTGCAATTTTCCTTTTGCCTTGTGTCTGCACTTGTGGTGGCTAGGTCTTCGGACACACCTTTGTCTCTGTTTAATCCATTAATCAATGATTCTTGACCCATGTCCACTGGAGCCTTCCCCTTGCTTCTTGTCTGCACAGTAAAAGAGTCAATTTCCTCTAACTGCACCACCCTGGTAGATGGTGATGGCACCTTAACTTGATTTGCCATTTCTTCTTCCTGCACAGAAATCATTTGGATATGGGGCCCTGATGAAGAGGCTTGATTCTTAGGACAACCATATGTATAATGGTCTCTGGCCTTAGGGCAGTTCCTGCAAGGAGGTGCATTCTCTGGTAGGGTGCACCTACTTTGGTAGTGCCCACATTCTCCACACCTAAAACAGATTATTGGCCTCCTAGGCCCATTTCCAAAATTATTCCTCTGTCTAGGGTTATAGTTGTTACCTTGATTTTGTGCAGCCATCACATTTGTGGTTGTTGGGGGTCCTCCTTGGGTCCAGTATGTCGTTGCAGGCATTCCCCTTGATTGGCATTCATGGGCCTCATGGCCAACCTTCCTGCATAATTGGCAAGTTACACTTAACAGAGGGCACTCACTTACTATATGCCCTTGTTTGCTGCACATGGAACACCAAAGACCACTCTTGATGCCTCCTCCTTTGAGCTCCTGCAACTCCTGTCGCAGTTGAGCTAATTCCTCTGCCTGGGCTTCCTCTTCCTTTTGGAGCTTGAGTGCTTCAATCTCCCTTCTCAATTGAGCCACAGCAGTCTCCTCCTCTTTGTAGGGCTTATTTCTCTTTAAGCCCTCCAACTCCCTCCTCAGCTGGGTCACTGGATCCTCCATCTCTGTACCATATGTTGGTGGTGAAGAAGTTGTCCCATATTGGTGCCTTATTTGCTCTAGTCTTGTAGCCGTGGTGATGAACTCCTCTATGGAGGCTGTAGGTAATACTAATTCCTTTATTTTGCATTGAGTGGCTACTGGTAGGGGCTTGGCTAACCATTTCTTGACAAAAAAATCATGGGGTGGATCTGGTAGTTTGGCCATTAGTGCTTTGGCTCTGGTCACAAATTCTGGGAACTTTTCTCCTGGACCCAATCTCAAGTTCTCTAGCTCTTCTATGATAATCTCTGCTGTGTTCCCCTGCTGGAATTGATTTCTAAAAGCATCCTTCATCAAATCCCAAGTGGTAAAGTGGTTTTCAGCAAACTGGCTGAACCACTTGTCTGCCAGTCCTTCCAATGTGGCTGGGAAGAGTATCAAGAAAGCATCTTCCCTACCCATTAGCCCCCTAGTCTTACATAATGCAAGAAATCGTCGAATGTGCTCATCTGGGTCCTCCTGGGCTAAACCCCTGAAGGAGGGAAATTTTATGTTTAATCTGGAGAGCAAGATTTCTAGGTCCACCTGTCCTGCCATGCTTCCTACCGATGAAGTCGATGAAAGTGGACTCGATGATCTTCTGTTCGTCTTTCTTCTTGTCTGCTTGCACTTGATTCTCAAGGTTTGTGACCAGGTCGCGGTCATGAGCTATGCATAGTCCACTTAAAATGAGACACTTGATAAAAGTATGCACCTTTTGGCCCACTGGAGTAATGTTGTTGACACTGGAATATTGTCCTCCAATGGCAATATATAGCCTCCTATGCTCAAAGCTCCTTGGAAGTCCCACCGGGCGTGCCAAATTTGTTGGGGGATTCTTTGACAAGAAGGAGTTTGAGGGTTTGTAGGAGAAAATGAAAAGACCAAAAGAGAAAATACACCTTGGAAGTTTCTGCCGTTTGATTACAGTAAGAAAAGTACAATGTTTGAAATACAAGATACACCAATACCTCTGTGCACAAACCCACAGAGTGCCCAATTACAAAATATCCAATATCCCAATGTCCTCTTGCTGCCGACCTCCTCTGCAACAGACCTCCACCTGCTTCAAGCTTCTCCTTGTGCACACCTTGCACCAAGCTTCCACAAAGGGGGAGGAGTGAATACCTGCTGTCGGCAAGCGTGCACTGCCAAAGGACCTTGAGATACTTGGAGGAACTATGGCTTAGCACTTCTCTGCACCCAAAATCCTTGGTCACTCTCTATGCACCTTGCACTTCCACTTCTGTGCGACGTACTCTGGTGACTCTTGCACTTCTCTCTCTTGCTCCCCTTAGCCTATGCTCTCTTGCTTACTCTAACCTTGGTCCAAGAATGGCTCTTGCCTTGATTTTAGTGTGTCGATCACGTACGCTCCTAACTGCAAGTGAATCTTGGTGCTCACTTTGATGTCCCAAGATTGCTCTCACAAGTGGCAGCCAACTACTCACTGTTTTTTCCTGTAGTGACTTTAGTCTAAAACCAAAAATTTTAATGGGGGGCCATACTTTCACCTGTGCGGACACTTTGCCGCTTCACATGCCTTCACATTTCCTTTTAATTCTTCACTTTTGCACATAAGGGGGGTTCACCTGAACCTTCCAAAACACTTTAAAACACACTTTGAACCTTAGGGAAATTAGAGAAAGTACCTCTGCAACCTGCAACCTATTTTCTCCAATTTACCCTTTGTGGACAATTCATTGTGCACTACCTGTGCACTTTGACACCTGCACTTACGCACTTTGACTTTGCACCTGTTGACTTTGACCTTGACCTTGTTGACTTTGACCTGTTGACTTTGACCTGTTGACTTTGACTGCAGTTGACTTTGACCAACATGACATTTATGGGCTCAACACTCCTAAATGTTGCAAGTATAGAGAATTAGTTCCCCAATCTTGTACAATTTGCAAGTGATGCATGAATGGTCATCATAGAATCATCTCATAAGCATGATTCTTCCCAAAGTCACAAATGGTGAAAATGTGCTCAAATTCTACACCACAAGTGGTGAGAGATATTACTTCTAATAAGCCTAATGGCTTCTCTATGCATCCCTCAGCCATTTGTATCTTCATTCTAGCGGGTCTTAGTGCTGGCTTGCCCCAATGTTTCCATAGAGCAGTGGTAGCTATGGCTACTCTGGCTCTTGAATCTAGGATGGCTTTAGTTGTGTATCCTTTGTGGGTTATTGGAGGATAGGTATTGCCTTCCTCTCCTTTCCTCATATCTCCCATTCTTTCCACAGGTATTTCTAGCACCTTCTTGTGTGAACCTACCTGAGAGTGAGTGGAAGAGATCTCTGGGGACTGGTTTGCTATGTGCTTCCACAACTCTGGCTTGATTTTCAAACATTCTTCTAAGGTGAGATGGCACTGCACTTTAGTGTTCTTGATCACTTCCGTGTTTCTAGGGATTATTGATTCTTCATTTCTGACTATTATGGTGGGTGCTCTCATGCTAATAGACTAAGCTTCCCAAGGTCCTGTGAACTGCGGTCTCTCTTGTAGGGATTTAGATTCAAAATTTGTTTGTTCACTAAGTTGCTCTTCCTCTACATTGTCATAGATGGAAGGTATTCCGCTGTTGCTACAATCAACTTCACACTAGCCAACTGAGACTTTAGATTTGGTTAGTAGACCCTTTGAGCTTCATAAATCCACAAAAAATTTACCAAAAGTGCTTTGGAACAAGTATCTCACAAGTTTGAGTCAAGACAGACTAGTTGCAAAATGACTAGCTCCCAAAACTTGCTATTTCTGTACATACACTTGCTAGGAAAAATGAACAATGCTCTCAACTTGGTAGGAATTAGAAACATTCCTTTTGGAAATAGCAAATATACTTAGCAAGATTCCCAATAAAAGTTAAAACACTTCAATTCATCAACTGAGCACTGAGAAAAAGGTTTAGCAAAAATCTAGAACACTCCCACCATTTTTAAGCTCTATAGAGATAGGCTAGTGAGCAATAAAACACAAATTTCACACAAATGGTAAAATCCAAGGACATATTATTTTTCAAGCATAAACTAGACTTAGAGAGCTATCCAAAGCACTTTAAACATCTGAAAAAGATTACTTATAGCCCGAGATATGAGCTTTTGAAATTTACTCTTCTAAGTGAGTATAGCAAAGAACAAATCAGAGAAGAAGTAAATGATGAATGTATAGATTCACATATATGAATACTTGTAAAATGGAAGTATAATGATAGAGCTATGGAGTAAGCTCTTCAATCTCTACAAATGGGCATGAATCAAGCACTACTTTGGCGACTTCGTTCTTGCTCCTTTTATAGCTACTTTTGGAGGTAGTTTTCAACTTGAATTCAAATGATTTCACCTAAAAGAGATTCTAGGAATTAGGAAATATTCCCTCATCTAATGGATTCATGGTTTTAGGTAGTTAAAGCCACGAGTTTGCTTTTTGCAGCATGGATGACTTAAGCCATTCTTTATTTTATCTACACATATGACTACAATTGAACATCCTATCAAGTTATATCAAGCATGTAGGCTTCGGAAAAATGCACCAACAGCTCCCCCTCAAGCCTAACATGCTTGGCCTCCAAAAAATTCCTCAATTGCCCTTGATTTCGTGCAAGCCAATCATCAATTTGAATTTACTCAATTTTCTACCATCAAGAGCTTTAGTCAACATGTCTGCACATTGCATATCTTTAGAGACATAGGATAGTTGAATATCCTTGCTCATTAGCTTCTCCCTTTAAAAATGGTAGTGGACTTCAATATGCTTGGTTCTAGCATGGTATACCGGATTAGATGCAAGATGTAGTGAGCTTGTGTTTTCACAAAAAATGCTAGGTGTTGAACAATGAAGTCCAAGATCTGTATACAAAGATTTTAACCACATGATTTGTTGAGTTGCATTAGCCAAACCTCTATATTCGGCTTCAGTAGAAGATAATGCCACTGTTGGTTGCTTCTTAGATGAACAATAAATGATTTTTGAACCTGCAAATGATACATACCCAGATGTGCTTCTTCTATCATCTCTAAATCCGGCCCAATCCGCATCTGAGTAGGCCTTTAGCTCAATATGTGAAGTAAATGGATAAAAAAAACCTTCATTCATGGTCCCCTTTAGGTACTTGAGGACTCTCTTGGCTGCTTCCATATGTGGTCTTCTTGGTTTATGCATAAACTGACTCAATATGCTAACACTATATCATATATCCACCCTTGTGAGTGTTGCATAGTTCAAACTTCCAACCAAGCTTTGATAGCTTGTGATGTCTAAAATTGGATCTCGTTCATAAGCACTAAGCTTATGATTTTGCTCCATAAGTGTACCACACAGTTGGTGTTTTCCATCTTGAACTTGATGAGCATCTCATGCACATACTTCCTTTGTGTGATATATGTACCTGAACATGTGTAGCTTTATCCAATCTAGGAAAATAAGTGAGTGGTCCAAGATCACTTATTTTGAACTCCTCCTTCATTTGACTCTTTACCTATTTGATTCCTTCAAGATCATTCCCTGTGATAATGATATCATCAACATACACATATAGATAGTGTTGTTGTTGTTGTGATAGTTGTTGTTATATCCTCCATTGTATCTCCCTCTATTCAATCTGTTCATAACCATAACCACCTCTGTTCAATCTTCTCCTCTTGAATTTCTTGGGTTCATGTAACATTCTTAAGTAGTGTGATTATAATACCCACATATGTTGCAAGGTTAAGATGCTTGGGGTCTCCCCTTGCTTGCTTTCCTCCTCTACCTTGTTGGAAGAGATGGATGGATACCTCAAGGAAGTGAGGTGATACTGCTAAAACTTGCTTTGTACCTACCCTAGTACACTTCAGATTTTGATAGTAGGCCCTTTTAGCTTGAAAATGACACCAAGAAAGTACCTGTGTACTTTGGAGTTGATTCTTGAAACAATTGAATCAAAATAGACTACTTCATAAGTCGCTAGTTTCACAAAACTAGTCCACCCACTTGCTAGTTCTTTTGCTCAGTACTCACAGTACAATAACAACTGATGAAATTCCTTTTGAGGGAATTTAATTAGCTTAGATAGATAATTTTTTCAAGTGGAATCATCTAAAGTAATAAACTATGCACTGAGAAATAAGTTTAGCAATCCAAAGCTTACCCCCGATTTTTTAGGGACTAACCAATAGATGACTAGTGAGAACTTCAATGACAATTTCTCCTCGATGGCTGAACCAAATACTTTGAGACTTCAATAGAATAAAGTAGACTTCAAACTAGTTTCAACAAGATATGGATCATGCAAATTCGTTGAGAATTCACTGAGATATGACAAGAGAAAGTGCACTATTCTAAGTAGTCATAGTAAAGAAGTAGACAGAGATGATCAATGAATTATATGTATTATAACACATGATTATACAAGATCATTGGCATTGTAATGATGATCAATGATGGTGGAATGAGTAATCTATGGTGTAAGCTACTCAAGTCCTACAAAATGATCAAAGGAGGAGCTCTCAATGAAGCCATGCAGCCGCGAGTTTTTTACAAGCATTTTTATAAGTGTCTTCATCTAAGTTTGAATTTGAATTTCAAACTTGGCTTTAACTAAAACGTGACTCCTCAAATTTAGGAGTTATTCCATCAAATGAGATTCGTAGCTCATAATTCTCCTAACTCCAGGAGATATATAGTTTTAGAAGATTCTCTCAAGGTAGAAACCTTTTACAATGGTAAATGATCAAATGTTACAAGCTACCCTTCACATGTGTGAAGAGAAATGGTGGATGCAATCCAAAGATGAGTAGGTGCTGCTACAACCAGCTTCACACCAGCCAACTGAGACTTCAGAGTTGATTAGTAGAATCCTTGAGCTTCCTAAATCCACCAAAATATCAGCCAAGTACTTTGGAATATGTATCCCAAAAGTTTAAGTCAAGACAAACTAGTTGCGAAATGACTAGCTCCCAAAACTTGCTATTTTTGGACATACACCTGCTGGAAAAAATGAACAGTGCTCTCATCTTTCACCAACCCATCCTGTATCCCCCGCACACCCACCTGCACCCCCCACATCCACACCAGTACAAGGCAACATAGCCACACCCTTTGCCCTGCCCATTCATACCACCATGCCCACACCCAACCCTCCGCAACTACATGTTAACCCCTTCACCCCTTCATCCTTCCCCTCCTTTCCCCCACCTTTAAGACACCCTTTCCCTTTTCTAACCCCACTCACCTTCTCACCCGTTTCACCTCCCCAACCCACCATAACCCCTATATCCCCTTTCCACCAAGCTACTCCAGCCATCCCCCCTGTAAATTACTCTACATTTGTAAATCCCGTCTTCACACCTGCACAACCACCCACATACACACCACTTTTCACAGTCACCGCACTTGACACGTCCAATGACATGGACATATCACCATCCACCTCACCAGCACCCACTCCACTCACAGCACCATCATATTTAGGCACGTCACAATTTTCCACAATCACCACTGCATCCACCTTCCCAACCCCATTCCCCATCCCCGCTGCATCTACTTCCACTGCATCCTCACTTAACACTTCATTACTATTATTGCCCACCATAGACACTGCATTTCAACACATGTTCACATGCATGACACAAGTCCGCGATGAGTTTGCATCTCTGGGCAACAACTATCAACAGCTGCAGAGAACGACGAACGAACTACAAACGCAGCTTAATTCATTATCAATGGAGAATGCCTCACTGAACAGCCGATACCAAGATTTACGAGAGGCCTATCACAAATTAGAACTAGAAAGTGAGGAGAAAACAAAAGAAGCCACTGCTGATCTGGACAACATGCTTCGAGCCCAGACCGTCCGCAATGCAACGCTCACTAGAAATATGGGCTTACTAAGAAGACACTTAGTCGCAGCAAAAGAGGAGAACCAGAGACTCCAAGAGCAGAATAGAGAGAATCTGGAAGCGGCATTGGACCATCCAGAACAACCCTTAAGTCCGAGCAGATTCAAGGCAATCCCATCTGAATCGATGCGGATGTTGCTAGATGACCACGTCCGACTGCTCGAGGACTATGATCGAATGAACGAAGAGCATCAGAAGCTAAAAGAAGATCACAAGTTACTACAGCTCAGAGAACCGGCACCACAACAACTACCAGTGGCAGCAGAAGTACCAGAACCTGTGGACCCCTCTTCTGAACTCATAGAGGAACTAAACGCATTACGGGCCCAGGTAACCACTCTCCAATCACGCATAGATGTATACGAAGCACCACCACGGCCTGATTCCCCACCGGAGATCCCAGCTGACGACGAAAACATAACCATTCCGGTGGAGGAAACATTTGAAGAAGCATACGAACCAATACCCATCCCAGGCGGACAAGTCGCGGCCGAAGGCCAGATGACCTATGAACTTCCGACCCCCGCATGGATGAAGACTGTGGAGGAGATTGGAACAACACACTCAGCTAGAGTCGGGGCCCAGCTACATGCTATGGCCATGATAGAAGAACGAATTTTGCAATCTCCCTACTTTGCTCAATTGGCCCCACGCAGGTACATATCCGGGCATGAGCTTCAATACAAACCTTACTTCATGCTAATGGCCGAATACCAGCTGGCCATAGAAAAGCGAACTGGCAAGAAGCCATCACATGCAACCCAGTTCGAGCCTGAAGACTTGCCACTGGATGCGCAACAAGGCACTATTTATCAACCAGATTGGCGTACACGTCTTTTACAGGAGTACCCAGAAATGATGAGCACATGGGTGAAAGCGCCCTTACACTTAAAGTATAATCCTTGCTGGGGACTAGTACCACGACGCCGCTCCTGGACTGCATTCGCTATCAAAGTACAAAACAATAGGCAGTGTCAGGATTGGTTGAATTACCCCTACTTCAAGCCACCTACCGAGTTGCCCACCGTTGGCTATATGATGGCCACAATCCGTCACTGGCTCCCTCGCCTGAAGCATATGGATGATATCGCAGCGCATATGACTGTCAAGATATTTGACATGATGCAAATGATATTTAAAGTCTTCCGGAGAGTCAAAGCACCGCATGTAAACACCTCGGGATTTGAGCATGGTAACTTTGATCTAGTATATGACATGAGCACAACGCCATCGCTCCGGGTGTGTTATGCCTGGCACTGTAGGATAAAATACCTCCCGGCGTGCTACAAGCAAACATTCGAAGAGATGTTCACCACCGGGTTTTGGGAATACCATTCCGAGGTATTCATCAGCAGGCCCACACATTTATTGCAGCTTTTTGCCTGTGAACAAATGGTTTATTCCACGCATTATCAACTCCCGCCACCCGACGAACAGCAACCGATCAACTGGGAGAAACTCGAGGCTGATCTGGCCCGAGGCATTCATATCTCAGAGCACACCCTCGCTCAAGACCTCCTACAGAACTATATCCGGCAGACCTCACAACAAGGTTCTGTCAGGGACGACAGAAGCGAGAGGGAGGGGGGTGTTGGAAGCAGCCAGAGGCACAGACGACGTGGAAGCATGTAAAGACGGAGCAAGGAGCCAGTCGGATTATTTTTTCAAACAAATATGTTCTTATTATTTCTTCAAACATCCAACAGTGATTTTCATCACTCCTGTAACATATGTAATATAGACAAAACCCCATTTTGTAATTCATAGCTTCATTTTGTGCAAGCCGAGGAATCCTCGAGCTTGAGGAGCTTAGGTAGAATGCGCGTACCAATTTTCGTTATTTTTAGACATCGTTTACCCTTCCAAATAGCCTCTAGGACCTATTTTTTAACTAGGCCGGTCACTAGATGTGAAACCGGTCAAAACTAGTCTAGAAACTATAAAAAGAGCTAGAGAGCTCATTTTTGAGGTTGGTTCATTTTGGTTAGAGTGAGCATAGAGCTAGTTTGAGCTTGTAAGAGCATTCTTGAGTAATAGAGCTAATTTCCCACCTTCCATTGCGTCTTGCTTGTCTCTTCATTGTGTGTGTGTATGTGTGTGTGCATCTTTGTGCTTCTCACCTTCACTCTCACATCATCTCACGTTCACGATCTTCATATCACTCCTACCTCTCCCACGGATTGACATTAAGGAGGTGGAGCTTCTTAACGTGGTTCTCACCATTGTGCTAGAGCAACACCAAATTTGGCGCCGTTGCCGGGGATCGAGCCTAGGACGAATGTGTGATGGTAAGAGTATAGCAAGAAGTGGCGTTGGAAGGTAAAAATTTCAGTTTTTGTTGTTGTTTTTACTTAGTTTTTAGTGTTTTTCACCTTCCCCATACTCCATCTTCATCATCGCATCATCATCTCCATTTCCAAAAAAATCAGAAAATTCACCATATCCACCCATTCACCTCATTTCCCCTCATTTGTGCATGCGAGAGAGCGAGAGAGAATTTTTGTGCTTGTGTGCGCTTGCGTTTTCTTGAGTTTTCTTGCAGGTACAGAGCTTCAGAGCATCAGGAAAGCTTCCAAAAGGTAAAAAATGTACTTTCTGTCAGAAATTTCCGACTGTGTCGGACCATCACGATGGTCCGCCAAGTTCGGATTTTGAGGTAGGCGACCACACCACGAGGTAGGCGATCCCTGCGTATACACGGAACCATAGCTGCATTTCAAAAATTCGTTGTTTGGTGGACCATCGCGATTGGCTCAGACCATCGCGATTGTGTCGCACCATCGCGATAGGCTCAAGCCATCGCGACGGCTCGGCCGGACCATCGTGACGGTTCGCTTTTTCGGACCATCGCGACGGTTCACTTGAGCCATCGCGACGGTCCACTTGGACCATCGCGATTGTTCAGCTGACCCCGGACCATCGCGATTGGCCCATGCCATCGCCACGACAGTGCCACGTGTCACGATAGACCATCGCGACGGTTCGTTTTTCGGACCATCGCGACAGCCCAAAATCGGACCATCGCGATTGGCTCAAGCCATCACATCGCGGACCATCGCGACGGTTCACTTCGGACCATCGCGATTGTTCCCCGTTGACCGTTGACTCGCGCCATCGCGATTGTCCACTTGATCGGGCCGTCGCGACGGTTCAACCTTACGCCATCGCGATTATCCACCTTTGACCGTTGACCGCGCCATCGCGATTGTCCGCTTGGTCACGCCATCGCGATCGTTCACTTTGGGCCATCGCGACGGTTCGACCTCACGCCATCGCGATCGTTCGCTTCGGGCCATCGCGACGGTTCACTTTTTCGGGCCATCGCGATTGTCCATTTCCACGCCATCGCGACGGTTCACTCGGACCATCGCGACGGTCCCAGACCATCGCGATTGTGCACCCCCATCGCAAATTTTGGGCTCCAATTTTTGACCAATTTTGAGGGTATTTTTGAGAAATTTTTGGACCATTAGACTCATAGGAGACCCCTTATCTCATATTTGAGGGAAAACTGGATTGTGAGTTTTTACCCCCCAGGGCCTGAACGCGTATAACTTTCTCATCCGAAGTCCGTTTTTTGAGCTTAATAGCTCGTTAGAAAGCTCGCGACGAGTACTACGTGACCTCAACTGTTTTTTTCATAAAGAATACATCTATTTTTGGATAAGCTATTTTGAGGTTCACCTAGTTTGGGACTAGGAAGCCAGGGGGCACACATTGAAAATTTGGGCAAAACGAGAAGGGACTTAAAAAGGTGTATATGCTCAAGTGTTTGATCATCTTGTGAATTGGGCTAAAATTGGATTTTTTCAGGTCTAGCAAGGGCAATCAAAGGCAAGCAAGTAAGGCAGTGAAGACAGCAAAGCTTGGGAAGCGCGGCTTCTTGGGCATCAGAGCAACAGAAAAGCCGACTCGAGGTTGGAAGATTACTCAACCCCCTCAGTCAATTCTTAGCTTAGGCTAAACGGTAGTTGTGGATTAACGACGATAGGAACACCTCAAGTTCAAGATACCTAATTCTTTCAAGTTAAGATTACAAGTAAAGGTGTGTGTGACGAAAACCTAAAGAAAAGAACATAAGTCTGACGGAACGAGAACTCAAAACTATAACGGAAAGTCGAATTCCTGACGCATAGATTAAGACAAGAATCTAAAGAAAATTAAAAAGAATCAAGAAAGTAATAACAAAGAACCATTGACGATCCAAGTGTGTAATTGAGCGTGCAAGGAAGAAAATTAATGAACCTTAGATCAGGAAGACACATAAGTAAGTCGGACCGACGAAGCCTTAGATCATCAGAGGCTAGTGTAAGAACTACCGCTCGATCTTGGGCTCAGCAATTGAATAGCAATTACCCCTACGAGAGCTCAGATACTAGCGAATCAGAAATGGCATTTAGCACAGACAGACCAGAAGGAGGGTCTCATGTAGCATACCTAGAAAAACCAGAAGGACCCTATAGAACGCAACTAGAGTTTCTCCGAACCAACCGATTAGGTGCTCGCATCTATGAGGATGGTTTGCGAAGGCAAGTGGTGCAACTGCACAACCCTGATCAACCCATTGGATTGGAAAGACCAGTGGTGAAATTTGAGAGAGACGCTTACATAGACAAAGAAGGAACCATGTACGTTCTAAGCACGCAGCCAAACGATACTAATGAGTGTGGCACAATTCAATTAGGGACGGAAGCGAAATTTCAAGGAAAAGAACCGTCAGAAGAACCTAGAACACCGAGAGGGAAATCCGTATTAACAAGAGTACTCATCCCAGAGTGGATCCCTCAAGATAACAGGAGCATCGAGTTGTTTGTAAATAAAGAGACAGATGAAGCCTTTTGGAGGTACAGAAAGGAACACCCTGGTGAGGTAGGCATCATTACAATTTATGAATTCAAGGACCCAGATACACCTGGAAAGGTTGTGTACCTGGATGAGACTTCAGAAAGAGTCTTTGTGGTGCCTGAGCGTGCTAAAAACACATACACATGGAGAGGTGAATTGGTATTCCCTCCATCTAGAACAAACATGAATACAAATCAACAAGGGGCAGGAACCTCCTCAGCCCATGGACATCAAAGAGAAGGAAATAAAGAGAGACCGGAAGTAAGCTTCAATCATCCCATAGGGAGAGATAGAACAACCACGAACACTAATAGAATGGATAGACAAAGAGATCATGGAATACCAGGTGGTAGAGATGATTTTCCTCTACCTAGGCCACGTGAACACGCAAGAGTATTGAGACCCACTCAATTAGTGAAGTCCATGAAGAATTATTTTGATGGGACAGGAGATCCCTATGACCATGTCGCAGAATTCAAGCAAGTACTAAGAGCAGAACAAGTCGAGGACATGTTCACGCAGTACAATGCATTTGGACTAACGTTAAAGAATACCGCTTTAACTTGGTTCCAACCATTGCAACAAAGGCAATTTAGAGACATCCATCACTTTTTAGAGTCATTCATCACTGAATTCTCTAAAAGTGGGATTAGACATGACACGTCTTCGTTGATTCATAGCTTTAAACAAACCCCTCAAGAAACAGTAAGACTGGCAGGTCGTAGATTCAGACAATATGTCGAACGATGTCCAATGCAAGAGCTACCCTCACAGGCCAAACAAGTATCACTGTTCCTAGATGGCTTGTTGAGCGCTAAACTACGCTCCTATGTGTACCTAAAAGAACCCAGAACGCTAGAGGAGTGTATAAGAATATGTATAGACATTGAGGACAACCTAGGAGATGAATTAGAACTCTCAAAGGTCTATAAGGACTCGGATTGTTCTTCGCTCGCATCCACAAAATTGTCTAGCTCGATAGAGGACCTAGCAGAAAAAGTGGCCCAAAAACTAGGAGTTTCTAGTAAACAGGTGCCCAAGCTACCAAGTAACGTACGTTGTTACACTTGTGGTGGAAATCATTTGGCAAATGTGTGTCCCAATGCACCTCAACCTCAAGCCAACCCTAGTGGCCAATATTGCACAATTGAGAGAAGATACACGTATCATACGGCTCAGGACTGCCCATACAACAAACAAACCGTGAGACAGAACTACCCACAAACATACCAGCAGCCAGGTAGGTATCAAGGCCAATACAATGCTCAGCCTTATTACTATAGGCCTCCTCAGAACTACCCATACCAGGCTCAACAGAGACCTCAACCCGTCTTAGCTCAGCAGCCACCCCCACCAGCGAATGTCATCTCAGTCAAATACGCTGCTGCAGAAGAGAACCTAAGTAGGGCCTTAGTGCCTTCTTCACCCCTGATCACCGAAAGTGACCCGAACTCAAACAGTTTTGACTCTACTCATGTAACTAGTCCACCAGCTTATTACACGGAGTCACCAGAGCATGTGGAGACATATCATTATGATAGTCCACCAATGGAACCTAGTTGGGAGCCAGACTATACTAATGTGATGTACGCAAACCCAAAGCCACGGCCCCAATTGAGACAACAGAGACCACAGGGCCCTAGAGGACCATGCTTTAGGTGCCAAGGAGATCACTTCATAAAGGATTGTCCACATCCCCCAATAGCAAGGCAATCACAGTACTATAGCATACACGGCTTTTGTGCCGATTGTGGCAAAGAGCACATAATCAAAGATTGTCCTAAGAACCCAGTTAACATTTCAAATGTGACATCGATCAATGTGATAGGTATTGTAAACAACGCAGATGGATCCAATCCTACATACGTGCCTATCCAAGCTATAACCAGAGCCCAGACACTCTTACAAAACCAACAGCTTAATCAAGAGAAAGTAGCCGGAACTAGTGAAGTTGCAGAATCGAGTAGTAAAAAGACGAAATCTTGGAAAGATTCTAGAGAAAGAATAAAGAGAAAATGGAGTAAAAAGATAAGTGAGTTGGAAGGAAGTTTGACGGAAACTAGAGCCAAAATACAAGAATTGGCCTCACAAGAATTAAATCAAGAAAACCCAGCTCAGAAATCAGGATCGGTTTTAGCGGAACCCATACCAGAAGATCTAGACATGATGTTTCGTGCATATCAGGCTAGACTAAAAGAGGGACCTCAAGTAACGGAAATGAGTAAAAACTACCCTCGAGCTGATCTAGAAATTGAGAGAACTAAACTTTGCATGAAGATGGTAGAACTAGCACAAGCCTTGTTCGAAGCCTCTAGATATCTTAATTGGAATAACATGGCAAAACCAGAACTACACTTTCAAGGACTAATGGAGAGGCTAGAACACTTGATAGAAAGCAAAGAGAAAAAGGATCAGCATAGGAACCCTATTGTCCCAGAGACACAGGAGAGGAATGCACCATCCCTGTCTCAAGTACCCAATACAGAAAGCCAAGACAATTTGTCTTCCATACATAGGTACTCACATGAGTTTTTGAGAGAAATCCAAGAAGAGAAATGGAGAAAAGAACAAGGAACTCATCCTCCTATTCAAGAAATAAACGACTTGCAGGAACAATTTCCCCAAGACATCCCCTCTATATATGATGATGTAGAGGTGGAACAACTGAGTGAACCCACAGAATTTGAATCTAATTCTCTACAAGAATTACCTCAGTTCACAGGACCTTGGGAAGCTAAGTCTATTAGTATGAGAGCACCCACGATAATAGTTGGGAATGAAGAATCAGTGATCCCTAGGAACACGGAAGTGATCAAGAATACCAAAGTACAATGTAATCTCACTCTGGATGAATTGTTAAAGGTAAAACCAGAATTGTGGAAGCACGTAGCAAATCAATTCCCTGAGCTAGCTACCACACCCTCTCAAATAGGATCACATAAGAAGGTACCAGAGATACCCGTGGAAAAAATTGGAGACGTAAGCGAAGGAGAGGAAGGTAACACATATCTTCCAATAACCCATCAGGGCTACACCACGAAAGCCATCTTAGATTCAAGAGCCGGAGTAGCCATCGCTACCACCGCTTTGTGGAAACGTTGGGGTAAGCCAGCACTCAGACCCACCAGGATGAAGCTACAAATGGCTGATGGACACATAGAAAAACCATTAGGCTTACTAGAAGGCATATCTCTCACCACTTGTGGTGTAGAATTTGAGCATACATTCGCCATTTGTGACTTTGCGAAAAATCGTGCGTATGAGATGATATTGGGACGACCATTCATGCGTCAGTTGCAAATTGTACAAGATTGGGGATCTAATTCTTTGTACTTGCAACATTTAGGAGTGACTACCAAAGTCAATCTTAAAGACTATTCACATCGGGATGTGCCCCCAATACAATGGAATACCATCCATAAAACACCAGTAGAGACGGAATCCGTGCACTCATTAGAATCAGACCCTTCTTGGTTGCATGAGGATACCCATTTATGGATGTGTAAAGTAGCCAAACAAGAGGAAGAACGATTAGAAGCAAGGACCTTAGGTGCGGAACAACATCCACGAACCCTTCAAGATCCAGCCTATGCACCTGTAGTATTCCCAGACGAAGAGTTTGAATCCCATGGTTGGGCGGAAATCCTAGCAACCATGGATGTAGCCATCAATGAAGAACAATGGACACCCCACTGTGACGAGGATGGCTATGACATTTCAGTTTTCACGATAGAGCCAATCATGTGCGATGCAGTTTTAGAAGAATGTGAAGCTAGCACTGATGCATTCGAGGATGCAAACGATTTTGATTTAGAATCAATTATCATGGACCCACCCTTTGCATCAGAGGAAGAATATTTCTATGAAGTAGAGACCCACACTCAGAGACACGAGGAAATTACGAACGAGGTAAGGTTAGCCACGGAAGTGACTACTAAGAGTGAAGGCAAGAAAAGGAAGAAGAAAGAAACCATGACAGAAAAAGAAGAATCTTTGTTTGAAGTACCCGAGAACTTCAAGAAATATGAAATCGACGATAGAAGAATCATGGTACGAATGCCCAATAGAAAGGCGAATGATGGACAAGTATATGATAATCGAGAGAAAACCAAGAAAGTAATAGTTGCCATAGAAGGAGAAGAAGAAAAATGTACATACATAGGGCATGATTTGACGACTGAAGAAGAAGAAGAGTTAGTTGCCCTATTGCGCGAATATAGAGATGTTTTTGCTTGGAGTTATAAAGATTTGAAAGGAGTAGATCCAGATATATGTTCTCATAGAATCCGTATGACTCCAGATGCAAAACCGACAAAACAAAAACCTTACACGTACAATGATAACTACGCTGCGAAGATTAAAGAGGAGATAGATCGCTTGATAGAAGCAGGATTTATTTACGAAATTGAACATACCGAATGGGTATCCCCCATTGTGGTTGTGCCCAAGAAGAATGGAAAATTGCGTGTGTGTATTAACCTTAAAAAAGTTAATGCCGCAACGATTAGAGACAGTTATCCTCTTCCTATCACAGAACACCTATTGGAAAGAGTTGCGGGCAAGGAAGTTTACAGCTTTCTTGATGGATTCTCAGGCTATAACCAAGTAGCCATTGCTCCAGAAGATCAACACAAGACGGCTTTTGCCACTGAATGGGGTATATTTGCATTTCGTGTAATGCCATTTGGCTTGACAAATGCACTCGCTACTTTCCAGCGACTCATGTGTCATGTTTTTAAGGAATTCTTACGCAAGAGCTTGGAAGTTTATGTCCATGACTTATGTGCTCATTCAAATGTAAGACAGACACATATCCCAGAGTTAAGACAAGTATTTGACAAATGTCGAGAATATTAGGTTTGTTTGAACCCAGAAAAATGCGTTTTCATGGTCAGACAAGGCAAAATTCTAGGACACATTGTGTCAAAAAATGGAATCTCCACGGATGAGGAAAAGGTGAAGGTAATTGCAGAATTACCTAGACCAACTAATGTGAAAGAGGTACAGGCATTTATGGGCCATTGCCGATATTATAGGAGATTCATACACATGTATGCAATCATAGCCAAGCCTCTGTACTCTCTTTTAACCAATTTCGAATGGACAGATGAATGTGAAAATTCATTCAATGAACTCAAATGACGCTTGTGCTCAACACCTATATTGACAACCCCAGATTGGAGTAAGCCATTCCATGTACATGTGGATGCATCCAATTACGCCATAGGATGTGTGTTAGCACAACCCACGAATGAAGGTAACATAGATCTCCCCATAGCTTACGCGAGCAGACAATTGAACGCAGCAGAAAGAAATTACACCACGACGGAACGAGAAGGACTAGGGATGATCTACGCAGTAAAGAAGTTTAGGCACTACCTGTTGGCCAATAAATTCAAGTTCTTTACAGATCATCAAGCCCTATTGTACTTAGTCAACAAACCATGTAACACAGGACGACTGATATGTTGGTTTCTATTACTCATGGAGTATGATTTTGAAGTAGTAGTCAGGAAAGGAAAGACACATCTTAGAGCTGACCACCTCTCAAGATTAACCTCAGGAGAAGCCCCTCAAGGAGTAGCGGATGAATTACCAGATGCATACTTGTTTAACCTTGAGATAGCACCAGAATGGGCTAAGCCTATAGTCCCCATTCTCACATATGGACCCAAGAATCCTAAGATAAAGATCAAAGAGGGAGAGATTACCAAGTCTCAGAGATACCAAATAATGGCAGGAAGCATATATAAACAGGATAATCAAAAGATTCTTGCTTGTTGTGTAGATGAATCAGAGCATGCGAATTGGTTGCAATTAGCACACGTAGGTGCACTAAAGCAACATCATTCAAAACATCGAACATTACAGACTCTGCAGAGATTGGGAGTATATTGGCCTTCTATGGAAGCAGATGTCTACAAGTTGTGCAAAGAATGTCAGGTGTGTTGTGAAAGACCACCAGTAGAGCATGCTACATTATATCATGTGTCTCTCACACCAGACTGGAGTGAACCTTTAGTGACATACTTGAGGATGAACACATTCCCTCAAGGAATGACCTTAGCTCGACAACGCAGTCTAGAGCAGGAAGCTCAAGACTATTCACTTATTGGCGATAATCTATACAAAAGAGGACGAGATGGATATCTAAGACAATGTGTTCATGAAAGCGATTATCTTAGCATACTAGAGACTGCACACCAAGGCGTTGCAGGAGGTCATTTTGGACCCGATAGGATAGTCAAAGCCATTCTCTTTGCAGGATTATGGTGGCCCACTCTTCACATGGATGCTCATACCTATGTAAAGAGATGTGACGTGTGCCAAAGAACTCAGTTTCCTACTCGCAGAGATGAAATGCCATTGAAACCCATGATGGGCGGACGTGCATTTTCTAAGTGGGGTATAGACTTTGTAGGACCCATCAACCCCCCTGCAAAAGGTACACATGCGGAATACATTATTGTTGCCACAGATTATCTTACGAAATGGGTAGAGGCAAAAGCCACAAAAAAGAATGATGCTCACACGACTGCAAAATTCTTATTTGAAAATGTCTTTACAAGATATGGATTGCCTATAGAGTTAGTGAGCGATCGAGGCACTCACTTTCTAAACCAAGTCATTGAATATTTGTTACAGGATTTTATGGTGATTCACAAGAAATCTGCACCATATCATCCTCAGGCCAATGGTCAGGCTGAAAGCACTAACAAGATACTTTGTAACGTACTGACGAAACTCGTGAACAACAAACGTTCAGATTGGGACAAACAGCTACACCACGCTGTTTGGGCATATCGAGTGGCCTACAAGACCGTACTCAATGCAACTCCCTTTCAGATGGTTTTTGGTCAGAATGCTGTGCTTCCTTTGGACTTCTTGATACCGACCCTTAAGGTTGCACAAGAACATCAGTGGACCGGCCATGAATTATCAGCGAGAATAATGGACTTGGAACGATTAGGAGAAACCAGGCTGAAAGCAGCAGTAGGAATATACACAGCGAAGAAGCGACAGAAAGCATATTTTGATGCACATGTGAAAGATAAAAGCCTCAAAGAAGGAGATTTAGTTCTAGTGTATACACTGAAACAGCACGCACGGAAGTTAGAAAAGCGAGGTTATGGACCTATGATCATTAACAGACTTTCGACTAGTGGAGCAGTACAGTTAGCCACCTTAGAAGGAGATATAATGCCTAATTACATTAGTGGCTGTAGAGTCAGGCTATATCAAGAACCTCTTACTGAGGATATGCTTAGACGACTCACATTGGCAAAGAAGCGTAAGGAGGAAGAAAATAGAATACGAGCGGAAGCTCAGGCAGAAGCCATAGAACGCATTAAGCGCATGAAGCTAAGAAGACAAGGACTAGGGAGAGAATATTATAACCATCTGGAAACATTCCCCAGATATCCCATGGCCATGTGTCAAGTAAAGTCAACCACTCATCCTAGCATAGTGGACAGAAGACCATTCATTACAGTTAGGCTAGAGCACGGCAACCCTTGCCAAGAACTCAGGGCTTTAATTGACTCAGGTGCTGCGACTAGTGCGATTAGATGGTCCCACTATAAGGATTCAGGAATAGAAATGCGGCCAATTGAGGCATACCTCATAGGGCTAGGAGGCATGGAAACCCCTTGCATGGGTGAGGTGGACCTTCCTATACTCATTAAGGATATGACCATGACAGCGAAGCTACTAGTGTGCCATGATGACGACCTGATAGAACCCCTAATCCTTGGCCAAGATTGGCTATACGATCACTCAGTGGACCTAAATCTTAGACAAGGCTCCTTACAGATTGGAACCTTCGAGCAGAAGCGAGTGATACCGCTTGACTTCCCTAACGGCATTCCGCTTGACGGGTGTGACCCTAGACCCTATGAAATGCATGCGACGGAAGACCGAAAGATCTTTAAGTAGACCAGTCACGTTACGTCTACACCAACCCACTCGGGCTTGGTTATAGACAGTTGTCAATCAGAAGGACGACAGAAGATCTTCCCTGGGACTTCCTGCAAACTAGAAGAGACAGTTACCCAACTGCAAGGGCAGATGGACACAATCAGTGGTCAGGTGGGTTGCATCAGCGGCCAAATGAGCACGACACCCTGCGGTGCTCATCCTTCCAAACTTGTTGCGGACTGGCCTAGATTAAAGTTAAAGAACGAATCACTTCCTAATGGGCAGGTCACGCAAGTGTTGGATCTCCCTTCTTTTCCAAAGCAGAGTGTCCATCCGACCTCTCAACCTCAACCACGACAGAGTCAACCACGACGAAGGAACCCGGACCGACGACAGTATCAGAAGACACAACAAGGACGGCAGTTTAGGCCACCCAAAGGAAGCGGCACCAGACAAATATGGGTGCCAAAAGGACAAAAAGCACCGAAGAACTCCAACCAAGCAGAGATCGACAAGAAAAAGGCAAGGCAGAAACAGAATCAGTATCCACCATCCCCTCGACCTTCTTCTACAGGTCCGAGCATTCGACAAATTTGGATCGCCAAGAAATACCTTACCCATAGACCCACACCCACGCAGATTTGGGTACCCAAACCATGTATCATAGCTCAACCCTTAAGCCATGTAACATACACCCCTCACAAATCTTTCCATCCCTCAACACCACCACACCCGATACTACCTTTGACCCCTCAGCAGAAACCCACCACCCACTCAAGGACTCTTAGGAAATGGATACCGAAGCGTGTCCAATCGTCTTCCCCTAACCCCATGTCTGACAAAACTACCCCCCCGACTAACATACAACCTTGTAATAAATCACTAACCTTTAAACCTTGTATAAATTCACCCACCATCATCACACGTCACTCATAATCTCATCTCATCAAGGAACGTATGCATCATCTGAAACGTATAGGTGTCTAGAGACCTGCACTAGTGCTGCAAGAAACATTGCATCCATCACACCACATCACTTGGCTACACGGGTTACGCATCAGTTATGGAAAGGGATTGCGGTCTCACTTTAATGGGATCATAATTAATTTCCATGCTAATGTGTTAATCTTTTGTAGCAGATCTTTCTCATTAACGCATCAGTCATCATGCAAGCTGACGAAGGACCATCAGGAGCAGGCCCCAGTGTAGCGGCAGTGCCCCTCAATGTTTTACGAGCAGAATCCCACCCGACTGCTCCACCGCCGGAATTCCAAGGATTTCCAGGGCCCATGCCTATCGACAACCCACCTATGGGCTACACAGAAAAGATACACCGGAACTCTCATTGGTTTCAGGGACTTGCAGTATCCCTTGCGGACGCGGACTTTATATTTGAATCCACTTTGACATTTGATGACCGCACGTGGGGAAAATACCAGTTCTTCTCCAGAGAGTTCGAAGCCCTACAGAGCACCCAGGATTTAACTCACGTTTGGGCCAGAGCAGGCTTCACGGAGTATTTCAATGATCCTCTGTCCAAACCGGACTTTTACAGGTGCTATTACTTAATCACTACCTTGCTGGCCTCCGAGAATAAGGATATCCCCGGAACCTTTATTTTACCTTCTTTAGTGGATGATCCACCTTACAAAAGATTTTACCTCTCAAAGGATTTAATCAGAGCGGCCATTAAAATTCATGGAACCCACACACCCATAGATCGAGAGAGATTAATTCCAGACCCGATGAAACGTGGGGACGTCACTAAGTGGGAGGAGATCTCGGCAATTACACCTGAGCTATCAAAGCCACTAAGGATATGCATGCAACACTTTGCATTCCCCGCTCAGGATAGATTCACCATGCCACATAAAAGAATATGGTTTGGATTCTATTTGGCATGCACGGGACCTCAGACTGTTGATCTGGCAAGCTGGATCATTGACCAAATGTATCTGGCACAACACAGATGGGAACGCAAAAAAGTGCTTAATGGATGTTGTGCACTCACAAGAATTGTGTATATGTGCTTGGCTTATGACTTGCCAATTGAGCGTGCATTAACAGGAGAAGAACTGAAGGCATTCAAAGGAACGACGAAGAAAGCCAGGAAGCCCAGTAGAACACGGGCAGGCAAGCGCATGCGAGGCACTATTCCTTGCCTTCAAGTGCCAGAGTCACCATCACCACAACCCTCTCCACAGCGATCACCGACAGAAGCCCCCCCTACAGTGCAACCTATTCGCATAAGGTTGTCTAGACCAGTGGTTACGGAGGGCACCACTAGTACCGCCGCACCTCAGGAAGCTGCCACCACAGGACCCACCACCACAACAGCAGAAGCTCCCACCACTATTGGTGCGGAAGCCTTTTCTTTCCCAATACCACACATGGAGGCAGACCCAATAAACACAACGTTCGATTTTGAGATGCCGGATGCATTCTCAAATGAATTCCAATTTTCAGAGGCACAGATGTTCTCCCAAGAATATGAACGCCCCAGCTACCCTACCACACCGCGAGATCTGCCACAGGGACAAGTTGTGTCGAGCTCTGAAGAAGAAAGAACCGAAACAGACGACGATGAAGGCGACGATGAAGCCAGCCAGGGCTCACATGACGGACAGACAGATGGCCAAGGCCAACAAACCGACGCACACGGCGACACCAGCACATATGAAGATGAGACTTTCGAAGCCGCAGCGTACACACTGGCAATAAAGAAATTATATCGCACGATGGAGAAAGTCTGGGCACGGAAGAAGTTAACTGAAGAGGAGAGCCAGGCATTAATTGAACAGGAACTCATCTCCGGAGGATTCGAAGACGCATACATCAAAGGGTTCAGAGAGTTAGTCAAATCAGTAGGCTCCAATGAAGCACTCAGGTACTTACAAAGAAAGCAACTACCACAGTTTGACCCCCGCCGAGTGCGACTACTTTCAAAGCCCGGAGAGTATATTCGCATACCAACAGGAGCTCAGTCTTCAGCACAAGTCAGGGAGGCACGCCTCGTCCCCGAAAGTTCATTGACCGCAGAACCCATCCTTGTAGATTCCCCACCACGTACTACCGTTGTACATACCACCACTATCCTCGAAATAACATCCACACCTTCTACTCCTCTCTCACCTCATCTTTCACCAACCCATCCTGTATCCCCCGCACACCCACCTGCACCCCCCACATCCACACCAGTACAAGGCAACATAGCCACACCCTTTGCCCTGCCCATTCATACCACCATGCCCACACCCAACCCTCCGCAACTACATGTTAACCCCTTCACCCCTTCATCCTTCCCCTCCTTTCCCCCACCTTTAAGACACCCTTTCCCTTTTCTAACCCCACTCACCTTCTCACCCGTTTCACCTCCCCAACCCACCATAACCCCTATATCCCCTTTCCACCAAGCTACTCCAGCCATCCCCCCTGTAAATTACTCTACATTTGTAAATCCCGTCTTCACACCTGCACAACCACCCACATACACACCACTTTTCACAGTCACCGCACTTGACACGTCCAATGACATGGACATATCACCATCCACCTCACCAGCACCCACTCCACTCACAGCACCATCATATTTAGGCACGTCACAATTTTCCACAATCACCACTGCATCCACCTTCCCAACCCCATTCCCCATCCCCGCTGCATCTACTTCCACTGCATCCTCACTTAACACTTCATTACTATTATCGCCCACCATAGACACTGCATTTCAACACATGTTCACATGCATGACACAAGTCCGCGATGAGTTTGCATCTCTGGGCAACAACTATCAACAGCTGCAGAGAACGACGAACGAACTACAAACGCAGCTTAATTCATTATCAATGGGGAATGCCTCACTGAACAGCCGATACCAAGATTTACGAGAGGCCTATCACAAATTAGAACTAGAAAGTGAGGAGAAAACAAAAGAAGCCACTGCTGATCTGGACAACATGCTTCGAGCCCAGACCGTCCGCAATGCAACGCTCACTAGAAATATGGGCTTACTAAGAAGACACTTAGCCGCAGCAAAAGAGGAGAACCAGAGACTCCAAGAGCAGAATAGAGAGAATCTGGAAGCGGCATTGGGCCATCCAGAACAACCCTTAAGTCCGAGCAGATTCAAGGCAATCCCATCTGAATCGATGCGGATGTTGCTAGATGACCACGTCCGACTGCTCGAGGACTACGATCGAATGAACGAAGAGCATCAGAAGCTAAAAGAAGATCACAAGTTACTACAGCTCAGAGAACCGGCACCACAACAACTACCAGTGGCAGCAGAAGCACCAGAACCTGTGGACCCCTCTTCTGAACTCATAGAGGAACTAAATGCATTACGGGCCCAGGTAACCACTCTCCAATCACGCATAGATGTATACGAAGCACCACCACGGCCTGATTCCCCACCGGAGATCCCAGCTGACGACGAAAACATAACCATTCCGGTGGAGGAAACATTTGAAGAAGCATACGAACCAATACCCATCCCAGGCGGACAAGTCGCGGCCGAAGGCCAGATGACCTATGAACTTCCGACCCCCGCATGGATGAAGACTGTGGAGGAGATTGGAACAACGCACTCAGCTAGAGTCGGGGCCCAGCTACATGCTATGGCCATGATAGAAGAACAAATTTTGCAATCTCCCTACTTTGCTCAATTGGCCCCACGCAGGTACATATCCGGGCATGAGCTTCAATACAAACCTTACTTCATGCTAATGGCCGAATACCAGCTGGCCATAGAAAAGCGAACTGGCAAGAAGCCATCACATGCAACCCAGTTCGAGCCTGAAGACTTGCCATTGGATGCGCAACAAGGCACTATTTATCAACCAGATTGGCGTACACGTCTTTTACAGGAGTACCCAGAAATGATGAGCACATGGGTGAAAGCGCCCTTACACTTAAAGTATAATCCTTGCTGGGGACTAGTACCACGACGCCGCTCCTGGACTGCATTCGCTATCAAAGTACAAAACAATAGGCAGTGTCAGGATTGGTTGAATTACCCCTACTTCAAGCCACCTACCGAGTTGCCCACCGTTGGCTATATGATGGCCACAATCCGTCACTGGCTCCCTCGCCTGAAGCATATGGATGATATCGCAGCGCATATGACTGTCAAGATATTTGACATGATGCAAATGATATTTAAAGTCTTCCGGAGAGTCAAAGCACCGCATGTAAACACCTCGGGATTTGAGCATGGTAACTTTGATCTAGTATATGACATGAGCACAACGCCATCGCTCCGGGTGTGTTATGCCTGGCACTGTAGGATAAAATACCTCCCGGCGTGCTACAAGCAAACATTCGAAGAGATGTTCACCACCGGGTTTTGGGAATACCATTCCGAGGTATTCATCAGCAGGCCCACACATTTATTGCAGCTTTTTGCCTGTGAACAAATGGTTTATTCCACGCATTATCAACTCCCGCCACCCGACGAACAGCAACCGATCAACTGGGAGAAACTCGAGGCTGATCTGGCCCGAGGCATTCATATCTCAGAGCACACCCTCGCTCAAGACCTCCTACAGAACTATATCCGGCAGACCTCACAACAAGGTTCTGTCAGGGACGACAGAAGCGAGAGGGAGGGGGGTGTTGGAAGCAGCCAGAGGCACAGACGACGTGGAAGCATGTAAAGACGGAGCAGGGAGCCAGTCGGATTATTTTTTCAAACAAATATGTTCTTATTATTTCTTCAAACATCCAACAGTGATTTTCATCACTCCTGTAACATATGTAATATAGACAAAACCCCATTTTGTAATTCATAGCTTCATTTTGTGCAAGCCGAGGAATCCTCGAGCTTGAGGAGCTTAGGTAGAATGCGCGTACCAATTTTCGTTATTTTTAGACATCGTTTACCCTTCCAAATAGCCTCTAGGACCTATTTTTTAACTAGGCCGGTCACTAGATGTGAAACCGGTCAAAACTAGTCTAGAAACTATAAAAAGAGCTAGAGAGCTCATTTTTGAGGTTGGTTCATTTTGGTTAGAGTGAGCATAGAGCTAGTTTGAGCTTGTAAGAGCATTCTTGAGTAATAGAGCTAATTTCCCACCTTCCATTGCGTCTTGCTTGTCTCTTCATTGTGTGTGTGTATGTGTGTGTGCATCTTTATGCTTCTCACCTTCACTCTCACATCATCTCACGTTCACGATCTTCATATCACTCCTACCTCTCCCACGGATTGACATTAAGGAGGTGGAGCTTCTTAACGTGGTTCTCACCATTGTGCTAGAGCAACAAGCTCTATTCCTCCTCTCTGCTACACCATTGAGTTCAGGTGTATACCTTGTAGTGACTTCCCTTTTAATGCCTCTTTCATGCAAGAAGGCATCAAATTTAGAAGAGAAGTATTCTTCTCCACCATCTGATCTGAGTCTTTTCAAAGTCCTACCTGTTTGGTTTGCAACAAGAGCAATATACTTCTTAAAGCAATTAAACACTTCATCCTTGTGCTTCATGAAAACCAGAATGGTCCACCTGCTACAATCATCTATGAAAGACACATAATATCTTGAGCCTGATATAGATGGCTCCTTACTTGGACCCCACACATCCGTCTGCACTAGATCCAAAGGATTTTGATACATATATATATCCTTTCTTATTGAAAGGTTGTATATGAGCCTTGCCGAGTTGACAAGCTTCACGCTTATAAATCATGTGTTGCCTTGTGATATTAGGCAAACCAAGTACACTTTGGTCCCTGCAAATTTGTTTGAGTGTCCTCTCACCAATGTGAGCAAGCCTTTTGTGCCATATCTCCAACTCTGTTAGAGTTTGAGATCCATAGCTAAACAAAGCTATGTTCTTTGTATCTTCCACTTCAAAAGTGAAAAGCCTTCTTGTCTTTTCTCCTTTGGCAATCCTTCGAAAGCCTTGCCTTGGGTCTTCAACATATGCTCCAAATCGATTGAATCTAACCTGCAATCCTTTTTCAACAATCTGTCCAACACTTATTACATTTTTGGTAATTGTAGGGACATACAAGACTTTGCTTAAGAGGTTCATATTCCCATCTGATATCGTCACATTACCTATCTTTTCCACTGAGTGCTTTGTGTCATCTCCTGTCTGCACTTCATGCTTGTTATGAGGATCTTCCAAATCAGAAAGTAAAGCCACATTTCCTGCTACATGGTTTGAGCATCCTTAATCAATGTAAAATATGTGATCATCATCCTTACCCTTCTTCACTGATAGATTCATAATCAATAATGAATCTTCTTGACTTTGTTCCTCTGCAGAGTTATTGTAATCTCTTCTTCCTCTATGGCCACTTTGATAGTTGTTGTTGTAATTGTTGTTGTAGGAGTTGTTGTTGTTGTAGCCTCCATTGTATCTGCCTCTATTTGATCCATAGCCACCTCTATTGAATCCTCTTCCTCTTGAGTTCCTTGGATTCTTGAAACATTCTTCAGTAGTATGGTTAGATAAGCCACATATGTTGCAAGTTTGAGATGATTGGAATCTCCCCTTGCCTTGCTTTCCACTTCTGCCTCTTCCTCTAGCTCTTCCTCTACCTGCAAAGTTTGCTTGGAGAGAGCTACCTTCATCTTCATTCTTCCTATTCTTTGACTTGTCCTTGACCTTAGCTTTATCAGAATATAAGTCAAAAGTTTGATCACCTCTTGAGGACTCACCACCTTTGCTAATCTTTGCTTCATGAGTGAAGAGTTGGCCCATGAGTGTGTTGAGGTCGGGTACATGCATATCTATGTATAAATCCATGACTGTTGTGAATGACTCCCACTTGTCGTCTGCTTTGATTCCATTTATGATTTTTCTAATGATTTGCTCCTCTTCAATTACCTCTCCAATGCTTCCAAGTTGGTCGGAAATCTTCTTCATCTTTGTGACATAATCAGTCACATTTTGCTTCGGGCTTTTCTTCATTGTTGTGAACTCCATCCACAATTGGTTCTTCCTTGCTCGAGTGTTGGAAGAGAAGAAAGAAGGAAGTGCATTCCAGGTCTCTCTTCATGTCTTGCATCCCTTGACATAAGGTAAAAGAAAATCAGAGATTGAGTTTAGAATATAGGACCTTGCAAGTGCATCCTTCGAACACCAATTTGAAAGTCCTTCCACTTCTTCATGTGATGGTTGCCCTTTGTTCCTCATGGTTGGCATTGCTTCATCTCAGGATATGAATCCATATAGATTCCTCCCTTGAAGGTAAGCCTCCATCCTTAGAGACCATGCCGGGTAGTTGTTTCGATCCAATTTGTCAATTGTTGATGGGAATCCATCTCCCATGTTGCTTGACTATGCTCTGATACCACTGTGAAGAGAGATGGTGGATGCAATCCAAAGATGAGTAGGTGCTGCTACAACCAGCTTCTCACCAGCCAACTGAGACTTCAGAGTTGATTAGTAGACTCTTTGAGCTTCCTAAATCCACCAAAATATCAGCCAAGTACTTTGGAATATGTATCCCAAAAGTTTAAGTCAAGACAGACTAGTTGCAAAATGACTAGCTCCCAAAACTTGCTATTTTGGGACATACACCTACTGGAAAAAATGAACAGTGCTCTCAACCTGGTAGGAATTAGATACATTCCTTTTGGACATAGCAAATAGGCTTAGCAAAATTCCCAATACAAGTTAAAACACTTCAGATGATGGACTGAGCACTGAGAACAAGATTCATCAATTTCTAGGACATGCCCACCATTCTCGGGGCTCTGCAGAGATAGATCAATGAGCAGTAAAATGCAGATATCTCCAAAATTGTAAATCCAATGACCTTGAAATGTTATATGCACAAAGAAGACAAGACGAGCTATTCAACGCACATTAAAACACTGACAAAGGTTGAGTAGAACTCGAGATATGACCTTCTGAAGTCACTACTCTGAGTGAGTATGTTAGCTACTTTTGCATTCTCCAAGTGAAACTTCTTCAACATGTCCTGCACATATTTCCTTTGAGTGATGTAGATTCCAGAGTTAGTGTATACCAACTCAAGTCCCAAAAAATATTTGAAAAACCCTAGGTCACTGATTTTGAATTCCTACATCATTTGGTTTTTTATTTGTTTGTTACCATTAGCATCACTACCTAAGAGAATCATGTCATCAACATATACACATAAATATATCATTTCTGAATTATTCTTCTTGACAAACAAAAGAAGAATCTACCTTGCTCATCATGAATCCTTGGTCTTGAAGGTAGGTTGTTAACCTATGGTTCCATGCCCTAGGTGCCTACTTCAAACCATAAAGAGATTTGTTGAATTTACATACATGATTTACCTTGCTTGGATCTTCATAGCCAAGAGGTTGAGCCATGTAAATCTCCTCTGAAATCTACCCATTGAGAAAGGCATTTTTCACATATAGTTGATACATATTCCAATTTCTGGATGCATCTACACTTACCAATACTCTGATGGTTGGCATCTTAGCCACATGTGAGAAGGTTTCTTCATGATCTACTCCTTGGGTTTGTGCAAAACCGTTAGCCACAAGCCTAGCTTTAGACCTGTTTATGGATCCATCTGAGTTCCTTTTGATTTTGTAAATCCATCTAGAACCAATTACCTTCATTGATGCTTTCTTGGGTACTAGCTCCCAAGTGTCATTCTCTTGGTGTGCTTCTATTTCTTCATCCATAGCTTCTTTCCATTCTCCTTTGGTACTTGCTTCTTCATATGAAGAACGTTCTTCAAGTGATGAATCCTTAGCAAGATAAATAGAACGCTTAGTGACTAATGAAGTATCATACCCATATTTGATTGGCTTCTTACTCTATCTTTGTGATCTCCTTATAGCTTGGTTGGATGACTCAGGTATGTCCTCCAACCTCTTCATCTTGGCCTTGCCTTTTTATTTCCATTCTTTTAAATTCTTCCAAGTTGATGGTGTCCTCTTCATTTGATTTGATGTCTTCAATTGTGCTTGGCTCCTCCTTGGTGAGGCTTGGAAATTCTTCTTCCAAGTCATATGGTAATTTGACCTTCCTACATTCACTTTCAAACCAAGAATCATTCTCATCAAACACAACATCTCTACTGACCATAAATCCTTTGTTGGAAGGATTATAAAACCTGTATCCTTTTTTATTTATATCATATCCTATGAAGATGCATTTCTCTGCCTTAGGGTCTAACTTACCTCTAATCTGAGATGGAACATGCACATAAGCAACACAACCAAATATTCTGCAATGTTCAAGTGCTGGTCTCCTACCATGCCATGCCTCATAAGGGGTCATCCCATCAAGGGATTTAGAAGGTAACCTGTTAATAAGATAAGTGGAAGTAGAAACATTCTTTACCCACAAGTAATTAGGCAACTTCTTTTCATTAAGCATTGATCTAGCTGCTTCCACAATCAACTTGTTCCTTCTCTCAACTACTCCATTTTGCTCAGAAGTATATTTAGTAGTGATCTCCCTTTTGATACCTCTATTGGAGAAGTAATCACCTCCTCCATCTGACCTTATCCTCTTTAGACTTCTTCCTGTTTGATTTTCCACAAGTGCAAGATACTTCTTGAGACAACTAAACACTTCATCCTTATGTTTCATGAAATACAAGATAGTCCACCTATTGAAATCATCAATAAATGACACATAGTACCTTGACCCTAAAATTGAAGGATCCTTGCTTGGTCCCCACACATCTGTGTGGAAAAGTTCCAAATAATCGTCATGCATATAACCTTTCTTTGTAAAGGGTAACTTGTGTGATTTAGCAAATTGACATGCACCACATTTATAGATCATATGTTGCTTGGATACATTAGCTATCCCAAGTACACATTGATCTCTACATATCTGTTTCAATGTTCTCTCACCAATGTGCCCTAATCTTTTGTGCCATATCTCTAACTCAGACAAAGTTTGATCCTTATAATTATAAAGTGCAATGTTTCTAGTGTCCTCAAGCTCAAATGTAAAAAATCTACCCGTTTTCTCTCCCTTTGCAATTCCTCTAAATCCATGTTGGGGGTCCTCCACAAAAGCTCCAAATTTATTGAACCTAACCTGCAAACCCTTTTCCACTATATGTCCAACACTCATCAAATTCTTTGTGATAGTAGGTACATAAAGAACTATGCTCAAGAGATTCCTATTCCCATAAGAAGTTTTGTCATTTCCTACCTGGACAACTGAATGCTTGGTATCGTCACCTGACTGCACTGGGTGCTTTCATTCGGGCTCTTCAAGATAAAAAGGAGAGCTTACAACCTGCTACATGGTTTGAACAACCTGAGTCAATATAGGAGAGGTGATCATCATTCATACCTTGTTTTGAAGTCATGTTCATAATGAGAAGAGAATCCTCTTGATCCTCTGTACAGTTGTTGATGTCTTTTCTTGATTTGTATCCTCCTTGATAATTGTTGTTGTAGCCATGGTTGTATCCTTGATTTCCTCTTGATTGTGAGTAGTCACCTCTTTGAAATCCTCTTCCTCTTCTGTTTTCGAAGTTCCTATAGCACTCATCTGTTGTGTGATTAGACCGTCCACATATATTGCATGGGGAAGAGTTGAAAGGTCTCCCCCTACCTTGCTTGCCTCCTCTGCCCTTTCCTCTTGAATTCCTACCTCTCCCTGCATAGTTACCTTGAGAAGTAGTACCTTCATCTTGAACTTTCTTGCTCTTTCCTTTATCTTTAGACTTTCTTTTATCTATATAGAGGGCAGAAGAATTGTTACCTCTTGATGGTTCTCCATTTTTGTTGAGCTTGGCTTCATGGGTAAATAATTTCCCCATGAGAGTGGTAAGATCAGGGATTTTCATATCCATATAAAGATCCATTGCAGTTGTGAAAGATTCCCACTTATCATCTGCCTTGATGCCATTGATCATTTGTCTCACTATTTGCTCATCTTCAATCTCCTCTCCTATGCTTTCCAATTGATCAGCCACATCCTTTAGTTTGGCCACATACTCGAAAACATTTTGTTTAGGTTGCTTCCTTTGAGTAGTAAACTCAATCCACAATTGATTTTTCCTAGCTCTTGTATTGGAAGAAAAATATGAAGATAGTGTAACCCAAATCTCTTGGGAAGTTTTGCAATTAATAATGTGAAGAAGAAGGAAGTAAAAAATAGAGTTAAGTTTATATGACCTGGCTAAAGCATCTTTGGCACACCATGAGTTGAGTCTTTCTAGCTCCTCTCTTGTAGGTTGACCTTTGCTTTTGAATATGGGCATCTCCTTATCTCCTGATATGTATCCATAGAGACTCCTTCCTTGTAGATAAGTCTTCATCCTCAAGGACCATGCTGGATAATTATTCCTATCCAATTTATCAATGAAAGAAGGGAAACCATTTCCCATTTTACCTCAACTTGCTCTGATACCACTGTTGGAAGAGATGGATGGATACCTCAAGGAAGTGAGGTGATACTTGCTAAAACCTGCTTTGTACCTACCCTAATACACTTTAGGGTTTGATAGTAGGCCCTTTTAGCTTGCAAATGATAGCAAGAAAGTACCTATGTACTTTGGAGTTGATGGTTGAAACAATTGAATCAAAACACACTACTTCCTGAGTTGCTAGTGTCACAAAACTTGCTATTCTAGTCCACACACATGTTGGTTCTTTTGGTCAAGGCTCATAGAACATTAACAATTGATGAAATTCCTTTTGAGGGAATTTAGTTAGCTTACATAGCTAACGATTGCAAGTGGAATAATCTAAAATAATAAACTATGCACTAAGAAATAAGTTTAGCAATACAAAGCTTACCCTCGGCTTTTTAGGGAGTAACTAGTAGATGACCAGTGAGCACTTTGACAATGATTTCTCCCAGATGGCTCAAGAAAATGCTTTGAAACTTTGGTAGACTAAAGTAGACTTCAAGTTAGTTCCAGAAAGCTATAGATCATGCAAAATGGTTGAGATTTCACTGAGATATGACCAAAGAAAGTTCAGTGTTCTGAGTAGGCATAGTAGAGAAGTAGACAGAGATGATCAATGAACAATATGTATTATAACACATGATTATACAAGATCATTGGCATTGTAATAACTCTCAATGATGGTGGAATGAGTAAGCTATGGTGTAAGCTACTCAAGTCCTACAAAATGATCAAAGGAGGAGCTCTCAATGAAGCCACGTAGCCGCGAGTTTTTTACAAGCATTTTTATAAGTATTTTCATCTAAGTTTGAATTTGGATTTCAAACTTGGCTTTAACTAAAAAGTGAATCCTCTAATTTAGGAGTTATTCCATCAAATGAGATTCGTAGCTCATATGTCTCCTAACTCCACGAGTTATATGGTTTTACAAGATTCTCTCACGGTAGAAACTTTTTACAATGGTAAATGATCAAATGTTACAAGCTAAGGTTCACATGATTCATCAAATGCTTCCACATATAGTCTTCCATGCTAAGCCAAATGTGAAGGCTTGTACATTTGCACCAACATACCTCTGCCTCTAGTTTTTCTTGTTCTTGTGAAGTTAGCTTGAAAAGAACTTCCTTTATCTTCATTCTTCTTTGACTTCGATTTATCCTTAGCTTTAGCTTTATCATAGTATAGGGCAGAATATTGATTAGCTCTTGAGGATTCACCATTTTTGTTCAGCTTTGCTTCATGTGTGAAGAGTTGGCCCATTAGAGTATTAAGATCTGGTACTTGCATGTCCATGTATAGATCCATGGCAGTTGTGAATGAGTCCCACTTGCCATATGCTTTGATGCCATTGATGATTTGCCTTATGATTTGCTCTTCTTCAATCACCTCTCCAATGTTGCCTAATTGATCAGAGATGTCCTTCATCTTTGTGACATGGTTATTGTGGCTTTTCTTTAATGTAGTAAACTGCATCCACAATTAATTCTTCCTTGCTCAAGTATTTGAAGAAAAGAAAGTAGCAAGTGCATTCTAGGTCTCCCTTGAGGTCTTGCGTCCTTTCACATGAGGTAAAACAAAAAAAGAGATTGAGTTTAGAATGTATGTCCTTTCTAATGGATCTTTTGAACACCAAGTTGTGAGTCTTTCTTGCTCTTCAAGTGATGGTTGCCCTTTGCTTCTCATAGTTGGCATGACTTCATCTTCAGATATGTATCCAAAGAGATTTCTCCCTTGAAGGTAGACCTCCATCCTCAGAAACCATGCTGGATAGTTGTTCCTGTCCAATTTGTCAATGGTAGAAGGATCAAAACCATCTCCCATGTTGATTTTGCAAAGCTCTGATACCACTATGAGAAGAGATGTTGATACAATCCAAAGATGAGGTTGATGCTACAATAACCTACTCTACACCTACCAAGTTTCACTCCATGAATGCATAGTAGACACTTTGAGCTTGCTAATGGTGCAATAAGACCTCCTTAGTGCTTTGTAAGATCATTCTCCAATTGATTCATCAAAACAGATAGCTCAACATAAAATAGATGATCAAAAACTTGCTATTTTGGAATGGAAAGCACTATAAAATTTTACTTAGAGCTCACACTGCAAAACATTAACGAGAGAAACTTTTCATATGTTCAATTGAGTATATAGTGAATCTAAAGCAACAAAGTTGATGAGTTTTAATGGACTATACTAAGAGAAATCAATTTAGGAACATTGGGATGTCATCCCGACTTTTCAAGAGTAATCTGCCTGCATACATGGGTCACTTCAAATTGATATAGCTCTAAGAGTAGATATCCATATGTGATGAAAATTGAGATATAGCAAATAGACTTATCAATTTACCTATAGCAACATAAAGCACTTCAAAAGGAATATTACATAGAGAGTAATCACTAATCAAAGTTGACTGCAAAACATAGAGTAAACCTGAGATAGCAGTTGAAGAGGACTCCAAGTATGGTCTATGAAATCAATCTGTATTGCACATATAGTACATGAAATGATTGGGCATGAAGCATGGGAAGAAGGACACAATCTGTGCTTCAATGATGATCCAAACCTGGACTATAATCTCCTAAGATGCCTACTCTGCCCCAGGACTCTTTTCATGAGTTTTTATAGAAGTTTTTGGATTCAAACTTGGTGGGATTCCACCTAAAAGTTCCTCCATTCTAGGGAATCTCATATGATTGATTTCTCCTACTTGGATTTCATGATTTGCACCTACCAAGGTCGTGGAATTCCTTTTTCCCTTTTAAATTTGAAGATTCTACTTTTCTACTTTTACAAGAGAAAGGTTTTATGGATTCTCTCATTGAGAGTACATAAGATATCATCACACAAATGATTTTAATCAAGCACTAGGCTTGGCAACATGCAGCAACATGAGGGTGCATAGATAGACACATCCTTGGTTGATAGGATGATTGATTTAGATGTTGATGAGTCAATGATCATGGAGTCATTCATGGATTTGCTCATGCTAGATGTTGACACAAATATGTCACGACATGTTGGTCTTGATGATGGTGCTTTGGATGCCTTCGATATAGGCATGGTTGACATGCTTAGATTAGCTAGGATAGCATAAGTTTTGTCAGCATCGATAGTCTAATGTACGAGTTGTTATACTCAAGACCAAACATTGTAGTTGATATTGGAGCATTTGCACTTGGGGTTGTTGGTCGTTTGGTGATTGACATAGGCATAGAGTGAGTGAGAGCTTTGCAAAAACTTCATGAGTTCTTGCATCACTCAGATGTGAGATCGAATCTTATCGATATGAGTCTAGAGTAGTTTGAGGTGCATGGATAGACCTTGTTCAAGGTAGTAGGTGTAGGCTGATGTGTATGGATGTTATATTTTTTCCGCTTATGGTCACATTGACCCTTAAGTGGGAGATTGTTCGGGATGTAAGCATCATGTGATCTTACCCCGATGTTCATATATATAGATCATTTATAGAGCATTGCCTCAATGGAGATCATTATGTGGGTTCAAGGCTCCCACACATGTGTGCACGTCTCTCCTCTCATCTCTCTCCCTCCATCTTCTCCTTGCTCCTCTTGTTCTGCACACCAAAGCCCTTCAGTTGATTCAACCCTTCAATTCATTTTCTATTACGGATTTAAGATTATCCAACATTCATAAAAGTAATTCAGCATGCATGTTCAAAGACACATGTATTCCACAATGTTTTGTGTTTCTTGGAATATGCTATCAATTCTAGTGTAAAAGCTGAAAAATATAAGGTCCATCACCCCTCCTAGAGTCCAAGTTCATGGTATTACAATCTGATGGCATCTTCTGAATGACTATCTGAGCATAGTTTGTATATGCCACAAAGATTAGATCTTCCTACATATGGCTTCAATCTCAAGGTGTTCTATCATTGTATGATGTGATACCAAATGCTAGCTTTTAAACCACAATTGATATAGAAATATGACATTAATATAAACAACACAAGAAGAAAGGAGCACCAGGCACATCCTTGGAGTGTATCTATCATCTCTTCTCACAATGCTTATGTAGAGCATTATGATGATACTCACATGCGATGTGAGACTCATCATGTATCATTTTCGCTATCTAAGCATAGTTCTATTGACATTCATGATGCACATGTATGGTAGAATTCAGACGGTTAGATGGATGCACATGTAGAGCATGATTTGGATGGTCATGAATCTTATAAGAACATGATCTTGTTGATCATATAGATGCTCATATGGAGCACACTTTGGATGATCACTTGGATGCTTTAGAGCATGCTATGGATGCTCATGTAGAGCATTACGATGATACTCACTTAGAGTTAGATCATCGGATGGATCTTGGTGTTGATGTTGTGCAATTAGTTCATATAGAGCATGATAATACACTTGGTGTGGTAGAACAGGATAGCTCTTATGATACACAGTGTATGCCAGAACATACTAGCTTTGAGGGTGCACAACTAGACACATCCTTGGTTGATAGGATGACTGATTTAGATGTTCACGAGTTAGTGATCATGTAGTCATTCATGGATTCACTCATGCTAGATGTTGACACAAATATGTCATGATATCTTGGTCTTTGACGATGGTGCTTTGGATGCCTTGGATATAGGCATGGCTAACATGCTTAGGTTAGCCAGGATAGCATACGTTTCATCAACATTCGGGAGTCTAATGTACGAGTTGTTATAATCGAGACCAGACATTGGAGTTGCTATTAGAGCATTTGCACTTGGAGTTGTTAGTCATTCGATGATTGACATGGGCATAGAGCGAGTGGGAGCTTTGCAAGAACTTCATCAGTTCTTGCATCAGTCAGATGTGAGCTTGACTCTTATCGATATGAGTCTAGAGTAGTTTAAGGTGCATGGATACACCTTGTTCGAGGCAGTTGGTCTTTGGTGATCTATATGGGCTGTATATTTTTTCCGCTTATGATCACATTGACCCTTAACTGGGAGATTGCTGGGGATGTAAGGATCATGTGGCCTTACCCCTATGTTCATATATATAGATAATTTATAGAGCATTTCCTCAACGGAGATCATTATGTGGGTTCTAGGCTCCCACGCATGTGTGCACATCTTTCCTCTCCTCTCTCTCTCTCTCTCTCCCTCCATCTTGTCCTTGCTCCTCTTGTTCTGCACACCAAAGACCGTAAGTTGAATGATTATTAATCCTTCAATTCATTTTCTACTACAAATTTAAGATTATCCAACATTCATAAAAATAATTGAGCGTACATGTTCAAAGGTACATGTATTCCAGAATGTTTTGTGTTCCTAAACTATGCTACCAATTCTAGTGTAATAGCTGAAAAATATAAGGTCCATCGCCCCTCCTAGAGTCCAACTTCATAGTATTAAAATCTGATGGCCTTTGCTGAATGACTAACTGAGCATAGTTTGTATATGCCACAAAGATTAGATCTTAATACATATGGCTTCAATCTCAAGGTGTTCTATCGTTGTAATTTCTGATACCAAAATGCTAGCTTTTAAATCACAATTGATATAGAAATATGACATTAATATAAACAACACAAGAAAAGGTAGCACATATTATAGAGGAAAGGAGCTACGCTCTAGATCTTGCACTGTATTCCGATGATTGAAGCTACAAATAAATATCCATAAGCTTAGATCAATATATAAGAGATCCATGTACCTCCAAGTCCAAGCTATCAATGAACTCCAGGTAGCCCTCGAATGGTTGAGATCCATAATCCCCTCCATGTTGTTGAAGAAGATTTCTACAACGGTTGTGTTTTGGTGTTCTACCATGCCCTTCATTTTTAAAGGTAATCTAAACATACTACTTGTATCTTAGATTTTTGGTTTAATTTGTGAATGTATAATAAAATTTATTACCTTATTTTATGGTTGAAAATGGCCAAAATAAGTAATACAGCCATCAAAAAACAATTATGACTATTAGCGTCCTTAGAGCAAGAGAGTACTTCTATCTAGAAGCTCCTTAAGAGATGATCAAATGATTGATGTGTTGCTCTTATATAGACAAATAAGTCCATGGTGAAAAAACCACTTGAAAGGCCAAAAACTCGCACAAGTTCTCTTTCAATGATGGCATGGTAGCAATGTGATGAGGTGAAAACCAATTAGAGGCTCCTACAATTATAGCCCTTAGGATTTGTGTTTTATGAACTCTGAGTCTCATCCTTACATGTGTACAAGATGATCACCATTTTAGGATTCAGCTAGTGGAAGGTTGACCCTTTTAACCATTAACCATTATTGGGACACACCTTACAGTCATACGTTTTCACTACATGAGAGTGCTACTACATGAGAGTGCTGCTTTACTCAGCAATAAAGCATTCCTTTGAGGATAGAAGTACAGAGACGGCATCTCCGTTGTCATCATATGCTTCCTAGCCATGGTCTGCCAGAAAATGGAGACGTACTCTGTCAGAACATGCAATAGCTGCTCGTAGCCTAATTTGTGGCCGGTCTTCGTCTCCCCGAATCGCGCGTGATGCTCGACGTTTTCATAATCCTCCCAGAACAGTAGCAACTCGCAAGCCATAATTGGCGGCTGCCATTCGTCTGCTCGCCAAAGCACGCGCAAAGCAATAGATTATCAGTATTCATAGTTGTGTGTTATGTATGGCGGTAAGCAGGTACACAAAAGCGACATGCACACTAAACACGCATAGCGACAGGTAGCAGAAGCAGCAGGAAGAGGCATCACCTGCGCGCATGTATTGCATTACGCTCGTGCTGCTGGGGTTTAGAGATGAAGTTTAATCGATGTAGATCCCTGCCATATTATATATACACACGAATTCCTACTGTGTAGTGGTCTGTCTGGAAGTTAGCGCCCATCTTGTTTTCCTTGCTGTTTGTACGTGCTAACGTCTGTCATCCGAAGCAAAGCGGAAGACAAGATCCATCTCTTTCTCGGATATTTCATCGCCTACAGCCGCCCAGAAGCCTGTAGCTGCTGCGGTTCCCTCGGACTGGTAACCTCGATGCCTTTCGTGGAAGACGACGCCGCGAAGCGACAGGCACTAATCCCATTGTACTTCGCGACAGGCACTAATCCCATTGTATAGTCCACAAATACCTCACCTGTCCAAACTTCTAAGTTACCAGCAGCGAGGCCCGAAGGTCCTCATCTCTGGATCGCAATTGAGAAAAGGTCGCCATGGTCCATGCATCATCCTGTACGCCTCATTACTTGAAAAGGAAATGATTTATGCACTTACTCCTTGGGTACTTACGACAAAAGACATAGTCTCTTACTCCTTGGGTACTTACGACAAAAGACATAGAGACTATCAACAATAGGATTCAATTGATTTGGACTCCTATATTGTATGGAGCATTTTTCTAGAACATGTTTATTATGGATGATAAGAGCTTATCTGGGTTAAAGATCTATGATTGGCATAACCTTTTGAAACATATTTTACCTTTGATTATGGATGGATGTACAACGAAAGGAGTATGAGATAATTATGCTACTTTTATATTTAATATATATAAATATTTGATATCTTTTATTTTTTATTAATTTCTTTATAAATTTTTTTATGATATGTATAGCTGGACTACATCAAAAGAGATGGACAAAAACTCCATCCCACAAAAAAAACGTGGATGCAAAGAGTTACTATGTTTGATGGAGAAAGAGCTTCCTACTTCATTTTTTTTATATTCAGGTTCATTTATTAGTCCATCTTGTGGATGAAATAGAGATTGTAAGTGTTGTCAACACTCGATGGATGTTTTGGGTCGAGCGATTTATGGAAATATTAAAAGGTTATGTGCGACAAAGAGAAAAACTAGAAGGATCCATGGCAAAGGGTTGGATGCTTGAAGAGTGAATGTACTATGTTAGTGAGTACCTTGAAAGAGTTCATGAAGAATCTCCACGTGCATGGGCCAATGAGACTTCTTCAAAAATAACAGACGAGGTATTATCAGGTAACACTACAAGAAATAGGGGGGCGTAGCGACGCCCCCTAATTGAAAAGAAAATGCGCACCGTCGCTTATGCAATGCTAGCGTCGCATAAGCGATGGTGCTATTTTCGATTTTTTTTTTTAAGGGGATTCATCGCATAAGCAATGCCTGTGTCACCTATGCGACGCTAAATCTGTGCGTCGCAAATAGCATTGCTACCTAACGACATTATTTGTGATGTTGGCAAACTGGATAGCATCGCATATGTGACATCCTTTCTAGAGTGTCGCATAAGCGACGCTCAGGAATGTTCAAAAAAATTTTCGAATTCTCCCAACACATTTGTGCCGGGATTTGGACGAGAGCAAGAGAACTAGAGAGAGAGAGAGAGAGAGAGAGAGAGAGAGAGAGAGAGAGAGAGAGAGAGATATGCAAAGAGAAAGACCAGGTATGCGCACACACACACACATACATATGCATACACACACACATATACACATATATACACACATATACACACATAGACACACACACACACACATACACATAAACACACACACACACATACACACACAAATACACACACATACACACATACACACATACACACATACACACATAATGTTGCATACACACACATATACATGCATACACACACACATACATGCACAGACACATATATGCATACACACACATATGCATACATAATGCATGTCATGTAGACATACACATACATAATGCATACACATGCACACACATATACACATACACATACACACACATGCACACACACAGATAAACACACACACACATACGCACATACACACATACATACACATATATGCATACACACACACATAGAGAGACATGCACACACATACACATACATGCATACATATGCATACATAATGCATATGCATATGCATACATATGCATACATAATGCATATGCATATGCATACATACATACATACTTACATGCATACACACACATATGCATACATAATGCACATGCATACATAATGCACATGCATACATACACATACATAATGCATATGCATACATAATGCACATGCATACATACACATACATAATGCATACACACACATGCATACATACTGCATACACACACACATATGCATACATACATGCATACACATACACACATAGACACATACACACACATAGACACATACATACACATAAACAGATACACACCCATAGACTCACACACACATACACATAGACATGCACACACATACACACACATATACACACACACATACACACATACACACATACACACACATATACACACACACATACACACATAATGATGCATTCACACACATACACATGCATACACACATACAGACACATACACACACACATAGACACATACACACACACATAGACACATACACACACATAAACACATACACACTCATAGACACGTAGTGACACATACACATAGACACACACATACACACACATATACACACACACATACACACATACATACATGCACACATAATGATGCAGACACACACATACACATGCATACACATACATATGCATACATACATGCATACACATAGACACATACACACATAGACACATACACACATATAAACACATACACACTCATAAACACACACACATACACATAGACACACACATATACACACACACATACACACATAGACACATACACACATAATGATGCATACACACACGTACACATGTATATACACATACAGACACATGTACACACACATACACACACATATATGCATACACACACATAGAGAGAGACATACACACATACACATACATGCATACATATGCATACATAATGCATATGCATACATATGCATACATAATGCATATGCATATGCATACATACATACTTACATGCATACATAATGCACATGCATACATACACATACATAATGCATACACACACATATGTATACATAATGCAGACACACACATACACACATATGCATACATACATGCATACACATACACACATAGACACATACACACACATAGACACATACACACACATAAACACATACACACTCATAGACGTGTAGTGACACATACACATAGACACACACACACATACACACACATATACACACACACAAACATACACACATAGACACATACACACATAGACACATACACACATAGACACATACACACATAGACACATACACACATAATGATGCATACACACACATACACATGCATACACACACATATGCATACATACATGCATACAAATACACACATACACACACATAGACACATACACACACATAAACACATACACACTCATAGACACACACATACACATAGACACACACACACATACACACACATACACACACATACACACACATACACACACATATACACACACATACACACATAGACACATACACACATAAGGATGCATACACACACATACACGCATACAGAAACATATACACACACTTACACACATACACATGCATATATGCATACACACACACACACACATAGAGAGACATACACACACATACACATACATGCATAAGCGATAGTGCTATTTTTGGATTTTTTTTTTTTTACGGGGGAGCATCGGATAAGTGATGTCTGTGTCGCTTATGCGACGCTAAATATGTGCATCACAAATAGCATCGCTATTTGCGACATTGGAAAATTGGATAGCATCGCATATGCGATATCCTGTGTTCCAGAGCGTCGCATAATCGACGCTCTAGAATGTTAAAAAAAAATCGATTTCTCCTGGCACATTTGTGCCGAGATTAACATGTGAGAGCAAGAAGAGAACGAGAGAGAGAGAGGGAGAGAGAGCGCGCGCGAGAGAGAGAGAGAGAGAGACACAAATCTCGTTGAAGCCAAGTATGCACACACACACACACATACATATGCATACACACACATATACACACATAGACACACACACATATACACATAGACACACACACAAATACACACATACACACATCACACACAAATACACACATACACACATAATGTTATGCATACACACATGCACACATAATGCATACACATGCACACATAATGCATCCAGGTATATGCTCCTCAATCAGTTTTGGCCAAGGCTGAGATTTCTGAATTGTTGGATTTAAGTCATCAACTAATATCTACCCAAGGAGGCCGAGCTTTAATGAAATTATCTCAGGATGGCATCCTTTCAAGCCATTTGATTTTAGAAAATCATTTTTGGCTGCTAAAACATGAAATTCAAATGTTAAATATGTATTGTGACTCTCCTGCTCCCAGGCCTACAATAATTAAGGCACCAGGTATAAAAACTCCTTTGTGGATAGGGATATAGGTCTTAAATATGACCTTTTCCCCTGGTCTAGAGTACACATATTTAGGCAATGTAGTTGTGCGCGATAGTGAGATAATGCAGTGTCCTGTTGGCAATAAATGGTTAACAGATTGCCATACGAGAATCGTCCTAAGTCTTTGCTATCAAAAAGGGACAGAAACTACTCTTCAGTTCCTAACATGCCTTCAAAATGTTCTACATGAATGGCTTTTCCAAACAGGGTTCATTGTTGGCTTGACAGACATGTACTTAACAGATGAAATCAGAACATATAAAAAACTTCTTGAAGAAGTTCATATTGCTGTAGATGATGGTAGATTGTCTTCTCAAAGAGTTCTCACTTCCGTAAGGTAGATCCGATTACTCATGTCAGGAAAAGATGAACTCATTCCAAGAACTTTTATCAATCCATGTCATAGTGATATCCTTGACTATGGTTGCCAAGAAAATTTTCTTAGCTTAGTTGAAGAAATCAGTGCTAGAAGATCAGCAATTTGTGAATTTCAACGTGTTCTTGGGGAAATACCAACCCCTGTTGAGAGGCATAGGTGTCCATCCAATTCCATGATGGCAATGATAAGGGCTGGAAGCAAAGGATCATTGTCAAACTTGATACAACAGTGTGCATTGGTTTTTGAGGTAAGACAAAACAAAGAAAGCTCTGGGAAGTTCGATCATCATGATTTGTTTTCCCTTCTCATTTTCTAGGAGACCCTTCTAAGATGCTCCAACACATCTTTGAAAGGCATAGATCACAAATCCATTCTTGCCATTTCTTCGAACACAATAAAGAGGAAAACTGATCCAGCAAGGGTAGCACTGCAGATTTAGAGACATCTTCACTATTTCACACTTGGAATGTTACCCGTTAAGACCATGATAGAGTTACATATCATCATCAAAATGTTTTTTAGCCCCTTTTTTTCTTTAGTTCATAAAATACTATTTTAAACTTGAAGAAATCATGCATTTTTATTGCAACACATACACATATACACACACACATATACACACACAAACATACACACATAGACACATACACACATATTGATGCATACATACACATACACATGCATACACACACATATGCATACATACATGCATACACATACACACATAGACACATACACACACATAAACACATACACACTCATAGACACACACACATACACATAGACACACACACACACACATACACACACATACACACACACACATACACACATATACACATACAGTGGAGAAGTTATGGAGAAGAGCTCTCAAACTCATCATGAGAGTTTTTGGTCACTTGGCTATAAAACTTGAGGCAAGGAAGGACACTCAAGAACAGAGGAAGAAGGCATGGAAGTCCCCTTGTA